>CM021100.1:602310938-602474494 GCA_007115665.2 Sequoiadendron giganteum | reverse complement strand
TATTCAAAATTTCTATATAGAACATAGATAATTACCTCTTAAAAAGATTTTTATCCGGATAATCTGAAGTAGATCTCTTTATTTCTAATACTTCATCTTTTTTAGGGTGGGAGAAAAGAGAAAAACTGATCATTTATCGAAAGTGAAGTTTGAAACTCATGTCATTGACCCATTCTGTTCTTTCGATTAACCTGAACGTATTTCAAACTATCTACTATTTTGGAAGTTTAGGTAAAGGACTAAAGAATAGTTAATTGAGCCATATGAGGTAGGAAACTCTCAAGTACGGTTCTAAGGGAAGAAAACTTTGACAAGTTGATCTATCCCGATCGAGGAGAATAGGCCATTCAACAGGGAGATCCTGAAATTGTGGAAGCTTGGTTTGATCAAGCTGCTGAGTATTGGAAACAAGCTATATAGCGCTTGCTCCAAGCAATTATATCGAAGCACAAAATGGGTTAAAGATTACAGGACGTTTTGCAGAATGAAAATCTCTCGATTACTATACTGGGAAATAAATCGTCAAGATTATGAAATTCACAATAAATGAATTTTTCATACTATTCGAGTGAATTAGCTTCTCTTATTGCATTGTCATTATAGACAAATATATTGAAAATATAACAAAGACTATTTTCTTTGGATCGTTAATGAAAAGGATCTTTTCATTATGGGTAAATCCCGTCCGGAGATACAATTTAATTAAAGATTCATTAATATTTATCAATTCAAAGTTCTTTTAAATCATAAAAGTGATCTGTAACATATGGGTCCAGAGATATGGATAAATCAATCTCAATATCACCAAGAAAAGGACACATAGCAAGAGTAAAGAAAACTACATAGTGAAACATGAGTGTTGATGTATGCCCCCACTTTAAAGTGGTTTCTAACACCATTGTTGTGAGAAATTTATTTAAAGTAGAAGAAGACATGAGAGCTTATTCGAAAATCCCTATTCCAAGTCATGTGTTCCCAAATGAAACTACATCATGAATAAGGGGTTTCCCCCGAAATGAAATTCTCAACATAGGAGGAAAGTATGCCACATACGAGCTAACTTAAGGCATTTCTTCCACATCCCAAGCTTGCTCTTATATATACACATGGAAGGTGATCAACTAGCCAAAAGAGACAATGACAAGTGTCATACAAAGACAAGGCTACCTAACCCATTGCCCGCACTTAGTGCAACAAAACGATGGGCCGAGATGACTGATGAAAATTATTATTAATTAGAGGAACTAGGTGCTTCAACACAAGGAAGGGCACCACAATCCTTAAGATGTTGAATTTTATCACTTAAATCCTTACGTTCATTAGTAGAATGACCATGAACTCTATGATATGCACAAAATTCACTCCGATTGTACCATTTCTTTCATGTTCTTGGTGGGAGATATCAATTGATCTTGGAGGAGTCTTGACAAGATACTCTCTTCATCAAAAGTATATGTTCCTTCATTTTGTGACAAAGATATCTCTTGCTTAGTACAAGGTGTCATAATTACACAAGACTCTTTAGATTGTGAGATTTTGTGCTCTCCTTTATACGAGGGTGTAAAATCTAACAAATTTCAGTAATTAG
The DNA here is from genome assembly GCA_007115665.2 of Sequoiadendron giganteum. Taxonomy (NCBI): domain Eukaryota; kingdom Viridiplantae; phylum Streptophyta; class Pinopsida; order Cupressales; family Cupressaceae; genus Sequoiadendron; species Sequoiadendron giganteum. Next base: position 602,472,906 of record CM021100.1, on the reverse strand, counting down.
TGTTTTGTGTGATGAAATTGATACTAAGCGAGGATTTTTTTTATTCTTTCATTTCTTTCAAAGGACAATAACCAATACCACTAGTGGTTTATTGTGTGTTAGGCTTAGGTACACATATAACTTATTCTCTAGCACCAAATCCTTTTCCACTATACCAAAGTTGTTTTAAAAGTTCATAACCTCTTCCATAAATTTTTTACATTTCTTCTAGATTTTGTGGTTTCTCATTATCAACTTCATCAAAGTTTGTCATGTATTTTCATTTTTCTTCTAAAGTGGTTGAGGTGGATGCTTTCAACAGTTCCATTGATTTGTGTTTTGACATTACCGCTTTTTATTTTCCCTTTTCATAATCTTTTTTTGTGATCTTGTATTAACCCATGAATGTAGCTGTGAAATATAAGGAATCCCAATCATCGTCCAATAAATTCATAACTTCTTCATTATGATTTTATTCTTCTTTCTCCTGCATGGGTTCCACTTGTATGGTTGGTGTCATTGTTTTCAAAGGACTTTGTTTATCTTTCTCAACATGCAAAAAAATTTTAGGTTTAGGATCGTCTTGGATTGTGTAAACTTTATTGTTGTAAACATACTTCATTTTACAATGAAGAGTAGAAGGCACTTCTTGCATTTCATGAATCCATGGTCTACCTTAAAGAAGATTATATGAAAGATCATGAAGCATAATATGGATAGTAGTTTACAATGTGGCATTTCCAGCTGTAATAGGTAATGTGATCACACCAAGTGGTTGTTTCCCTATGTTATCAAACCCATGAATAGATAAAGAATCGGGTTGAATTTGGATTTTGTCTACTTTGATCTTATCAAGAAGGTTTACACTACACAAATTAAGTGAAAAACCATTGTGTGTCACCAAAAAGTGTAGCCTTGACACTTTTCACTCATTTGAGACCTTGCCTTATGGATTTTGGACCTCTTTTTACCCCTTTCCAAGCCTTGTGCCAAAGTGTTGTAAGGTGTTGTAAAGAATTTTCACACTTTCCTAGGCTTGTCATCACTAATTCAACCCTTTATTATGCTAAAAATGACCCCTTAATGCTCTTACATGCCTGAATTATATGTGCTTTGTGAGGCAATCTCGACAAACATTATTAAACATATTTGAATTCCCAACCACAACTTGAATTTTTTCAAGTGGAGTAGGTCACCATTTTGGGAGACCTAGTCCCATGTGGCTTAAAATTCAAAATTAACTTAATATACTTTCAGGATTTTGCCTCCTAAACCCTAAGGTAATCATGTACAATGTTATTTCAGGAAAATTAGGGCATAACTTGTATAAATATGGATTTTTCTCATATTTTTAACCCTAATTCTTCTATTCTTCTCTCTCCTAGTTCATTATTCACTCTTCACTCATCTCTCCTTCTCAAGCAAGCTAGGGTTTGACTACTCTAAACCATCATGACATCTTGCTGAAGCACACAAGGGTTGAATCCTCCATTGCTGCAACTCAAGATCAATCATCATGGCAAGGTAAAATCCATTGTTTCATGCTTCTTTATATTTCTATCTTCATTTGGTTTAATTACTCAAAAGGGGCTTGACCAAGGCAAGCCCCCACACTCTAACATCCAACATTTTCTTCTCTCTCTTTGTGTGTTTGCAGATTTAGGTATTTTGGAAGCTTCGAGATCATTCAAGAAGGGATATAAAGATTTTTGAAGACACATCCTTATTTGCTAGGGAAAAAAATCCATTAAAAGTGTCTTACAAGTCGAGAATCAAAGTTGCAGATCTGAACACCTGAAGAAGCAAAAAGTGTAGACCAAGACCTCCAGATTCCACTTTCAGACTTCCCAAAAAGCTGAAAGGGACTAGGTCACCATTCCCACCATATATGCATTTTTGGGTTCTCTACAGTTTTGAGTACCCTTTTAACAGAAACAGGTTCCGAGAGATTTTCACAGAAAAAGAACTAGGTCACCTAGAATGGCATAACTATCCCAGTCAAATTCTACACAAGATTTTCCAAGATTTGAGACCTTCATGCCATCCATATTCAGCCTCTAGGTGCACATGTTCATTTCTGTTTATTTATGTAATAGTTTTCTTATGTTTCTTAGGTCATTTAGTTAATGCTTGCATATGATTATGTGTTTTCCATCACTTGCATTTCAATAGTTTACATTCAATATTTAGTTTATTTCATTAGTTTCTAGCATTTAGGGAATCCCAAACACATCACTTTAAGCCGCTAACCCCTGAATGAACACTGAAAACACATTAGTGCAAAAGAGAGCCACATTTCCTAACCTGGCTTCTAAGTGAAAAACCCTAGAAGCTCATTAAGAAACCATCTTTCCCTAATTGATTCATTTTGGTGAGACAAAATTTTGAATCCCCTTTTCTTTGATTTGGAGTCCTTTATCATCATAGATTTGCATTGCATTTCATTTTTCATTGTTTACATTGCATTCTAGGGTTCAAAATTTTGCATTAGTGAAAGTGCATTTAGGTTGCATCTTTTGCATCACAATTCATTAAACATATTTGAAACTTTTCATTTTCATGTTAGATATGCATGATGCCCAATACATAAACCACCTGGCTCCATCAAAATATTTTGTAAAATCTCAAAAAAATCCCTAGGAGGACTAAGTCGCCACCCTGGGCGACCTAGTACCTCTAGGCCCCTGAAACTGTCCTTTATAGAGGTAAAAGCCCTAATTTTATGCTTCTATTTTGTGCCAGTATCTATCTATACCCATTGGTTGTGTTTTTGTAGCATGCATTTCATTAAATCTAGCATAAATTAGCTCATTTCATGCATTGTAAATTTTCAATTTTGCATTTACAACATGTCATTTTTAGATCATTACATAGTGCAATTAGTAATTTACCTTCTTTGACATCTGAAACTTGCATTTCATTCTATGTAATTACATTGCATTTTAAGTTTACATAGATTTTTTTACATTTCCCATAACATTCATGGTACTTGTGGGTAGCATTAGAATTTTGCAATCTTCATTTTTTGCATTGGGTCCTTGATCATTTACATCAGATTCTTTAGAAAACACAAAATTAACAACATCACATGCACCCACTCATGATAGCGAACCCTTTAGTAGTGATGAATTAGACATGTTAGATGAATCCCTTGATGACATCATCTCTTCTAGCTCATCCACTAAAGCATTAGCCCAAGAGGATGCAAACATTGATAATCATGATAATCATAATTGTTCTTCTCCTGATATCTCTCCCATTGGTGACGAAGGTATCTTGTAGAAAGAAGACAAGGTCATTGAAATCATGATGGTCTTGCTTGTCTTCCTCCTCCTCCTCCTCCTCCCCCTTTGCAAAACATTAAAAAACAAAATGAAAAGATCATCCCCTTAGCTAGTCTCTATAATCATGATCCTCAAATTTTTCTTCTCATATCCCTCCTCAATGCAAAGATGATAGATTGGTATTCGAAGATACATCTATTACAAGTCCTGAGAATCTTGACCCTCCCTTCTCTCATGCTCCTCCCCTTTGGGACAATCTATTTGACAATAATATTGGTCCTTCTCTTGATGCCTCCCCTACATGCGGTGAACCTCTTCCAAGCTCTCCTACTAGGGTTGATAGCATGAAACAAGTGAATGAGACCTTAGACTATAAAATAGACCCCTCTCATTATCTTCCCACCATTGCTAATCCCATCATTGATAATTCCCCTACTTGTGATGAAGTCATTTTAGAAGAACCAACCCTTGCATGTCAAGAACATGTGGTTTGTAGTTCTCCTAAACACTCTCCTCCTAGGGCAGATATCATGATGCAAGACAAGGCTAACATAGGCTATCCTTCCCAAGGGGACATTAATATTATTCAACCTCAACTCATCCTCTATCCTCCTTCATCCAAACCTCAACCTGAATTTATCCTCTACCCACCAAAGAATAATTTGTTGTAGAAACCAAGTGATACTACCATTGCTCATACACATTACACTCAAAACAATCCTCACCAACCCTAACCAACCTCAACACCCTTACCTTCACCCACTCCCATTCTTCTTGATGCCCCTCGCTTAAATTCAATCATTAGGGAGTATGATCTTGTTGACCAACTAAGGAATACTCCCACTAAATTATCTTTATGGGACCTTATCCAAGCCTCCCCTCACTATCACAACATGATTCAGAATGCCTTACAACAAATTCCTATCCCTTCCAATGCACACACAAATGACATAATAGCTATGATTCAAGGCTTGAAAGTTGACATTGTTTTCCACCAAAGTGAGCTACCTCCTTTGGATGTGCAAAACAAGGTCGAAGCCTTGGTGATCATATCCCAATACACACATAGGGATCAAGAAAACCCTTATTGATAATGGCTATATTGTTAATGTGTATAGTTTCAATCTCTTGGATAATCTCCATATTGATAAATCATCCATTCAACCTACATCTTTATCCATCAATGGATTTGACTGTGTAGGACAAAAACAACTTAGTGTGATTACTTTACCTCTTATATTTGGCATGGACACATTAGACACACTGATCCATGTTATAACTCATGATCTTTCATATAACCTCATTTTAGCTAGGACATAAGTTCATGCAATGAATGGGGTACCTTCCACTCTTCATCATAAGATGAAGTATATCTGCACAACAAAGTGTACATGCTTGATGTTGATCTTGAGCCATTTAGTTTCTTACAATTTGAGAAAAAAAAATCCAAACCCTTCACCACCTTAACACTAAACAAACATGTAGAACCTGTACATCACAAGTGTAGGAGTTGAGAAAATACAACACCACAAACCCCGAAGATCACTTGCATGCAAATAACCTGTCACAAAAGAAGAGATGGAGACAAACAAGCAAGGGTTCTCTGAAAATTGAAAATGTATATATCAAAGAGAATGAGAGAATGAATTGATATGAAATACAATGGGATCAATTCTTATAAAAAGGAGATCATGCAAACCCTAATAGGAAAAACCCTAATAGAAGCCCTAATAGGATAACATTTAATAATTAATATAATTATTAAATGTCACTATATGCAAACTAACATGAAATATTAATAAGGGAATAAAGGTAACTTAATCAACATAATTAAGTTAAGACCTTTACTCTAACACCCCCCCTTAAGATGAGCAATAGTGCAGCTACAAAAAAATGCAGAAAAGCAAAGGTAACTACAATGCAAGAAGGCAAACATGGGTCCCAGAAACTAGGCCAGATCAGGTACCCAAATACAACCAAATCTCTATAAAATGGAGAAATAGAGAAAACCTCGTGGGAAAAATCTCTACTCCAAAAAGAGAAGAAGAAAGCCAAGAAGAGACATCACTGACGCAGAAGAAGCTGCAAACAACTGTCGAAAGATGACTGCTATGGTACTAAAGAACCTTCGTTGAAGATAGGATGATTAGGAACAAGAAGACAACAATCTGCATAAGTGCCCATACGACACTACTCAAATCAGATGGCAAACAAAGGCAAAAACCTGGAACGAAGATACAGATGGCACAAGAACCAATAGTCTGAAACACTGATCAACTGAGAATGGAAGATTCCTTCCAAGGCAAAACCAAGGAAGCATTAGCATGAATAGTATAATACCCCCCCATAATGGTGAACTAGGAGCCTAACAAATCAACTGAAATGGTGTGCAACACCCTGTAGTGCATGAAGAAGATACAACATCTGAAAGTGCACAAGAAAGCACCTGCAACTAAAAAAATGGTGTGCAAAACAAAGCACACATGCATGAGGCTGGAATCATATGGATCCATGGTCATCGTGGAGGGATACTCACTGGACAAAGGTGTGATGGAAAACAAAGGAAAACTACACAACCCCTCATGGCACTTTATAATATCAGTGCGAGTACAAAATATGGCACAACCTTATGTGCAAAATCTTCAAAAAATGCATGTACAATAGTGTGGCACTTTATCTCAGTGCATTTACATAAAAGATAGCTTACAAATGATGCTCAAAATGTCCTTAAAGGACAAAATGCTGGAAATACATGAAGAACAGCCAAGAACAAAGCATCCCATGCGAACAAAACGTTTCCAAGAGCAAATATGTCCAGGTAATCCACCAGAGTGTGAAAAAACAAATAACTGAATAAAAGATACCTGGAGTGAAATCTAGAAAAATGGCATGGATGAAACTGAAGAGCTCTGAAATATGGTTCCAACGTCGCTGAGATTGCGAAAAACGGAGAAACTGATCAAAAGTTATGAGCTTGAGACTAAAAATAGCCCCTTTGTCTTCAACTGGCTGTAGAATGCGCCAATGGAAAAAAAAATGTGATGAGACCCACACCACTGGAAAGATGAGAAAACCAGCTTTTCGACAATATCTCGTTTGCCAAAAAATGATATCGTATACCCAAGTTACGGCCTCCGGAATAAATCAGCTCCAAAGAGGGAAAAAATTAGTGCTGGGTTAAATTTGATGGTCATACGGCCGTCGCAGCAAAAACACTTTGTTAAATTTGACTGCCAAACGGCCGTCACCATAAAAGTGCGATTGGACTTATTTTGGAAAAAAATTGTTTTTTAAAAAATAAAAATCAAAAAATTGTTTTTGACATGGGCAGGGGCCGCCACTGTACTGCCGTCGGCGGTACTGTCTACCGCCAGTCGGTACTAAGGCCACCGGCGGTCGACAGTACGCCGACCGACAGGCAAGAGGGCCTGCAAGCCTACAAGCGCAGGTACTTGCGGGTACCTGCTGGTACCGGGTCTGCAAGCTGAAAGGCTTTAAAAATATTTTTTTTGCCTTTTTTAATTTTTGATTTTTGAAAGATCAAAAACTAAAAATTTTACAATAATCTCTTTTTTTGCATAAATAAATTTATTTTCGAAAATTTTTCGAAAAATTAGATAGGCGGAAAAAAATTTCGAAAATAAAAATTTACCAGGCAGGGATTGCCGTACGGCCGTATTTGCAAAAAAAATTTGCCTCAAATTTTGACTTTGTCCAAAAAGGACAAATGGACAATTGATTTAGGGGTTTTGGACTGTTACGGACGCAATGGCGATGTCCGTTTGAGCTGAAAATGCTTCAAAATTGTAGGTATACCCTAGATCAAGAAAACAAGCCCCAAACCCTTGAAGCTCCAAGAATCTTCACAACAAGAACAGGAAGTAGCAGGTGTGGAGCTCTGATACCATGTAGGAGTTGAGAAAATACAAGACCACAAACCCCAAAGATCATCTGCATGCAAATAACCTGTCACAAAAAAAGAGATGGAGACAAACCATCAAGGGTTCTCTGAAAACTAAAAATGTATATATCAGAGAGAATGAGAGAATGAATTGATATGAAATACAATGGGATCAATCCTTATAAAAAGGAGATCATGCAAACCCTAATAAAACCCTAATAGGAAAAACCCTAATAGAAGCCCTAATAGGATAACATTTAATAATTAATATAATTATTAAATGTCACTATATGCAAACTAATGTGAAATCTTAAGAAGGGAATAAAGGTAGCTTAATCAACATAATTAAGTTAAGACCTTTACTCTAACAACAAGTCCTTTGACGATGATTTGCATTCCTTAGACTTCACCCCTCCTTTAATAGGAGAATCCAAGATCATAGACAAAGCCTATAAAAAGGGAAACATAGTCTTGTCAACACAAGACTTGGCTGATCCATCACAAGCATCCACCTCAACTACTTTAGACAAAAAATCCAACAATGAACAATCACCCAATCCAAAAGCACTGAAAAATCTCTATGGAAAAGGTTATGAACTTATATGAAACAACTTGGCTATAGTGGAAAAGTTTGTGGTCTTAACGAACAAGGTATCTGCAACCCTATCAAGCTTAATACACAAACAACACATCATGGTCTTGGATTTTTCCCTTTCATCAAAATCATCAAGCCTTCCTCTCACATCAACACCATCCAAAATCATCCTTCTAGATCACCTTCCAAAATTTATCCTTTGCATTAACCACACCAAACAAAGAAGCCTTTGCTTAATGTCATCTCGCAACCCACTCATGATTTATATTTTACACACTCCCCTAAAGGAGTGCACAAAATCTCACAATCTATAGTGCCTTGCGTAAGTATGACATCTTGTGCTAAGCAATACACTTCTTTGTTGCACACCACAGGAACACCTTCACCCCTTGATCAAGGGGGTATCTTGTTGAGGCTCCTCCAAGATCACTTGATCACCCTTCCTCCCCGAACGTAAAATAAATATTATAACAAACATTCATTTTTCTCCTATCACCGAATCCATGGTCATTCAACTAATGAATGTAAAGTGTTGAGTTGTAAAATCCAAAATCTTAAGGAGTTTGATACTATCCCTCATGTGGGGAGACATCATTCCTCTAATTGATATTTATTTTTAACTCAACCTTGCATCTCTTCCCTCCTTTTGACTCACTCTTTTCCTGCACTAAGTGGGGGCAAGGGGTTATGTATGCTTATCCTCATATGTCACTTGTCATTGTCTCTTTTCACTACTCGTTAACCTTTCATGAAAATATAAGAGAAATATTGGGATGTGGATGACATGTCTTAAGTTGACTCGCATGTGACATACTCTCCTCTTCATGACACGACTTATCAGAAATATATGGCTTGGCATAGATCTTTCTGAACAAGCTCTCATCTCCTCCTCTCCTTCTTCTACTTTAAAGAAATTGCTCACAACAATGGTTTTAGCAACCGATTTAAAGTGGGGGCATACATCAACACACAAATTTCATTGCGTGATTTTATTTTTCTTGCAACTCCCTCTCTTGAAAGCATTACGTACAATGTTGCTCAGGATGAGACATTTACATTTTTCCTCTCTTGCAAACAAGATGAGACATTTGTACCTTTCCTCTCTTGCAAACAAGATGGGTCCATTTTCACTTTTCCTCTCTTGGCGACATTATTCATGATGTTCCTTATGATGAGATGTTGCATAAACAAAAGAAAAATACCCTTGAACAATCCTTACACCATCAAGCATCATTTTCCTTTGTGGCACCTTATCAAAGTTATTAGGAGGTATAACTTTGGTATGGTTTAAGCGGGAATCCCAACTAGTGGCACAACTTTCCCAATAACCACTTGCATGTTTGTGTGAGTACATACCATCCGAGTGTATATTTTTCACCTTTTGGGCCTTCTCACCTGATAGATAGCTAAAATTCTCGTCACCCCAGAGTGAGTACATTTCTTCTTTTTGGAAAAATAGCCTAGATCTGATCCACAACTAGTTGGACAAATGGTCGAAGCTTGATCCAAATCTTTCCACCTTTCTTTCTTCTCTTCCTTTAGTCCTTGTCATTGCATGATCACGTATCTTATTTTGTTGTATATCATTCACCCTTGAATGTGTCTTCTTGCACTGATGTTGACCTGACTTAGAATCTTGAACCCTAGGGGCTTGATAGTCTTCTTCATTCTTTACCATTGGTCACCATCTTCATTGGGCTACTTTAGTGTGTGTTTGAAGCAAGTTCATCCTCTCAGTAAAGTGGGGGCTAAATGTGTTGCCAAAAAGTGTAGCCTTGAAACTTTTCACTCATTTGGGCCCTTGCCTATGGATTTTGGACATATTTTTACCCCTTTCCAAGCCTTGTGCCAAAGTGTTGTAAATAATTTTCACACTTTCATAGGCTTTTCATCACTAATTCAACCCTTTCTTATGCTAAAAATGACTCCTTAATGCTCTTACAGGCCCCAATTAACTATGAATTTTTGAGACAATCCCGACAAATATTATTAGACATATTTTAATTCCCAATCACTAATTGAATTTGTCCAAGTGGACTAGGTCACCACTTTGGGTGACCTAGTCCCATGTGGCTTAAAATTCAAAATTAACTTAAAATTCTTCCAGGATTTTTCCTCCTAAACCCTAAGTTTGGTCTGTATGGTGTGATTTTTAGAAAATTAGGATATAGCTTGTATAAATAAGGGTTTTTCTCATATTTTTAACCCTAATTATTCTATTCTTCTCTCTCCTAGTTCATTATTCACTCTTCACTTATCTCTCCTTCTCAAGCAAGCTAGGGTTTGAGTACTCTTAGCCATCAAGACATCTTGCTGAAGCACACAAGGGTTAAATCCTCTATTGCTGCAACTCAAGATCAACCATCACGGCAAGGTAAACTCCATTGATTCATGCTTCTTTTCATTTCTATCTTCATTTGGTTTAATTACTAAAAAGGGGCTTGACCAAGACAAGCCCCCATACTCTAACATCCAAAATTTTATTCTCTCTCTTTGTGTGTTTGCATATTTAGGTATCTTGGAAGCTTGGAGATCATTCAAGAATGGATTGAAAGCTTGTTGAAGACACCTCCTTGTTGGCTAGGAAGAAAAATCCATTAAAAGTCTCTCACAAGCCGAGAATCAAAGTTGTAGATCGAGACACCCGAACAAGCACAAAGTGCAGACCGATACCTCCAAATTCCACTTCCAAACTTCCCAAAAATCCAAAAGGGACTAGGTCTCCATTAGTGTTTATTTAGTCCCATGATATATGCATTTATGGGTTTTCTATAGTTTTGAGTACCCTTTTAGCAGAAACAGGTTCCAGGAGATTTTCACAGAAAAAGGACTAGGTCACCCAAAATGGTGTAAGTGTCCCAGTCAACTTCTGCACCAACTTTTCTAGGATTCCAAACCTTCATGCCATCCCTTTTCAGCCTCCAGGTGCACCTCTTCATTTCTATTCATTTATGTATCTTAGGTCATTTAGTTAATGCTTGCATATCATTATGTGTTTTCCATCACTTGCATTTCAATAGTTAGTTTATTTCATTAGTTTTAACTATTTATGGTATCCCACACACATCACTTTAAGCCCCTAACCCTTGAATAAACACCAAAAACACATTAGTGTGAAAGAGAGCCACATTTCCTACCCTAGCTTCTAGGTGAAAAACCCTAGAGGCTAATTGGGAAATCTTCTTTCCCTAAGGGTATGTGCAGGATCATGATGGGCCAAAAGGTGGGGATATGTAAGCCATATGATGGCCCATGTGGCTGAAGAGTTTTTTTTTACCCAAAATTGATGAAACGAAAAGGGTTTTTAGAGAAGATTCTCAACTTTCCACCAATATAAATTATGCTTTACATTGAATTTAATAAATAATTATTATTCATTTTCTATTTGAATTACGAATAAAGTCCAGATTGATAGGCTAATTGAAAAATATCTATAACTTTCAAATGATATCACATTTTTTGAATCCAAAACATGCATCACATTCTATGCTTCACATACTATAGGATTAAAAAAAAAAATGAATTTCATGAATTTTTGACCAAGCTAAGGTGGTTAGACATATGAGCTTTTATATTTTTTTAAAGTTGTAATAAAATAATAATAATTAATTATTTACTTGGAAAAAAATTATAAAAAAATATGCATCACATCGGGACATGAGTCCTCTACTTATATCTAAAATATTATAAAAAAATATTATCATTTTATTGTGGTTAGGGTGGTTAGATAGATACCTACTTCTATTTTTACCTTGAAATTTAAATACCACTACATTGAAATTTCAAATTTTCACCAAATAGATTAAAAAAAATAAAATAAAGGTCTAGTAGTTTAGAAACTACATTCAATTTTCTACTGATTCTATTTTTACATTTTTTTTGAAATAATATAGATAACTTATTCAAATTTTTAATTCAAGTTGTCTAACTTTGATTTTTTGTCTTTTTATTGCCACTTAAGGGCATGTTTTTTCCATGATGATCCTGCACATACCCCTAATTGCTTTATTTTTGGTGGTTCACATTGTCAGTCAGAGCTCATTTTATCCTCCACATATTAATCTTATCTATTATAATGAGAGCATCATTTTTTTTTTCACTTCCAAAGGAGGGAGATTGGTTTGGTGGAAAACAATTTCAACATTCATTCCTTGTATTAAGGCTTCTATATAATTTGGGTTTGCACTAGGGGGAACCATAACCTTTTGCAATGTATTTTGAAGCATATTATGGTAACTAGGTGAGGCTTGAATAAGGTCCCATTAGGATATCTTAGCAGGAGTATTCTTAGTTTTTTCAACAAGACCATACTCCTTTCCACTTTGTAAAGGAAAATGATGAGTAGTAGGAAAGATAGGTTGAGGCAGTGGTAATGAAATAGGAGTGGTTTATTTTTTCCTATTATTCCTTGCATTGTTATGTGCGAGCAACGGTATTGTAACTTGGTTGTTGTGAAACATTTTCATTATCAAGTTTCCTTGCAGGTGGTTCTAAGATGAGCACCAATTTAATTTAAACTTGTGGTTTTTGTGAGGGTGGATAAAGGATAAGATCTAGCTCAGATGATTGATTCAATGGATATCTAATGTGCATAACCTCAAAATACTCATCCTTATTTTGATGATCTTTTAGTGAATGAGAGTTTAAGGTTAGCTCATCCTTTTCATCAAATAAAGCCACATTACTATTTTCTAAAAGACATGCATCATTTCTATCTTGTCTTGCACCATGATATCCACCCTACTGGGAGAGCTTGTAGGAGAGAAACAAATAGGATTTGATCACATTCCATGGTTAGGTTTTGTAAGGTTATCTTCATCACAAGTAGGGGAGGCATCAAGATAAGAAAAATTATGGTTGAATGGATCCTCTTGTTCAATTAGATATTTCCAAGTGGGAGAGTCATTAGGAGAGGGAGAAACAAGACTCCCATGAACCTCAATGAGTGTATCTTCAAACACTAAACTATCTTCTTCACAAATATGAGATATATTAGGAGAAGAACAAATGTGATTATCATGTTTATCTATGATTTCATCCTCTTTCACTAAAAAATTCTCACAAGCATGAGATGAATGGAGATTAGGTAAGGTGATGTTTAGAAATGTATCTATGATCTCATTCTCTTGTGCCATAATATCTTGCGATGTAGGAGAGTTTATAGAAGAGGAGCTTTCAACATTGTCATAATTCTCAATGGGTGTATCTCCAAACACCAAAATACCTTCGTCACAAGTAGGAGAGCTATTGGGAGAGGAGAAATTATGATTATCATGATTTTTTATACTTTCATCTTCTTCTATCTCATCATTCCCACAAATAGAAGAGATACGAGGGAGTGTGGAGTTAAGGAATGTATCAGGGTATATGTAGGATCATGATGAGCCAAAAAGTGGCAATATATAAGTGATATGATGGCCCATGTGGATGACGAATTTTTTTTAATCCAAAATTGATGAAACGAAAAGTGTTTTTAAAGGGGATTCTTGGCTTTCGACCAATATAAATTATTATTTACTTTGAATTTAATAAATAATTATTATTCATTTTCTATTTGAATTACAACTAAAGTCTTGATTTATAGGCTGATTGAAAATCATCTCTAGATTTCAAAGGGTATCACATTTTTTGAATCTGAAACATGCGTCACATTCTATGCTTCACATACTATAGGATAAAAAATAAAAAAAAATTCATGATGTTTTGACCAAGTTAAGGTGGTCAGATGTATGAGTTTTTATATTTTTAAAAATTGTAATAAAAAAATCATAATTAATTATTTACTTGGAAAAAAATTACCAAAAAATATGCATCAAATCGAGACATGAGTCTTCTACTTAAATCTAAAATCTTATAAAAAAATATTATCATTTTATTGTGGTTAGGGTGCTCAGATAGATACCTACTTCTTATTTTTTCCCTGAAATTTAAGTACTACTGCATTGAAATTTCAAATTTTCACCAAATAGATTTTTTAAAAATAAAAATAAACCTAATAGTTTAGAAACTACATTCAATTTGCAATAGATTCTATTCTTACATTTCTTTTTACATAAAGTTGCCTAACTCTGAATTTTTTGAATTTTATTGCCACTTAAGGGCCTGTTTTTTCCATGATGATCTTGCACATGCCCGTCAACATTTTCACTCTCTTGCACTAAGAGACTCTCATAGCTAGAAAATAAATTGGAGGAATGACTAATGTGCTTGTTGATTAGATTTTTCTTGGAATACTTGGAAATAAAATATACTATCATTGTGAATTTTGAGTGTGTTCCTAAAAAGAAATTTATCCAACTTATGTAATGTAAACAATTTTCTAACAGATATAATGATTTTTGCTATTGAAATAAGTTTTGGAATGTTGTAAATGCAATGAACGTGAGATAAATTATATGCTTTGATTCCAATTCATATGAAACCAATTATGAAAATATTGCGAATGATAGTAATTCCACTAACTGAAACAGTAACCTAAAGACAACAACTAGAAGCAAAAATAACAAGATTCAATGCTCTAAAATGTAGATCCAGGCCTAGTCAGGGAATAATACGCCAAGGTCGGTGCATGAGTCCAAATTAGTTTTTGTGAAAGGTTTAGATAGTGAAAATCAGAGTAAATAGTACTCAAGAATCTATAAAAAATACCTATACATGGACTAATATGCTCAAATTGGTGTGTGAGTCCAAATTATGGTTTTTTGAAGGTTTAGACAACAAAAAACAGAGAGAAAACAATACTGAAGAATCTTCAAAAAAGACCTTTACGGGGTCTAATATGCCTAGGTGGGTGTATAAGTCCCACTTAGGGTTTTTAAGGTTGACTCACAAAATTTTGAGCTTATTTCTATGTTTTTGGATTGTGTATTCAATTAATTGTTTGTAATTACAAATTTATAATGGAATTGAATGATTGTAACATACAAAAATTGAACCTATATGCACTTTTAACTAATGCAAATATAATGCAAAGCTAGATCTAGGGCTACAATGGTTTCCAAATCAGAAATACTAGGGGTCCAAAGGTCAGGTTCACCAAAATGAACAAAAGGGAAATAGGGTTCCATATTTTGGGAGATGGAATTGGACATATTTCATACTTCAATTGATTAGGAAACTATATCCCTCAACTAAATGACTTGATTGAGGAATGGCTAGTGGATGTCATGTCAGGTTCACCAAAATGAAATGAAGAAAAATGAATAAAGGGATGATCCTCGATGAAGGGATACTAACCCTCTACTTTTCCTCTTATTTCATTAGGAAACTAGATCCCTCAACCAAGTGACTATCAAATTATAGGTGAATAAAATTGATTGAGGAAAGCTCTAGTGTGTTCCTTGTGTAATTGTAAATGGGTTCGCCACTAAATGAAGCTTCAAAAGGAGAAATGCAAACACTTATGCAAACTCACTATGAAACCTATAAACTTAAAAGCATGAAATTAGGATAATAAATGAATGGAAATAGAAAAGTACCTAGAGGAATGAAGATGCCAAGAGAAGATTGGAAAACTCTAAAAATTATTGTTTATGGTTTCACCAGGACTATTACACTAGGTTGGGCATATGAGTCTTGTTCTATGGTTTTTAGGGCAGAATTTGGAATTCTCTGAAAGTTGATCAAGATATGTAGACTAGTGATAAAATATTGCCTTGGGACTAATACACTAGGTTCGGCATATGAGTCTTGCTACAATTTTTTTTTAGGATATTTCTAAATCTTCCCAACCTAGATCCGACACTGCTGAACACTATCAAAAGGTCTTATCAGTGACTAATCTGCCAAGTTGGGCGTATGCTTCCAATTCACCTAGATCTACAATGGGAAATGTTGTTTTTTAGGTGAATGGGGGTTTACCTTGGTCAAACCATGTTTTTGGTAATCAAACCTTGAAATGAAATAGAAAAGCATGAATGAATGATGAATGGAAAAATGCATGTAAAAACTCACCAAACCTTATTGAAACCTTGCATTGAAAATCTGAAAACTAGCATGAAGTGGCATCAATGAGTGTAGATCTTGATCATGAATCTTGAATAGTTTAATGGCTTGAAAAAATGATTAGATCTTGAATGCTACATCAACACATTAGCTCAACAACATGCATGATGCACTAAATATTTAACATGATCATGGAATCTTGATTGTTACAACTAACGATGAAGAAATTTTCCCTTGAATGCTCTTGAAATCACTCTTGATTACAACCTTTCTCCAGGATTTGAACACTTGAAACTCTCTAGCTTGAAAAAAACTTCTGAAATAATGATTTGAGACCTTAGTTTTATAGGCATCCTATTTAATTTACCATTTATTAGATTTCAAATGCTGACATTTGCAAAATTTGAATTGAAAACCTTGATTTCCCACTCAAAACCCTAGAATAGCCCCAAAAGGGACTCATAAGCCCACTGTGGCATATGAGTCCCACCTAGGTGGACTAATACACCCAAGGTGGCATATGAGTCCAACCCTAGGTTTTCAGGGTGAGAGAATGTCAAAGGGGTTGAAATATTACATGCATTTATTAAATTTGTCAGGATTTAAATTGAAATAGGCCTTTGGATACATAAAAAAAAGGTCTTAGGGGCTTCTTGATGACGATTTAAAGGACATAAATGCAAGGGTACTAAAATAGGTCCAAACTAAGTGTGAAATTTTATTGTCTCCTCCTATAGATATTTTTGTATTGAATTCAAATTCAAAAGTTCATTCATTGATGAATAATTGATCTTTCCTTAATTGGTTGAGTGAATTTCCTTTAATTATTGATATTTTTATTAGATCTTGAATCTTCTCCAAATCCAATTTGAATTTTCCACCTACAACAAAAAGAGGAGAGAAAGGGTTGTGTCATATAGAGGCTTTCCTAAGTTGAACCTCATTTTGGTGTTTCCACCTCCATAATGGTAATGATGATGTTGGATAACGAGTTCTTACCCTCAATCAAGTAGAGAAAAATGGATAAAATATATAATAAATGAAAATTTCTACAACTTATGCCTCACATATGCTTTCCTTCATGGACTGAATTCATCATCCACATCTCATACAAGGAGAATTTTATTGTTGATAGAAGATATTTCAAGTGTTAATAATCACAAAATAATGAACATGAAACATGAAAAATCTTAATATGATTTTGACATGATTTTATGATGTATTTTTAACATGATCTTGACTTATGAAGATATTTCTATATTTTCTTTATTTTGTCTTTTAGGATGCTCTATTGATCAAAATTTCATTAGGTTTCTTAGATGTTCAAATGGTGAAAAAAGAATATATTTATACGTATTTCTACTTTTCCCACTATAAGAATTTTGATAAACTAAAAAATGAATTTAATTTTTCAAACATAAAAATACTAACAATAAAATATTAAAAAATGGGCAAAAATAGGCTAGTTAAGGGTGAGAATTCCCTATACCAACATATTTTAAATTTAAGTTTCCTGTCAAATAAATAATTTATTTTAATTCCCAATTTTATTTTTATTTTCTCAAAATGATATTAAAACAAGCAAATAACAAGCCTAATTAGGTCCAAGCACCTAAAGGGGAGAAAAAAATAATGTGAAATTGTCAAGGTTGACAATTTACAATGCTACAAATAAGTCACTTTGAAGGGGAAAGCTTCCAAAAGTCTCCAAGAAGAAAAATACCATATGATGATCATAATAGAGCTACTAGCTCCTATATACCTTGGCAAATGTAACTACCCAAATAAAATTATATTAATGACCAAACAACTTAATTAAGGTGTAGGGTAGTCATACATTGACTACTCATAACCCTATGTGCACTTAAGGATTAATGGTGTAACATTGAAAAAAACTTCAACCTGTGCATTTTGCAAACATGTCTCAAGTGGATTGTACAACTATTCAAATTTTGAAAAGAAAAGAGATATCATTAAATAATTTGGTTGCAAATACGTTAAAAAATATTTAAGAAATTTTCAGCAAGTTTTGAACTCAATATTAATCAATAACAAAATCCAAATGTAGTGTAGAAAATGTAACCCTTTACATTTTCTCACTTGTTTGGGCCCTCCGAGTTAAAATGGACATAATAATGCCTTAATTTAGTGTTGTTAAATGTAACCCTTTACATTTACACACTTATGTGTGCCCTCTTACTTTAATTGAGCTTAATTATTCCTTAATTAGCCCTTAAATTCATTTACAAGCCTAATTAATTACATTTTCCAAAGGGGATAACCAATAATAATTAATTCCTAAACATAAAAATTTACATTGAGCAATGTGTGTTCCAACTATAGGGACCTGCGACCCATTCACCCATGGGTGCATGAGTCCTCCCCAAACCTTTGGACCTAAATATAAATTATTTTTTTGGTAGTATTTTAATGTTTTCGAATCCATAATTCAATTTTGACTTGTGCTATCTAAATTTTGAAAATTAAGGATAGATACTTATAAATATAAGGTTATTTTGCTAAGTTTCACCTAGCAGTTTATGAGAATTTTATGAGCACTTTTAGAGAATTTGAGGAGAAATTAAGGGCATTCAAGAGCAGATATATTAGATATCTATTGTAGCATTCAACATCTAATCCTCATGTCAATTTTTTCTTGCATCATGCATGTTTTTGGAGCCAACTTTATGATGTAGGTTTCAAGATCAAGTTCAAGAATTTCAAGAATCAATTTCAAGTGTCAAGATCTACATCCAATTATCTATCTCATGCAAGTTACAAGTCTCCTAAGATATCCATTATTAAGTTTTCTACAAGGGTTTGTTGAGTGGTAACATAGCTTTGTTCATTCTTCATTCCCTCTTTCATTTCATTATTTCAATTCAAGGTTTGATTACCAAAATGGGGTTTGACCAAGGAAAGCCTCTATTCACTCAAAAATAAACATTTTTCTCTCTTGTCTATGTGATTGCAGATTTAGGTTTGAAAAACACTTAAAGGCCTTTTTAAAGAGAAAGATTTACAAAGTTGTTAAAGTTGCAAAAGTTGTCAAAGTTGTCAAATCACAGAATCTAACCTATAGATCAGATTTCTGACCTTCCAACACTAAAACTTGGACAAATAAGAAGCTACATATCTACACTAGAGGCTCCTGAAATATCTTTGAAATCCTTGTATTGGGACCCATTCACCCATGGGTGAATGTAAATGTAATCAAATCTTCTATCAAATTTGGAGACTAAGGGTTCTAAAGAAATTCTAAGCCTGATTTTCGATTTCCAGATTTTACTTATACTGAATGTGTTGATTGCAGAACATTTATTGATTTCAATGTTTGCATATCAATTTAGGAATTTCCATATATATGATTGGATACATGCCTCCAAGGGATGAGTCTCATGAGAGGACGTGTCCCTTAGAGTGTGTGGGTTCTTTGAAGAATCCGCTAATCACTTGGTTGATGTTTAACACACATCAACCTTAATACTATGGTGGATAAAGAATCTGGCTTATATTAAATGCGATTTTAATATCTTTATTTATTACAAATTTATATACATGCTCATAAATTCGATTTCCAGAAATATGAAATAGGAAGGATAAACTTGATCATATATAAATAACGAAGATGCTTTCAGCATTCGTAATTTATATATGACCGATGTTATCATCCATTAACACTCCCTCTTAGCTAGGGAAGATATTTCAAATCAAATAAGTAGAGATATCACCTTAACACATGATATCTAAGATATGGAATGATTTCTCAATATTGTCAAGTCACATTACACATCTTTATTATGGTATGTGCACTGATATCAAGTGGCATGATGTCTACCATAATTCATGGCATATCCATGGATATAAATGTCCACCATGATTATCTCTTAAGGATCACAATGATCTAAAGATGATATCAAGTCTCATGATATCAATCAAAGTGTCCAAGAGATACTATCATGACATGTCCATAGATATCAAGTCACATGATATCTATCATGATACTTTATCATTGTACAGTCGTCACTTTACAATGTCAAATACAAGTGCTCATTATTAGAAAGATCGTCACCTTTCAATAATGTACACAGGGGGAGTAGGCCCATAAGGTCATGGAGTCACACACATGACAAAAGAGTTTACACATTAAACAACTTTATACATTAGTACAATTTATAAACAAGTTGTATTTCAAACATAAATAACAAATTACATTTCAACCATACCAAGTTTCTTCCTGAAGTGCTCTACCTTGATTCGGGAGAGAGGCTTGGGGAGAATGTCTGTAGTTTGATCATTTGTACTAATATACTCCAACTGAATCACTTTCCTTTCCACCATATCTCTTACATAATGATAGGGGATCTCAATGTGCTTAGATCTATCATGAAAGATAGGATTTACAGAGAGTTTGATGCAACTTTGACTATCACAATGAATAATTATAGGATTCAAGGGCTCACCAAAGAGTCCCACAAGCAATTTACAAATCCAAACTACTTCTCTTACTCCCATTGAGGCTGCAATGTATTCAACTTTCGTTGAGCTCTGTGCAACTGAAGATTGTTTTCTACAAATCTAGGAGATCATAGCCGATCCTAAACTGAAGCAACATCTTGATGTGCTTTTCCGATCGGTTACACTTCTAGCCCAATCTGAATCAGAGTACCCATGTAGATCTAGTTGATCATTCTTGTAAAGAAGACCATATCCAATAGTGCCTTGAAGATATCTCAAAATATGTTTCACAACCATTAAGTGAATTTCCTTTGGTTCACACATGAACTGGCAGAGAACATTCATTGCATAGCAAATATTAGGTCTTGTGTTAACTAGATACATCAAGGATCCAAACATCTACCTGTAAAGGGTTGGATCTGCACATTTGGATTCTGTTGTTGCTTCTTTCAATTTGTGAAGGTTGGTTTCCATAGCTGTAGACATTGGTCTACAATCCAACATTCCAAATCTCTTCAGAATATGAATAGTATACTTCCCTTGGTTTAGTATAATGCCCTCTAATTTCTGCCATACTTTTAAACCTAAGAAGTAGTGTAGAGTGCCTAAGTCTTTCATATCAAATTCAGAAATTAGATCCTGCTTCCCTTGATCAATGAGGTGATCTTCTCCTATTATCAGCAGGTCATCAACATATAAAATAATTATTAGCATATCACCTTTGATTACCTTGAAGTAGAGATTGGAGTCGGCATCATTCTTTGAAAATCCTAATCCCAAGAGATAGCTATCAATTCTTTCATACCAGACCCTAGGAGCCTGTTTAGGACCCTGTTTAAGTCCATAGAGAGCTTTCTTCAGCCTGCACACATGTGAGTTAGATTTATGTATCAAAAAACCTTTAGGCTGTTCCAGATATACTTCCTCTTCAATGGTTCCATTCAGGAAGGCAGTTTTCACATCCATTTGATGGGTCTTCTAGCCTTTAGCTGCTACAATGGCTAATACTGCTCTCACTGATGTGTAATGGGCAACAGGTGAAAATGTTTCTTCATAATCGATGCCTTCCTTTTGAGAAAAGCCTCTAGCCACAGAACGTGCTTTATGTTTTTCTATATTGCCATCAGCAACATGCTTGATTTTGAAGAGCCATTTAGAAGAGACAACAGATTTCTCTTTTGGTCTAGGCACAATATCCCATACATCATTCTTTAGAATGGACTGATATTCCTCTATCATTGCATCCTTCCAAGCTTGATGTCTAAAGGCTTTTGTAACACTAGCAGGTTTTGAGTTTATGATGTTGTTCATTAAAGCAACATAGCTAGAGAACCGTTTGGATCTTTTACTCTCCTTGAACATTCCTTTGGGTGCTGCATGATCCTCAGATTCCTTGATCATCTTTTTAGCCTACAGTGGCCTCTTTCTACCATTGTCATCTGTATTCTCATTTGAAGTAGATGGAAGTTCATTTGGCATTTCCTCGAGATACTCCCTCTGAATCTCAAGAGCAAGTTCCATTTCAAGTACTCTAGGGGAATAGGTTTGTATCTTGCTAGAACTTCTTGCCCTTTTGAATGCAATGTCTTCTTCAAAGATGACATCTCTGCTCAATTCGATTTATTTCTGCCCGAGTATGAATATCCTATAGGCTTTGGAGGTTTCACTATAACCCACAAATACTCCCTTCTTCCCAGAAGGTTCTAGCTTGAATGTCTTCTCTTTGGGCACATGAATATAGATAGGACACCCAAAAATCCTAAAGTGACTAATGTCAGGTTTTATGCCGGTAAAGGCTTCTTCAGGAGTTTTGTTATCAAGATTAGAATGAGGGCATCTATTTTGGATATAGACAGTAGTCCTAGAGGCTTCTACCCAGAAAGAAGTTTCAATATTTTGGTCCAGTAACATTGCCTTAGTAGCTTCTACAATGGTTCTATTTTTCCTTTCAGCAACCCCATTTTGTTGAGGGTTGTAGGCAACTGTGAACTCCCTCTTAATTCTAGCACTCACGCAAAATTCCTTAAAGATCTCAGAGGTGTATTCTTTCCCATCGTCTATCCTTAAGGTTTTTATTTTCTTCCTGGAGAAGTTTTCAGTGAGGGCTTTAAACTCTTTGAACCTTTTGAGGATTTCGATTGACTCTTTACATTTAAAGAAATAGATCCAGGTTTTCCTAGAGAAGTCATCTACAAATATGGCATAGTATAGAAATCCTTCTTTAGAGGGTACAAACATGGGTCCACATAAGTTTGAGTGAACTAGTTCTCACACATTTAGGGTTTTTCTCACACTATTGGGAAAGGACCCCTTTGTATTCTTTCCTAAGGCACAACCTTTGTAAGTTCCTTCATGAGATGGTTTTAACTTCGGTAAGCTTGTTACAAGTTTTTCCATAGCAGGTAGGGCACGAAAATTAAGGTGTCCTAATCTTCTATGCCAAATCTCATTTGAATCAAAGGTGTCAAGAATAAGGGATTGTTTAACTTCAGTGTATAGTTTGTAGAGGTGCCCTTGTCTTACACCTATGGTTTGGGATTTCTTGATTGTTGAGTTCTTAGGCAATGCTAAAAATTTCCCATTCATAAAGGTAACTCTATATCCATTGTCTTCAAGGGTAGAGATGGATATTATATTCCTCTTAATTCTAGGTACAAATAGGACTCCAGTAAGTTGAAGAGAAAGACCATATTTTAGTTTGATGGAGCAAGTTCCAACCCCTTTTACAGGGTGTGCAGAATCATCCCCAATGGTTACTACTTCATCAGACCTTTCAGTCATAGTTTCTAGGTGTTCTCTAAATCCTGTGATGTGTCTGAAAGAACCACTATCAATTACCCAGTTGTGGGTGTTGTTAGATGTTTGGATAGATAAGGCTGAATAGAACACAAAGTTCTCAGATTCATGATCTGAATTTGTCTTTCCTACTTTGGTAAAAGTTGCTTGTTGCTTTGATTTGTCAGGGCACTTCATTGCATAGTGACCATATTGATCACATCTAAAGCATTGCACTTGAGAGATTTCTTTCTTCTTAGAAGATCCCTTTCCATTGGGATCTCTCTTTCTTGTAGGAGTTTTTCTTGTTCCTTTTATTAAACGATGTGTTGAGTACATGAATGTCTTCATCCATGTTCTTCTGTTTATTTTCCTTAATGGAGAGTCTTGTTTCCTCTTGAAGGCAGTCAGTTCTTAGCCTATCAAACTTGGGGAGTTTAGATCTCGCACTTATTCCTTGAACAAATGACTCCCATGAGTTGGGTAGGCCTCCTAGTGCAATTATGGTTAACTCTTTGCTATCAGTTTGATATCCAATTATGGATAATTGATCCTTGAGTTCAGTGATCCTCATAAAGTATGCATTAATTGACTCTCCTTTGTTTATTTGAGCATTGTTGATTTTTCTCTTTAATGCAAGAGTCCTACTGGTGTTGTTGATCTCATAGGTACTCTCAAGGGGTTTGAACATATGATATGCAATTTCATGTTTTGCTAAGATAGGCACTATATGATCCCTAACTGCATCTACTAGGATTTTCGTAGCTCTTTCATTGTTTTCAATCCATTGATTTTTCTCAGGTTCAGCCTCTAGTTCCCTTTTGTTTTCTCTCACAAGTGAGTCTAGTTTATTCTCTTTTAGGATCATCATGATTTTAAATTTTCATGATGTAAAGTTGTCTACTCCTGCAAGACGATCTTCAAATCTGATCACACTTGACATTATGAAGAATGTGATGTGAATTCAATTTTTAGAAAATACGAATTTTTGGAGCAATCTGATATTTAGATTTGATTTGGATTCACACAATGTGGATCTGATACCATGTAAATGTAATCAAATTTTCTATCAAATTTGGAGACTAAGGGTTCTAAAGAAATTCTAAGTGTAGGAATTCTACTAAAAAATTATAAGTCAGATTTTCGATTTCCAGATTTTACTTATACTGAATGTGATGATTGCAGAACATTTATTGATTTCGATGTTTGCATGTCAATTTAGGAATTTCCATATATATGATTGGATACGCGCCTCCAAGGGATGCGTCTCATGAGAGGATGTGTCTCCATAAGTGGAGACACGTCCGCTCATGGGACGTGTCCCTTAGAGCGTACGAGTTCTTTGAATAAGCCGCTAATCACTTGGTTGATGTCTAACACACATCAACCTTATTACTATGGTGGATAAAGAGTTTGGCTTATATTAAATGCAATTTTAACATCTTTATTTATTATGAATTTATATACATGCTCATAAATTTGATTTCCAGAAATATGAAATAGGAAGGATAAACTTGATCATATATAAATAATGAAGATGCTTTCTGTAAGGCCCCACCATGCATGTGATTAGTAAAGCTCCAATCTATTTTATGTGTTCCTAAATAGATGGTAAGATGTATTGGAGATGACAAATAGTGTGATTATTTGATAACATTCTTGATTTTCATTCTAACATTTTATTTATGTTATCGTGGAGTTAGGAATCGTAAATTGTGAATATGAGTTGAAATTGTAAATGGAATGGTTGCAAAATTGAATCTTATTTCAGCTATCAAATTAATGTGATATATGATTGTTTTTTTATGGTTTCATTGGTGATGTACAGGAAAGGAAGAGTCGGTACAAGAAGGGAAGAACATTGAGTAGATCAAAAGACATCTTCTTGTGGTGATGAATTTGACCCCCTTTCAAGGCTTAGAAAGAAATAAAGTTAAAAAGTTGATATAAAAGGGGATGGTTTATATTTTGGGTTGAGAGGGTATTTCTTTGTGTGCCAAGTAAGTTGTAAGTTGGGGGATAAGGTTTAGAAACCATTATCCAAGTTAAAATTCGGATAGGTCCTTAAATGGGTCTTTAAAGAGGGTTCTTGGTCAATTTGATGGTTAGGATGCAAAAATAAACTCTCTAGGGTCTATACCATAGTGGTAGGGGTCAAGTAGGCATACAATAGTGCCCTTAGGACATGATTTGACCCCTGAAAAGTCCTCATTATGGGGAGTGACGAGTTTTGAAGAGAGGATGGGATGGAAAGATGAGGGGGTTGTCCAAGTGCATGTTCCTTTTTAATAAGAGAATGACTCTCATTGATGGAGGTAGGTACACTTCTCACCTCCTCACCTAAAAGTTGCAAGTTGGAACTCCTATATATTCTGAAGAGGAAGAGTGAGTGGGGTGTTACCCACTTCTCCTTTTGGAGAACTCTAGTGAAGATGGTAGGAAGAATGAGGAGTTGGGAGGAGGAATCTTTTGGGAGACAATGATAAGATGGCCTGGAGAAAAACAAGGATAAAAGAGCTAATTTCCTCACCTAAAGAAAAGAGATAAGTTCTCCTTTACTTCCATTTTCCCTTTTGTTTATTTGCTATAAGAAAGTGGTATGTTGCATGGATCATATCAAAATCAAAAAGTAGAGCCTATATACATGAAATTTGATGTTAGGTAAATTCTTATTTCTTTGTAAAGATTCAAAGAGACTCCATGCATTATCTTGGAGCTAAAAGAAATTCCTTGCTCGGGGGTATGGCTAGAGCCCACGAGGCTCCATGATCCCATTACGGTAGGGTGGAGAGCAAGCCCTCGTCCATTGGTTTATTGTTCATTTATTGATGTGTAGTTGTAATGAGGAAGGAAAATACTTCATGAGTTTGAGTTCTTGAAAACAAAAATGTTATTTTCGTTTAGACATTTAAATGAAATACCATGTAGACTTAATTGTAGTTCCATGAAAATTGCATGAACATTCTAAACTCTTTTGGATAAATTTTATTTGCACATTGTAAATGTAAGTGTGATCTTTTTTTTTGTAGACAAGGGAATTAGAAGGTTAATACACCTCAGAAGAAAATTTGCAGACCATTCTGTAATGGAAGAAAAGATTTTAGATAGCTCAGAAAATAAACCCAGAAAAACTGATCTGTAACATATAAATGGATCAAATGTAAAACAACGATGAGTTATAGAAATAATAGTATTGCATATGGGTTGATTGTATTTCTGTTCCAGTGACCGTTGATTAAATTTATGTGGAAAATGGAAAAAGTATTTGTGAATGAAAATATAAATTCTTAAACAAAATATAATAAAAATAAAAATAAATAAATAAATTGATGAGTCAAATAAACTAATGTATCGTACTCACTTGGATAAAATTGTGTTAAGCAATGGACATATCTATCAAAAGGCCACCTATATAACATGGTTGCTGCGAGCTGAAGCAAAATAAAATAAAATACAATAATGATTATATTAACACTATATTCACTGAACTGTGGTGTAATATTCTAGCTGTTAGCTCCAACGATAGCGCATGGCCTTGTGGCACCAGCAACAAGGCTTCCAACAGTTGTTATTTCTGTATCGTTGGCTCCCTTGGAGGCCGCAGTTCTAATCCCCACCAGTTTGAGAAATGCCTCTCTTTCCTGCATCATAAGAGTTGGCCCATAAGAGGTGCACTCATAAAAGCTTATCAAGATCTGCTCAAAATAGAGCGCTCAACAAATTGAAACAAAACTTGATCGTGTTATCTTCTGCCCTTTCATAAGTTCCATGAGGTGATTGGAATGCAAATACTTTTAGAAGTCTGGTCGCATCAATTGAAGTCCCCAGCTACCAACAGTGGGATGAAGATCATTCATCTTAGAACACAAGAAATATGAGTTATTGCTATCTAATCACCCAATCCGTCGTGTCAATTACAAAGCCTCTAATTATTAAATTCCAATGGCATCATTGAATAATTCCTAGACAACAAATAAATGAAACTCTAGGTTGGAACCGTGCAAGTAAAGTCATCTCAGGTCGATTGCACTGCAATGTGGGTAAGAACACTGAACACGCCATCACCAGGATTGATAATATGGTTTTATGCGAAAGTGCCAGAGTCATTTAATTCTTGAGTTCAAGTCAAGAATACTGCAGTCCTTTCCACTAAAATATTAATTGCAAATGTGTAGTTGGTAGTCATGCATCAACTAAGATAACATTGGGGACATGTGAGCAACGTCTTCAATCATAGATCACAAGTGGTCTAGCATCGACATTAGCCTCTGGTAGGTCTATTCTTGGTACTAGTTGCAGGGAAATCAGCCAATTTTTGGATCCAACCCACTGACCAAAGATATTAATCAATAATGCTGTTTATTTTTTGGTAGCCTCAAATTGTCAAGCCATTTAATATTTGGGTAGTTGTTGATTTATTGCTACCTCAGTAAACTTGCTAATGAGTACTGCAGTGTTTGAATAATTATCCTTTCAATACGTTAATACGTTAGTATAATATAGGTGCAACAATATTCGTAGATAGTATCATTGGAGCAGCAACAACTGTAAATAGTTTCAGTGATAACATAAAAAAAATATTTACTATTGCAGTGAGTTAAACTGCTACCCACTCGTCTATTATGAATATAGTTAATGGTTATTCTCTTATCCAATTAAAACTGTATAGTACTTTTATCACTCGTCTATTATGAATATAGTTAATGGTTATGCTCTTATCCAGCTAAAACTGTTGAGAAAATGAAGGTTCTTATGTGCAGCAGATCTGAATGGTTTGCAACAATTTTGTGCACAACAATTGCTGCTAAATATTGTGCAAAATAATTGTTGTTTTATATACTCAGTTTGAGGATGAAGAGGTGTTCTATTTCTGCTATTATTAGATATTTTTGAAACTCTCTGATGCCACTATTGGGTGGCTGTAATTTCCAGTTTTTCATTCTAATTTAAATTCCCTTTTTCCAATAAAAATAAATAAATTGTATAAATAATAATAATAAAGAATTTAATTCGTGAGAATAAGATTATTATTATTAATAATATTAATGTTGTTACCATCAGCAATAAAAAGATTGGGATCTTAACTTCAGGCATTTGCAAAGAATATGGTGTATTTATGAAAACAAAGTAAGAAATGAAAACAATAATAATGATAATAATTTATATATTACTTTTTTCACATTTCAATTCTCATGCCATGGAAAATGTAAGCATAGTGCTGTTTATTTTATTTTCTTGTATATACTTATCTAAATAAAATCTACTCCTATGTGAAAGAAAAGAAAATCAGATTGGGAGCCTAAATTAAAGAAGATGTGGCCTAAGTACTATATTCCTTATAAATGCATGGAATTATAAAAGTCATGTTTATAAGCTTAAAAAAAAAAAAAAAACATATGTGGATATATAAGAAATATAAATAGTCAATTTATTTAATAAGAAAGTTAAATTGAGTAGTATTTATTTGCATATTATAAATATACTTTAAATATATATATAAACATTAATAGTTGTTACTTATGAAAGTGAGTCCATTTATTATATATTATATGTATTTATAGTATATAAATAAATTAAATATTAAATTGATTAATGTCTTAAAAATAGAAGATTTAAATCTATTATTAGACCTATTTTATATTTTTGAATAATATATTAGTTATGTGCTTATAATATATGAAATACGAATGGTTAATCATTATTTCATTATTTAATTTATTCTTTAAATATTTAAAGGAAGTCTTCACTCTCCTTGTTGTCATTAAATTATTTTGAGAGAATTACACAAGTGAAACTTACATAGTTAATCGACCTTGTCATCGATTGAGTTATTTTTTTTTTTTAGCCTTCAATGAAGCTAGTTCATCATACTCCCAATAGTCTTGGCATAGCTCTACCATTAGAATGTTAAGCATTACTTGGAAGGGTAGAGTGATAAGTTCAGGCAATCCTAATTTAGTTATGTTTACTTCATTATTGATCTAAGGTGTGCGTGATAAACATTGCACACCCAATCGCTCTAGCCCTTCATCTTCCCATCCTCAAGCAGTGTGCCAAAGGTGACATCACATGGGCAGTGTCATTCGATGTGTGTATTGCCACTTCCATGTCAGGCATAGAAGATCGGTTTAGTGTAGGTATGTATGCTTCTTGAAAAATATTTGATGTTTCTATTCTATTTTGTTCGTGCAAAATCTTGGGCATTGCATTGGGTTAGGGTAATCATCATACTTTGCAAATTAAAGATATCACTGCCCATATCTAGAGTGTGGTTTAGGATTGAGATTTGTTCTCGGAGCAATTTCTCTTCTCTTACCCTCATGGTCCTTCCTAGGTTTTATCCTCTTATGGGTGTCAAATCAAGTTTTAGAATTATTGTAAGGCAAATGTATTAGAGGGTGTCAAAGTATTGTTAAAATAATACCAATTCCATATTTTCTTGATTTGTAAAATTCTTCAAAGAGGGAAATTTTATTTGGGGAAGATAAATATAGGTCATAAGCACATATTTGGTGTGGTCATAAATTAGGAATCCAATAATCAAGATGTTATTATAAGGTTTAAATGT
Organism: Sequoiadendron giganteum; assembly: GCA_007115665.2. Lineage (NCBI taxonomy): Eukaryota > Viridiplantae > Streptophyta > Pinopsida > Cupressales > Cupressaceae > Sequoiadendron > Sequoiadendron giganteum. The sequence goes on along the minus strand of CM021100.1, from coordinate 602,443,402 downwards.
TGAGCATGGTAAACAGGATATATAAAGTGCATAGTAGTCTATTGATTGTATATAATACCTTTGTAAAAAAAAAAAAAATGTTGGGTTTTTTTTTTGTGTGTAATTTTTTCTGACATGACACTTTCAGCATTCGTAATTTATATCTGACTGACACTATCATCCATTAACAGTGAATGAGTCTTAGATCAACTTCCAGAAAGAAATTTTGGTGATTGGTACACATGTTTCTACCCTTCTCAAATCTGCATTCTATTTTTTGGTTTTGCAAATATTAAGTATAATCTTCAAGTTTCAAGTATTAGATTGCATTTTGGAGTTGATTTTCTATTTTAAGTTTTTCTCCCTAAAGTTTTGTTTGACTTTGAATCCCATCCTTCAGTCACAAGGAAATCTAAATATTGTCAGTTTGGGTTGATTCACCTAAGGTTGATAATTAGTTCATTGTGGGAATCTCATTTCCTAATAATGAAATAAAGGAATGTAGGTACCTCATCACATCATAATTTGATCCCATATTTAGTAAACCTGCAGTGTAGAAAAATGCATCCCTTTACATTTTCACACTTGTTTGGGGCCTCCCTACTAAAAATTGGTCTTCTTTATGCCTTATTTGGTCCTATTTTACATCCACAAGCCTTATTTAATGCATCTTTCTAAGGATAATCCTGACACATATCTAATGACCAATCATAATTAAGTGATTTTGGATTTTATGACCTAGATTTAGTGATCTGGGACTCATACGCCCCCTTGGGTGTATGCTTGCCACCTAAGTTTTGGGGCCTAATCTGGAATTTGGCATAGAGCTTAACAATTCTTCAAATTTGTGTCCCAAGCTTAGCCTACTAGGACTCATATGCCACAACTAGTGTATGAGTCTTTCTTAGCTTGGATATATTTTGAATTCAATTCTTGGCAGGATTTTATTCTTCTAGATTTGATGTCGGCTAATTGTGTTGTAATTTTAGGAAATTTGGCATTAACAAGTATAAATAAAAACTTATTTCACATATTTTTTGCTAGCAAGCTTACAAGTCATCTAGAAATTTTTATGAGCAAGTGTGATCTAAGCATTCAAGCATTCTAACATTTCAAGAGAATTTAAGAGCATTCAAGAGTTGATTATCAAGCATTTTGGAGCTACTTTGATGATTCAAGCATCACATCAAAGTCATCATGCATCATTTTTTTTTTTGAGCTTACATTTGTGATGTAGGTTCTTATGATTCAAGCAAGCATTCAAGTCAAGATCCATAACATATAATCAAGATTCAAGATCTACATTCATTCTAGCCATTGCATACAATATTGAAGCCTTTATTCCAATGGTTTGGTTAGTTGCAACATTGTATATTTGTAAATTGATCATTCCTTAATTCTATTTCATTTAATTTCAAGATTTGATTACCAAAACAAGGTTTGACCAAGGAAAACTCCTATCCACTAACATAACAACATTTTTCTCTCTCTTTGATGTGTGATTTGTAGATTTATGTTGAAGATCCATTGAAGAGAAAGATTGGAGAAAAGTTGTCAAAGTTGTCATCTACATTGCAAGAATCATGAAAAGTGATCTACAGAGAAGAATTCAGAGATTCAAATTCAAGGATTTAACAAGAGAGAAGCTATAGAAGAACACTGAAGAATATAAAAAATTTAGATCAACCTTGATACTAGGACTAAATCACCACTTGTGGCGTATGAGTCCCAGTATACCAGTTTTTAGATATTTTTTTAGATCCTAGTTTAGCAGTTGCAGATTCTAGTTCCATCTCAAAACACTAAACTTGAAATATATCACCCCTACTGGTGTACGATTCCTAGTGTGCATTGAAAGTCATAATTTTGGGAGTCCAAACCTTGTTTCAAGCATCTTCAGCTTTCCAAGTCCACTTGTGTTTATCTTTAGTTTGCTATTCTAATTTGAGTTAATTTAAGTTAGGTTTTGCATGTTACTTTCATATCTTTTCTTTCGAAGACTTTTCCTAGTGGTGAACCCCCTTTTATCTTTAATCACACCAAAGGAAACCATCCTAACCATCTAACCCATCCCTCCATCAAGCCAATTGGTTGAGTGATCTTGGTCTCGTTTAATGAAACATAAGTGAAATAGGTGGAGGGACCCTACTTCCCCTTTAGTTCCATCTTCCAAAGGGTGGAACACTATTTTTGAGGTTTCATTTTGGTGAACCTGACTTGAATCAAACACATAACCTTCTTTCTCCTAGATCTGATGTCAGATTTTTGTGTTGTAATTTTAGGAAATTTGGCATAAACAAGTATAAATACAAGCTTATTTCACATATTTTCTCCTATCAAGCTTACAATTCATCTAGCAATTTTCATGAGCAAGTGTGATCTAAGTAGTCAATAACTCTAGCAATTCAAGAGCATTCAATAGTCGATTAACAAGAATTTTGGAGCTACTTTCAAGATTCAAGCATCATGTGTCAAAGTCATCATGCATGATGTTTGTTTTTGAGCTAACATTTGCATTGTAGGTTCTTATCATTCAAGCAAGCATTCAAGTCAAGAACCATAAAATACAATTAAGAATCAATATCTACATTCATGCTAGCCATTGCATACAAGATTGTAGAACTTATTCCAAGGGTTTGCTTAGTTGTAACATTGCATATTTGTTCATTCATCATTCCTTCATTCTATTTCATTTCATTTCAAGGTTTGATTACCAAAACAGGGTTTGACCAAGGAAAACCCCTATCCACTAGCAAAACAAAAAATTTCCCTCTTTGATGTGTGATTTGCAAATTTACATTGAAGATCCATTGAAGAGAAATATTGGAGAAAATTTGTCATCTACATTGCAAGATCATGAAAAGTCATCTATGGTGTGGAATTCAAAGTTTCAGATTCAAGGATTTGACATGAGAGAAGGTATAGAAGAACACTAGAGGGTATTATAATTTCAGATCAACCCTAGTACTAGGACTAAATCGCCACTTGTGGTGTATGAGATCCAATATACTAGTTTTTAGACTTTTTCTAAAGATCTTGGTTTACTAGTTGTAGATTTCAGTTTCGGCCTGAAACCCTAAACTGGGACTAAATCACCCCTATTGGTGTATGAGTTGTAGGGTGCATTGAAATTCATAATTTTAGGAGTGTAGACGTTATTTCAAACATCTTCATCTTTCTAGGTGCACTTATGTTTATCTCGAGTTTGTTATTCTTATTTGAGTTCATTTTAGTTAGGTTTTGCATGTAACTTTCATATCTTGTCTTTCTAAGCCTTTTCTTAGTGGTGAACCTTCTTTTATCTCTAATCACACCCAAGGAAACTATCCTAACCATCTAACCCATCCCTCACAAATTAGTTGAGGGATCTTGGTTTCCTTTGATGAAACATAAGTGAAATAGGTGGAGGGACCCTAATTCCATTTTAGTTCCATCTTCCAAAGGGTGGAACACTATTTTTTAGGTTTCATTTTTGTGAACCTAGCTTTTAGAACACCTTATTTCTGACATGGAGTGTATCATAGTCATAGATCTATATTACATTAACTTTGCATTAGGTCTTGTATTAATTAATTTTTATTTAGGGCTTCTAAACTTTGCATTAGTGAAAGTGCATATAGGTTGCATTTTTTCATCTTGCATCATTTAAATTCATTTGAAGTTTGTAACTACACATAGTATAGATAACATTCACTTAGAATTTGATGAAATTAGTGTCAAAACCCTAATTTGGGACTCATTCACTCCTTTGGGCAATTTAGTCCTAGTGCAAGTTGTTTTACCTAATTATTGGGAGTTTTCTGTTGATTTTTTCTCAGCATTTGAACCCTACAAAAACCCAATTAAGACTCATACGCCCCTCTGGTCGATTTAGTCTCAAATCAGACCTGAAACTACATTTTACAACATTAAAAACTTAATTTATGTACTTCCTAAGCTTGTTGGTAACCTATTGTATCATTCTAGAAAGTTTCAGGAATATTTGTTTTATGCATCTAGGTCAAATCATCCATTTAGTATAGTCATTTTTAAACCATTTCAAAAATCATTTTTGTATTAAATATTTTCAGATTTGTAGGATATTTGTTTACATTTTAGAAGCATTGCATAATTTAGATAGCTTACTTTTTCATGTTAGCATGTTTTCTTTTCAAGCATTTAGTGTTCATACAATATCACATGGCTTGTATGATTCTATTTTCCCTACTCATGAGCATAATGTAGGAAAAATAAATAAAACATTTTACAAGCATGTGTGCTACTCTCCTAGCATCTATTAGATTTGTAAGAATGTCATAACACAAGAGGATGCAAGCATACAAACTCATAACAATCATAATTGTTCTTCTTTTAATACATCTCCTATTAGTGATGAAGGTATCTTGGTTTAAGAAGATACAATCATTGAGAGTCTTTATTGTCCCTCTCCTCCTCCCCCATGGGAAGATATTAGGAAATAAGAAATGAGATCATTGAAATACTTCTTAACCCCTCCCCTACTTGTGAGAATGCTCTAATGAAAGAGGATACAATTGTGAACGATCATGAAAAACACATTTGTGAAGAGATATGTTTGTATTAAGAGATCCAATTATTTAGAGTTATAACATTATTTCTCTCCTTCCTAATGCCCCTAACATTTGGAAAGTTCTAAACCTATTTCTTTGACTTCTAAAGTAAAAGTTAAGGTTTTATTCCTGGGCTTTGAAGATGTCAAATCTAAGGTGAAAGGTAAATCTATTGCCTTCCCCCAAGAGAAGGTCAAAAGAAAGGATGTGGTGGATACCTCCATTGATATTGATCATGAGGAAGCTAAGTCGGTCCCTTCATCAGGGAACTCTAGCTACCCTACCACAAACATAGAGGATAGGCCTCATTAGCCTAGTGACCTCAAAGTTGATGACCATTATTTCAAATTTGAGCATGATTTCCCTGCTGACATCCTTTCCATTGCTCGCAATGGGTCTATGGACTTTTTCAGACTAATGAGATAGGGTTTCTTTGAGATTAAGGAAATTAAGTTGAACCAGAGGGCTATGAGCAGCAAACTGGAAGGGCCTCAGTTGACTGACCATACAATCAGAGAAAAATATAGGGCTACTGATCTTTGGATTGTGGAAGAAAAGAAATACATGGTGGACTACCTCAAGAAAACTATTGAAGATCTTCAAAAATTTAAGAGTAATCATGATGACAAGCTTTCTGCTATGGAGGACAAGCTCAAGAACATAAAAGAGTCAATCCAAATGATGTTTAACATGAGCCACAAGATTTTAAAATCTACTACGAACATAATTAACATGTTGGTTGATAATCTGGAGAATGTTCATTAGGATAAGACTGTTGTGGAACTAGATGCTGATAAAGAGAAAGGCCAGGAGGAGTTTGTTGGTCCAAGCAAAAGAACTAGAGCGAATCTGAAGAGAAAGGAAGATAAGACCCCTATTAACATTCAAGAGCTAAAGAAAGTGGTGCTCAACATGAACCAACTGAAGTAGGAGATGAAGGATATCCTGAAGAATTTGGCCTAGTGGTTGGCTTGTTGCTGGGCTTTTGCTGGTTTTTATGGATCTTCTTTTCTAGCATCTTTCTTTTTTTTAATTTATACTGTCATGCTTTATCTTCATTTATTTTGTTTTTGAAGGGTTTCGGGGCCCATTCAAAACCTATTTTTCCTTAATCAAAAACATTTGGAAAGTTCTATTTGAACAAGAGGATCCAATCATTGGTAAACATTAAAATCATAGTTGTCCTTCCCTTGATGCTTGGACCCTATTTGTGATGAAGTTACTTTACAAAATATAATCATAGAATGTGATGAACCTCTTGAAAGCTCTCCTACTAGGATAGATAATATGACACAAGAGAATGTGACCCTAGAGAAAAAGGATGAAATCACATGGAAAACCCTAACAATCATATTTGGCCATCTCCTAATGTCTCTCCTAGTTGTGAAGAAGATATTTTGGTCTTAGAGGATCAAACCAATGAAATTTGTGAGAATCCTATCTATCTCTCTTCCTTTGGGGAAAACATTATTGAAGAAGAGAATTCCATCATCGATAAGCAATAAAATCCAACCATTGGTAGCTCCCTTACTTGTGATGAAGTCATCAAATGTCATGAACATTTAGTTTGTTGCTCTACTAAAAACTCTCCTAGTAGGGAATATATCATGGTGGAAGAAAATGAAAACATTAACACATGTATTTCAAACAATAGTGATGTGGCTTCATTCGATGAAGATGATGAACTGGCATTAGACTCCCCTTCACTAAGAGATCATGAAAATAAGGAAAAGACTTTTGATGTTACACACATTAGGTATCCCTTGAAGCAATATCCCAAGCCTAAACTTCCACTCTCATGACAATCACAAATTCAAAATGAAGTCGTGCTTATCTTAGAATCACCTTAAAGGCAACATGATAATGATAATGTTTTGTAGCAACCAATTTACAATAAAATTGCTCATATATATAACAAAGTGTATACATTAATAACATTCTATTGTTTCCATAGTCCATGATTTAGTATGCAAATATTTTTGGAGAAACTGTGTGCAAATTTTTACATCTCCACACATTTTTTCTAAAAATCTTTGCATACTAAAGTGTATACAATCAAGCCCGACCCTAAACCTAAAAATTGTTTGCATGTCGAGAAAAACAAAATTCATATTGAAGAAGTCACAAAGGTATTGGAATATTCTTGGCAATGATAACTTTAAGAAACCCCCCTCAAAAAAGGATATAAAATCATGGTGAACCTTTCACTTTTCTAGGAAAATATATCAATTTGAATTGGTGAATCTTTCTTTTTTTTCGAAAAAAATATTAATTTTATTGGTATTTTTTTTACATCACTAAAATTTTTTAGAAATTTTTTGTGAATCTTGAAAAATAATAAGGAAATGTATTAATTATGATGGTGAATCCATCCAATCTAAAATTAATTATCATGGAAAAGTAGGGGCCTGAGGGCGAAAATTATCATTGGGTTTAAGGGGTAGACTATAATATCTATTTACAACCATTGTTTTAAATATAATATAATGGCCTTCATTGTATTCTACAAGGTAAAATGTACCCACTATATGCAATTCTCATGGGGCTCAAAATTGCTTTTGGATCATTGATCTAAGGACCCTCACTGTACTCTATGAGGTAAAATGTACCCATTCAATCTATAATACTCATGAGACCTGAAATTGTGGGCCTCATGAGCATTATAGATCACGAGTACATTTTACCTTGTGGAATACAACAAGTTCCATTAGATTATATTGTAAATCAATGGTAGAAACAAAATGTTAGATAGATTTTCTTAAAGCAGCAAATAATTATGATATACTATTGGCGAATTAATATAGATTTCTACTACAATTTATAAAATTTAGGTGAATCTAATATAATCATGTATTGAATATTGTGGTGAATTTTTGAGTTAAAAGTTTTAATATAATAAATTCTTTGGCAGTTTAAATATAATTTAATTTTGTAAAAATGTGGTGATTCAAGTCATGTTATAGCTCAAACTATTAGCCAATTTTGTATTCCCAAATATCAACTATTAGCCAATTGGCAAATATTAGCCACTAAAAAAATCACTAATTCTTTGAGTTCCTTTGATTTCATGCCTACATTCATGGGAAAATACAAGATCATAACAAAAGAGTCTAAAAAGGGAAAAGATAAAGTGGTAATGTCAATACAAAATTCAAAAGCATCTACTTCAACCACTTTAGGAGAAAACACAATATACACAACAAAATTTGATGAAGTTGAACAACCACCAAATATGAAATAAATAAAAAAGATGTATGGAAGAGGTTATGAACTTATGAAATAAATGGGGTATAGTCAAACAGGATGTTGTTCTTGAGAACAAGGTATACATGTCTCTATAGAGCTTAACATGTAGGATATTATTAATGGTCTTGGTTGTTGTCCTTTGAAAGAAACAAAAGAAACAAACAAACCTTCACTCAATATATACACTCTTACAAAGGATTCTTCTAAGACAACTTTAACTTTGGTGCATCCTAAATTGATAGATACTACATGTGGGAATATTTCATTAGATATACATCAATAACAATAGGTGTTTCTCCTTTCCATGTAAAATTTGTACAATCATAACATACTCACTATTGCATGTTTTTACATTCATTGCAAATCATTTCCTTCTTGCAAGGAGTGGAACATCATCATTCATTTTGGCTCATCCTTATCCTGCTCATAGTGGGGGGGAAAATTAGATAGCCCTGACCCTAGTTTGGCACTTGTTGTCCCTTTCACTAGTTGTCCACATTTCATATATGGTGAAAAAGATTGTGTTGTTAATGAAATGTGAATAGGTTGACTAGCATGTGCCTTACTAGTCTTTTGCATTATTTTCTTTTTCATGTTATGTGTGTGATTGCATGTGCTCATAATGTGATCTCCCCATACTATTCTATTTGATGTATCTCTCTTTATTGCATTCCTCTATTTGTATCTAATTCTTCTATATGTCATAAATTTTTTATCTTTTTCGCTTGTCTTGTGTTTTCCTTTTTGGGGATGATGCAAGGCGTCAAGACATTTAGGTCTCTTCCATGTTCACCCAAAAGCATTTCCTTTATCTTTTTCATTTGTCTTGTGTTTTCCTTTTGGGGATGATGCAAGGCATTGAGACATTTAGGTCTCTTCCATGTTGATCTGAATTTTTTTCTTTCTTTTCGCTCTCTTTGTGTCATTCTTCTTGGTCCATGAGTATTTGGGGAATAATGATAGTTCTGAGCTCTCTAAATTATATTATAGCACAGACATACTGACCCCAAACCCATGGATCCCTTATGTGTGATTTTTGGGATTTTATTTTGGGGGCAACCCCTTTTCATGATACAACTTTATTTGGAAACATATGACTTTGCATAGGGCTTTTAAAATAAGCTCTCATGTCTTCTTTATTGTTAGCATTTATCATTTTCTACTTTAAATTAATTTCTCACAGAATGGTGTTTAGCAATTTCTTTAAAGTGGGGTCATACATTAGCATTATTCTTTTTCAACTCATGTTTTATTGTGTATTCTTCTTACTTCATGCAATGCCTATTTTTATTTGTGGTGACATTGGCTGTGATGTCCCTCAAGAGTGTGATATCTCTTAGCATATTATATTCATCTTAGTGGCTTGATGTGACACACTAGATTTCCTAAGTTGTGAATATTTTATTCTTTGATTAGTCCTCTCTTGGAGACATTAGGGACAATGTTCCCTAAGTTAAGACCTTACATGACCTAAAAATAACTCCTTTGAATGTACCTTACACTATTTTTCATTTATAGTATCGGTTATATGGCCACCTTGCATAACACATTTTTCTTTCTTATGGAGCCATCATATTTGTTCATGGGTGTCAAGCATACGAATTTTTTCTTATCTCATGAATCCTACTCTTCATGTTGTGTGGAATCTTATCAAAGTTATCAAAGGTATAGATTTGGTATGGTTGTATGTATGGGAGCCAAACTTAGGTGTGACTCTCCCATAGCCACTTTCTTGTTAGTGTGAGCGCATACCGTTCATGTGCATATGTTTCTCATTGGGGGCTCACCTAGTAGCTTACCCAAGGTTCCACTAGCCCTTGTGAGAATGCATTTGGTTTACATGGGGGACATCATGTTCCACTTGTTAATGTTTTGGAAAAATAGCTAAGATCTGATCCATAGCATCTGGTACAAATGAACAGAGCTTTATCCACCCCTTTTGTTTTTGTTTTTATTTCTTTATGTCTTTATTAGTGTATTCTTGTGGCTTATTGTTGCTTCATACATTATTTTCATATGTGTTATTTTGTGCTTATGTTGGTTTTCCATAGGATCCTGATCTCGGTGGCTTGTGGAATCCCCTTGATCATTGTCATCCTATCTCACTAACATTGGTACACTTGGTACCCTCTTGATATGATTTTGTCTAATTTAGTGTGAGTTTGAAGCAAGTTCATCCTCTCACTAAAGTCGGGGCTAAATGTACTGTAGAAAAAATTATCCCTTTACATTTTCACACTTATTTGGGGCCTCCCTACTAAAATTGGTCTTTTTATGCCTTATTTGTTCATTTTTTGCATCCACAAGCCTTATTTAATGCATCTTTCCAAGGATAATCCTGACACATATCTAATTACTAATCATAATTCAATTATTTTGGATTGTATGGCCCAGATTTAGTGATATAGGACTCATTATCACCTTGGGAATATGAGTCCCACCTAAGTTTCAGGGCCTGATCCTGAATTTGGCATAGAACTTAGAATTTCTTGAAATTTATGTCTCAAGCTTTTCCTATTGGGACTCATATGCCATAATTGGCATATGAGATCCACTTATCTTGGACCTATTTTGAATTCAATTCTTGGTAGAATTTTATTCTCCTATATCTTATATCATCTTATAGTGTTGTCATTTTGAGAAATTTGGCATAAACAAGTATAAATACAAGATTATTTCACATATTTTCTCCTAGCAAGCTTACAAGTCATCTATAAATTTTCATGTGCAAATGTGATCTAAGTATTCAAGCATTCTAGCAATTCAAAACATTAAAATCAAAAAACTATGTCACATTATAAAGGAAACGACCAACGTTGATCCAAATTTTAAACTTGAATCACTAAAAAGTTGAATATATGTTTGAAATAGAGAAGATGTGGTATGGTGCTAGCATATGGTTTAGGATAGAGAACACCCATTTTTCCAATTTCATCCAAGGATAACCCTTGAGATCTCAATGCAAAGGAGAAAGAATCTTGCAATTTGAGGGCTATCCTAGGGGATGAATATAGACTAATGAGGGGTTCACCACCAAGTTAAGACTTGGAAAAGACAATGAAGTGCAAGATGAAATGAAAAACCCTAATATGATGCAAACTTGAATTAAATGACCTAGAAATGCATATAAAACAAAATAACAAACTGTAAGATGAAATGTGTGCACCTGGAAACTTGAAGATGATTGGATGGAGTCCTAAAATACTAGAAATTTTAATTTTTTGACCTAGTGGGACACATTCATCATTCTGGGTGGATCAGTCCCAGTTCTGTATTTTTTCACAAGAGTAGGTTTCAGACAAAAGGGTATCTAAATCTGCAAAAAACTCTGGAAAATACCTATAGTGGGACTCATTCACCACTTATGGTGAATGAGTCCAGTTTGGATTTTTTAGAACTTCAAGGTCTAAATCTATTCTTCTTAGTCTACTCAATCTACTTCTCCAAGTTTTCGGATCTGAAACTCTAATTTTGGGGCTCTAGGTGACCTTTTAGTGAAGATTCCAACCTTGCAAGTGAAGAGAATTTTCTAATAAATTTCTCTAAGCTTCTAACCTTTTTTTCAATGATCTTTCAAGCTCCAAGAACCTAAATTTTCAAGCACACATGTAAAGAGGAGAAAACCTGTTGATTGTTAGTGGATAGGGATTTTCCTTGGTCAAACCCCTCTTAGATAATTAAACCAAATGGTGAAATAATGAACATGAAACATGACATATAAGACATGAAACATGAACAATGGTACCTTGAAGGATGTCTTGTAAATATACACCTCAACATGAAATGGCCATGAAGGATGTAGATCTTGATCTTGATAATAGGTGTAGAACAATGCTTGATCTTGGATTTTCAATGCTACATCACAATAGTATCTCAATAGCATGCTTGATGCTTGATAATATTTGACATGATGATGGATCTTTAATTTATGCAAAAAATGATGAATAATTTTTCCCTTGAATTCCTTAGAAATGATCTTGAATTCTCTTGTGAACTCAAACTTGCTATTGTGAATGCTCTCACAAAAGTCCTAGGTGAAAATGAGTGAAAGAACCTTGTATTTATACTTAATTATACAAGAGTTCCAAAAATTACAACACTACAAGCTAACATTAGATCTAGGAGGATAAAATCGTACCAAGAATTTGAATTAAATTTGATTTTGGGCCACACGAGACTCATTCGCCCAAGGTGGCGAATGAGTCCTAGATCACTAAATATGGGCCACACAAGCTTGGAACACTTGAATTATGATTGGGTAATCTTTTTGTAGGGAATATCCTCAAAAAGATACATTAAATGAGACTTGTGGATGCAAAATAGGGCCAATTAAAGCATAATAAAGCTCAGTTATTAATGAAAACCCTAGAAAAAGGTGAAAGTGTGTTACAACACTTTACAATAGTCCAAATAAGGCATCAATAAGCTCATTTCGTTCATAGGGGTCCAAGACCTCATGTGAATATGTTAGACATATTACAACACTAAATCAAGGCCAAGTTAGGGGGACCTTTTCCCATCATTACAATGTTTTGAATTTTGAAATGTTGTAAACTAGTAAAATATGTATTTTTTAGTATATTTTATGCTTGTATTTTTTTTAAAAAAATTAAGAAAAAAAATTAAATTACTTTTTAATAAATTAACACTATAATCTAGCTGCTGATAAAATGTAGAAAAATGAAGTTACACGAGATGCCAAACTTTTTATAGTAATTTTTTTTCTTTCAATGTTTTTTGTTTATTTATAACTTGAAACTTTAGTGCATGGATACATTTTTTTTCTAATTTTGATAAATATATATTTTTAATTAAATATTAAAATGTGCGTGAATCAAAAAATAGTTGTTTCCATTGAACATCAACTTTCATATTAAATATTTATCTATTTAATGGAAAAAAAAAATACCATCTTGAAATAGATTCTTTTATCTACTGCATCATATTTGTCAATTTTTTTAATAATTTTTAGTATTTTTACTTGGAATGGTAATGAACCTAATATTTTATGTTGATAAGCTACTTTTAGTAAAAACAAAAAATAAAATATAAATAATAATTAAACTATTAAAATAAATATAATTTTGAAAACTACACTTATGAATCTATAAAAGGGTATTTTTATATTTTAAAAAAGAATGTTATTTACATTGATAGGAGTTATTGAAATTTCATGTTTTTCAAATAATTTTATTTTTATTAGTAAATTGAACTCAAAGTGGTGCTCCATATACTTTTAGCCAACAATTTTAGTTAAAAAAGTTATGAAATTATCTAACTTAGCTAGAATGAATCTTGTTAGATGATATGTTTGATCAAAATTGATTTTTAGTTATAAATACTTAAATTCAGTTGTGTTGATAAGTTGGTTGAAAGTGTGACACAAATTTGTGCTTTTACCCAAGAGCATTTAAGAGAATTCAAGAGTTGATTATATGGAATTTTGTAGCTACTTTCAAGATTCAAGCATCATGCCAAAGTTATCATGCATCCACAAGCCTTATTTATTGCATCTTTCCGAGGATGATCCTAACACATATCTAATGACTAATCATAATTCAATGATTTTGGATTGTATGGCCAATATTTAGTGATCTGGGACTCATACGTCACCTTGGGTGTATGGGTCCCACCTAAATTTCTGAGCCAGATCCTGAATTTGGCATAGAACTTAACAATTCTTGAAATTTGTGTCCCAAGCTTTTCCTAGTGGGACTCATATGCCACAACTAGTGTATGAGACCCACTTAGCATGGACGTATTGAATTCAATTCTTGGCTGGATTTTATTCTCCTAGATTTGATATAGGTTTGTAGTGTTGTAATTTCAAGAAATTTGGCATAAACAAGTATAAATACAATCTTATTTCACATATTTTCTACTAGAAAGCTTACAAGTCATCTAGCAATTTTCATGAGCAAGTTTGATCTAGGAATTCAAGCATTCTAGCAAGTCAAGAGCATTCAAGAGTTGACTATCAAGCATTTTGGAGCTACTTTCAAGATTCAAGCATCATGTATCATGTTTGTTTTTGAGCTAGATTTTTTGATGTAGGTTCTTATTTCTCAAGCAATCATTCAAGTCAAGATCCATAACATACAATCAAGAGTCAAGATCTACATTCATGCTTGCCATTTCATACAATATTTCAACCTTTATTCAAAGGGTTTGGTGAGTTGCAACATTACATGTTTGTTAATTCATCATTCCTTCATTCTATTTCATTTCATTTCAAGGTTTGATTACCAAAATGGGGTTTGACCATGGCGAACCCCTATCCACTAACAAACCAACATTTTACCCTCTCTTTGATGTGTGATTTTTAGATTTAGGTTGAAGATCCATCCAAGAGAAATATTGGAGAAAATTTATCATCTACATTGTAAGATCACATAAAGTCATCTACAGAGCAGAATTTAGAGTTTATGATTCAAGAATTTGATAGTAGAGAAGCTATAGAAGAACACTAGAAGATATCAAAATTTCATATCAACCCTAATACTATGACTAAATCACCACTTGTGGCATATGAGTTCGAGTATACTAATTTTCAGACTTTTTCTATAGATCTTGGTTTAGCAGTTGTAGATTCTACTTTCAGCCCGAAACCCTAAACTGGGACTAAATCATCCCCATTGGTGTATGAGTCCCAGTTTGCATTGAAATTCATAATTTCAGGAGTTTAGAACTTTTTTCAAGAATTTTCATCTTTCTAGGTGCCCCTATGTTTATCTCCAGTTTGTACTATTCTAATTTGAGTTCATTTTAGTTAGTTTTTGCATGTTACTTTCATATCTTGGCTTTCTAAGTCTTTTCTTAGTGGTGAACCCCCTTTTATCTTTAATCACACCTAAGGAAACCAACCTAACCATCTAACCCATCCCTCCATCAAGCCAATTGGTTAAGGGATATTGGTTCCCTTTAATGAAACATAAGTGAAATAGGTGGAGGGACCCTAATTTCCCGTTATTTCCATCTACCAAAGGGTAGAACACTATTTCCAAGGTTTTAAACCCTATTTCCCCTTAATTCATTTTGGTGAACCCAAATTTTGAGCATCATATCTTGTTGATTTGGAATCCATTTTTCAACCCTAAATCTAGGTTTTGCATTAACATGCATTGCATTGCATTGATTTGCATCTCATTTAGGGTTGTTTACTTACATTAGTTTTCATCTCACTTAGGGCTTTGGGTTTTCATTTTCTGCATCCTTTAAAATCTACAAAATTTAAAAAACTTAGTCATTTTGCATAGTGTTTACATAACATTGCATCATCAGTCATTTGCATTACAAAATTGAATCAAAGTTGTATCTAAAATTAGGTATTTTTTCTTATCATTTAGTATCATTTTGCACTTGCATTTAGACCTCGTCTTATAGAAATC
Organism: Sequoiadendron giganteum; assembly: GCA_007115665.2. Taxonomy (NCBI): domain Eukaryota; kingdom Viridiplantae; phylum Streptophyta; class Pinopsida; order Cupressales; family Cupressaceae; genus Sequoiadendron; species Sequoiadendron giganteum. The sequence goes on along the minus strand of CM021100.1, from coordinate 602,428,221 downwards.
TGAAACTATAACTTACTATCTAAAATAAGAATCTGAAAAACAATAGAAATCATCTAATAAACCCGTAAATTAATTTTTAAAAACCCCGAAGTGAGACCCATTCTCCCATGGGTGAATGAGTCCTTGATTAGGGCTTTTCCTGAATTTTTGAGCATTAAAATCACTTCTTCTGTATTCTTTGTTTCTCTATTTAGTTTACTGTTTTAGTTTCAAAAAAAATTGTTATCTGAAATTGTTCATATTAAACATAATTTTTCAAATTCAGTGCATTTTTTTAATTGCAAATTTCATCTAAAAGACATCATTTTTTAGGTTTTTGCATAGCATAATCAAAAAATTATCTTGCTTCAAATTTGAAAATTTTTAATCTCTTTTCATTTTAATTCATTCTTTCATAATGGACATGTGTATTTGTAATATATGGAAGTCTTTAACATCTTTAGATGATGTCTCAAGTTGTGTTTTTGGTAATGATCCTAATGCAATAGAGCCTAATCATGCTCAACCAACCAATAATGAATGTTCGTGTGAAGTTGAAATCTTAGGTGAAGATGAAAATCATGCATAATTTCATACATAATTTCCTTGACAAACTTGAGAACAATGCATCATTTTATCTTTCCATGCAACAAACAACACTTCCTACTATTTCACTATTAGAGATGTTTTCTCTTTTACACCTTGAGATTGAATCACAAACCAAGCCTAAACCTCCAAAAATGAGTGAACCTAGTTCCTCTAACCAAGTGCATACTCACCCATCCTACATTAATATAGTCACCAACACACCCATCAACCTAGAAGAGACTTATGGCCAATTCTTTAAGATCTTAACTAAACAAGGATGTGACACAACAAATGAGCATGAGATTCATAAGTTTTTAGAACAAATCCCAATTGAATATACTAAAGGTTTAGGATATCAAGATCCCCCTCTCTCCATATCTTCTAAGGAAACAAGTGTCCTCCATCATAACAAACAAATCCCTCACAAGGATGATAGGATAATTTTAGGCCCTTCTTCGAAGCCATTTCAAAAAGATCTTCAAAAAATTAAGATATCCAAATCTTCTAAAGTCAAAAAGTTACCATTCCTACAATAGTAAAATGGAAATTTATCAATAAATGGAGCAAGTCCATTTAGGATGGATAAAACTACCACCTCCCACTAGAATAAAAAATCCTATGAACATGAATTATTGTGCATATCATAGAACTCTCAGGCATCTTACTAATGAGTTTCATACATTAAAGTTGGTATTGAATGATTTTTCTCCTCCTAACATTTCCAACATGATTGGATAGCAATTACATGAACTTTACTCCTTTCAATGTAATAGTTTTAAGATCATAGCATACTCACTATTACATGTTTTACATTCATTGCAAACCATTTTCTATATTGTAAGGATCTCATTCTCACCACTCATCTCGACTCATTCTTGTCCCGCACTTAGGGGGGGAAAGGAGTTAGATAGCCTTGTCCTAGTTTGGAACTTGATGTTTTCCCTTTAGCTAGTTGTTTTCCTTCCGTATATGATGAACAAGATTGGGATCTAGACGCCCTTCTATAGGTTGACTCACATGTACCTTTCTAGTCTTGTCTTTGTTCTCTTTTCATGTTCTTTATGTGATTGCATGGACATAATGTGATCCCCATATTGTTCTATTTGATGTGTCTTCATGTTCATTACTCTATTTGTATCTTCATTCTTCTATATGTCATAAATCTTTATCTTTTATGTTGTCTTGTGTTTTCCTTTTAGGGATGATGCAAGGCATCAAGAAATTTAGGTTTCTTCCATGGTTATCCAAAAGACTTTTCTTTGTTTTTCGCTCTCTATGTGCCATTCTTCCTATTCCATGAGTTATTTGGGGAATGATGACGTTTTTGAGCTCTATAATATAATTGTAGCAAAGACATATGGTAACCCCAAATCCATGGATCCCTTATGTGATTTTGTGATTTTAATTTAGGGGCAAATCCTTCCTTTTCATGATGTAGCTTCATTTTGAAACTTATGCTTTGCATAGGGCTTTCTAAGAAATCTCTCATGTCTTCTTTATTGTTAGTGTCTATCATTTTCTACTTTAAAGAAACTTCTCACAACATGGTGTTAGCAGTTTTTTTAAAGTGGGGGCATACATTGTCATTATCATTTTTGGAGATCTTGGGACTATATTCTTATGTTTCACTACATAGTATTCTTACTTCTTGTGATGTGTCTTCTTCTTTTTGGTGTCATTGAGTTTGATGTCCTCCAAGAGTGTTATTTTTCTTGGCATACAACTTTCCTCTTAGTGGTGATGCTACATGTTGCATTCCCTAAGTTGTGAATCTTTCATCCTAGACTTGTCCTCTCTTGTAGACATTAGGCATGATGTTCCCTAAGAGGAGATCTTACATGAACTAAGAAAAAACCCTTTGAACATGTCTTAGCCTATTTGCATTTTGTTCATATGTGTTTAGCATAATACAAATTTATAACCTTACAAAGCTCGAAGTTACAACCCCTTTTTCATGGCCACCAAGCATAACACACTTTTCTTGCATGTGGTGCACCTTGCTTGTTCATAAGTGTTTAGCATAACACATCTTTCTAAGCCTTATGAAGCTCAAAGTTATCATTGTGTGGTACATTATTAAATTTATCTGAGGTATAACTTTGGTATGGTATGGAAGCCTAATGATGTTCTCTCATTTTCCACCCTTGGGGGTTCACCTAGTATACAACTGATTTCACTAGCCCGTGTGAGTGTGCATCGTTGTTTGCATAGTGGAAAACAAGTTCCACTTGTAAATGGTTTTTGGATAAATAGTTGTGGCATGTTCCACATCACATTAGATAGTTTAAGCTTGATCCATCTCTTTTCCTTTTCCTTTTTCTCTTCCTTCGAGTCTTTGGCATTATATGATTGAGTATCTTGTCATTATTGCATACATATATATGTTTAACATATGCATGTGTCTTCATGTGCATTTGTTGGTTTTTCCATGAGATCTTAGATCTTGGAGGCCTGATCATCCTCCTTGATCTTTATTGTCTTATCATTCCAACAATTATACAATTATACCTTTCTTGATTGTCTAATTTAGTGTGAGTTTGAGGCAAGGTCATCCTCTCACTAAAGTGGGGGATAAATATAGTGTAGAAAAATGTAACCCTTTACATTTTCTCACTTGTTTGAGACGTCCTAGTTAAAATGGAATTAATAATGCCTTAATTTAATGTTGTTAAATGTACCCCTTTACATTTACACATTTATTTGGGCCCTCTTACTTTAATTGAGCTTAAGTATGCCTCAATTAGCCCTTTAATTCATTTACAAGCGTAGTTAATTACATTTTCCAAAGGGGAAACCCGACAATAATTAATGCCTAGACATAACAATTTACATAGAGCAATATGTCTTCCAGGTATAGGGCCCTGGGACCCATTCACCCATGGCCGAATGGGTCCTCCCTAGACCTTTGGACCTAAATTTAAATTATGTTTTTGGTGGTATTTTATTGTTTTAAAATTCATAATTCAATGTCATCTTGCAATATTTGAATTTTAGGAAATTAAGGATACATACCTATAAATATAAGGTTATTTCACTAAGTTTCACCCAACAATTTTATGAGAAATTTATGAGCACTTTTGGAACATTTCAAGAGAAAATATATCAGAGATTTATTGCAGCTCATTCAAGATCTATTCATCATGTCAAAGTCTTCTTTCATCATTCATGTTTTTAGAGCTAACATTGTGATGTAGGTTTCAAAATCAAGTTTAACCATTTCAAGCATCGATTTCAAGTGTTAAGATCCACATCTAATTTAGCCATCTCATGCAAGTTGCGGGTCTTCTAAGATCTCCATTATCAACGTTTCTACAAGGGTTTGTTGAGTGGTGGCATAGCCTTGTTCATTTTTCATTCCCTCTTTCATTTCATTATTTTAATTCAATGTTTGATTACCAAAACACAGTTTGACCAAGGAAAACCCGCATTCACCTAAAAATTAAAAAAAATTCTCTTGTGTGTGTGACTGCAAATTTATATTGAAAAAAAAGAATTTTTTGAAGAGAAAGATTTACAAAGTTGTAAAAGTTGTAAAAGTTGTCAAAGTTGTTGTTCAATCACAAAATCTAACCTACAGATCAGATTTTTGACTTTCCATCACTGAAACTTAGACAAATCAAAAGTGACGTATGTGCACTAGAGGCTTCTGAAAGATTATTGAAATCTTTGTACTTGGACCTATTCGCCCATGGGCGAATGAGCCTCAAATCAGCTTTTAGAACGCACTTTTGGTGATTGGTACACATGTTTATACCCTTCTCAGATCTACATTATGTTTTATAGTTTTAAAAATATTGAGTTTAATCTTTAAGTTTCAAGTGTTAAATTGCATTTTGGAGTTGATTTGCTATTTTTAGTTTCTCCCCCTAAAGTGTTGTTTGACCTTGACCCTCATTTTTCAGTCATAAGGAAATATGAAGATTGTCACTTTGGGTTGATTCGCCTAAGGGTTGATAATCAATTCATTGTGGGGATCTCATTTCTTAATGAAGTAAAGGAAAGTAGGTCCCTCATCACATTATATTTTGATCACATATTTAGTAACCCTATTTTTTGTTATTTCACTAAAAATACATTCAACTAAGATATCTAATTTAAAAATGATTTGAATTATAATAAATATATCATTTTTACATATCTTTAACAATAAATTTATGTGAATTTTTTTCATTGAAACATTTTTTCATCATACTTAAAATCTCTTAAAATTATTGTTTTAGTATTAAACTTCATGAAACCATTTCTATTAAAACAATTTATATACTTTCAATGTACTAAGAAATTTATATAAATTGTATATCACAATTATCATAATTAAAAAATTTCAGCAAATGTATTCTTTTTATAATCCACCACTAGTTATAATCTATGAGACATATTTTGTTCAAGAAATTATTTGAGAGGTCTTCAATTCTCATTAAGAATACTATTATACCATGACAAATGGAAATCATATAATTAAAGAAACTATTTAAAAGGATTTCAATTCTCACTAAGAATACTATTATACCAGCACAAATAGAAATCGTATCATTAAAAATATTATTTGAGAAATCTTCAAATCTCACTAAGAATACTATTATAGCAGCACAAATAGAAATTGTATTATTAAAGAAATTATTTGAGAGATCTTCAATTCTCACTAAGAATACTATTATACCAGCACAAATGAAAATCGTATTGTTAAAAAAATTATTTCAAAGTTCTTCAATTCTCACTAAGAATACTATTATACCAGCACAAATGAAAATCGTATTGTTAAAAAAATTATTTCAAAGTTCTTCAATTCTCACTAAGAATACTATTATACCAGCACAAATGAAAATCACATCATTAAAGAAACTATTTGAGAGGTATAAATGGAACATTAGAAAAGCAAAAAGCAAATAGCAAAGCAGTCGACTATCTCAAGCATAGACAGTTGTTGACAGCGGGCCAAGGGATCTGTGTAATTATGTCGTCCAACATTATATTCCTGCCAAAGGAAAAGTGCCTGCTACTTCAGGTTATACACACATTCTAGTTGAAAAGCAGTTTTAATGTGTCGACCACTGAAATATTTCCACCAAAGCAAAAGTGTCATTCACTATATTTATCACTTTTATTAAATGAGCGAGGCTGCCTCACCAGGGTTGAAAAGGAGGCGATTTTTCTCGAATGGGCCAGTGGCATATTCAGAGAAACATCCCAATCCTAATTACTCAGAATATGTGAAACTGTGAGCTGTAAAACATGGATGGGTACATCTCTTATCCATTCAAGGATGCCCAAAATCTTTAAAAGAGGCTAAATATGGCATATCCCATTGGAGCTTCTGATTCATCTGGTCCATTCTCCGAGTCCTGTCGACATTGCTGGAGACATTTGCGCAATAAATTGTCACTCTTTCCCGTACTGTTGGACCAGATGTTTCCTCGGAATCTAAAGCACAGTATCGCATCATAATATGCTTCCAACAATATCCTCACACATAGTTATCTTATGGAAACTGAATTCTATAATTACGCGCAAATCATAAGTGGTGGATTCCTTCAACCGTGCGGAAATGAGAAGCAGCCTGCATACGTTTCACGGGAATCACAAATATAAAGCAAAAGCGCCCCCTTGAATGAACAGAGGACGCGGAGAGCAGAACAGGCAAAACATATACTCCCTTATATCTCATGATTCTTCGAAATATCATACAATAGATTACAGAAGCTCACACCCTTCACTCATCGATCCGCATTTTCTCTGTGAATATGCCGCTCGCCCTGTCGATATAAACTGGATCTCTTCCAAGCACTGGTCAAGGCAGTTTCACCGCATTTAGCAAAGAGAGAGTAAAGAGCAGTGGTAGGCATTTCTTCTTTAGCAGGAAAATATTTGCGGAACCATTTCTGAAACACATATCCTGCCAAAGGAGAATTGCTCTGCTACTACTCTCCCACAAAATATTGGAAAAAAAAATCCTGCATCCTCTTAACTCTCAGGATATGCCCATGCTTTCGATGCTTGAAAGTATAATTTGGATTATCAAGGCGTTTATAACAAAATCTCAAGAACAATTATTTATTTGCCCGGGCTGTTAACTGATCGTGCGATTGTGATTTGAAAAAGCTTTGGAATGTAATCCCTAATTTTCTTTCCGTTAATAAGGGGGACTATTATGTGGAACGCCTGGTTGCATTTGCTTCATTTCATAATAATTATTTGTTATCCTAAAAATACTTTTACTTTGCTTTTTCTATAAACAAATTCTTACTCTTAGCTTACTTTATATGATTGACAATAATATAAGGAAAAATAATATCTTCTATATAAAATATTTAGATTAATTATTGAAATAAAATATTTAAAAGTTAATTAATTTAGATAAATGAGTTGACATTTGATTGTATAATTATTTTTGGAATTTACAAATAGATTATAAATATCTGCAAATTTAATTGTTACGTGCTAAAATGATTTTGTAGGAAGAATTGAATTTATACTAGGAAATGAATTGTTATAAATATAATTGTTGAAATTACAATAAGGAAAATTGGCAATGTTTACAAACACTTCTGAAAAATTTGTTGATTTTCTATAATCATGCTTTTCTTAGTTAGATCAATTCAATGCATATGAATTATGATTTAAAAAAAAAACCACACAATGATTCTTAAGATGATATATGTTGATATATGCTATAATAAATGTGTCTGCAATGCTCTCATGTGAATGTTCTTTGATTGAATTACACACAAGCCAACCAAAACATATACCAAGTAGGTTCAAACTAATGTGAAAATATCGGTTTTAGTATAAACTTAAAATTTGATATTTAAATTTTTTAGATTTAAATCTATAACTCAAAAAGTAAATCCACTAAATTACATGCATATTTGATCAAATGTAAAAAAATGAGAGATGTATGAATCATGATTGATCTTTAAAAAATATTGATGACATCATGGTGCAATTTCACACAATAATATTTCACTTAAAGAGTTTGTATTGCATAAAAGACACTCTTAAAAATTGAGCCCAAAATATAAGACAAAAGGACATGGATATGTAATTTTCTCCACTAAATTTTACACTATGATGATAGTATAGGAATTACTATGAGGATACATGCTAAAGTGAAATAAACATTCAACCATAATCATCAAATATTTCTCAAAACCATTAAAAGATTATTGGTTGATGATTCTTGAATTCTCCTCAAATTAAATGCTCCAAGATAAATATATAAAATAGAGGAAATATGAAATGGCTAAAATTTGTCAAACATTTAAAATAGCACCAACTACAACTTGGTTGAAAAATATCTTTGAAGAAAAATTTAAAGATGGCATGGATAAGAGAGTATATATAGATAGAGTTATAAAGTTTTGACTAAGGGGAAACATGGTAAATTTCATGTCGTAGAATATTTTGATGACATAGAAAGATTGATAAATTTTATTTCATTACATAAATATGATTTAGTGACAACGAGAGGGTTGAATGAAGGACTATCCAATCATTTAGCCATTAAGAAAAAAAAAACTTACATAGTGGAAATTTTTTAAAACACCCATAAAGCTCTATTGATTCCATAATTTTGAATGATTACAACTTATTACAGTCCATGCATGTAATTTCACACTTGTGTTTCATAGCTAGCTAGAATGGATAACATCATTAATTTATTGAGCTCACAAAGATGAATAAACTAAAATCTATCATAATGTGATTCATACTGTAGTGTCAAAAAATGTGTCCCTTGACATTTTCACACTTGATATAGGAATAATTAATGATAAATTGGACTTAATTCCACCTTGATCTAGTGTTGTGAGGTGTTTTTCACATCCACATTAGGTCTTGAGCCCTTTCTAAGCTAAATTAACCTAACTTTGTCCTAATTTAATGTTGTAAAATGTATTTATTTACATCTTCACACTAAATTTGGGAGGCTTGTAAATCAAGCGGGCCTAATCTAATGTTGTAATGTTTTTTTCATAGTCACATGGGATTTAGGGCCCTTCTAAGCTAAATAGACCCAATTTTTCCTTGATTTAGTGTTCTAAGGTGTATTTATCTACACTTTCACATTGAATTTTCATCCCTTTACATTTATGACCTTTATATCATCACTAATAGGCATCTATGACCCCATATTGTGCATCCCAAGGCATATTTTGATCAAATACTTAATAAAATCAACATAAAATCTTAAATTCTTCACTCCTTGACACTTTAGTATGGAAAATATCCCCTATGGGACCCACTTGCCACCTTGGGTGAATGAGTCCTATCCAAGTGGAACTCATTCACCAAGGATGGAAAATGTTTCCCATTTGGCCTATTTTTAAGGCTTTGAGCGAAAAAAGTGGATTTTAGTTTCAAATTTCTTCAATGTCAACCTTTGGGATCAAATACATAGGTTATTAGGTGAATTTCCTATATAAGCAAGCTTTCAAATCCTCATTTCATCAAAATATCATGCATTCATGAGATCAATCCAAGCAAGAAATAATTAAGCATTTCAAGTCTTCACAAGGTCATTAAGATAGCTTCCAGGATTATTTCTAAGGCTTTCAGGAGCAATATTCTTCATCAATTGTTGTAGAAATTCAAGATCCATCATCATGGAAAGTTTCTAATCTCATTATTTTATGTTCATGTTTTATTATCTTATTTCATCATTTGGTTTAATTACCTAAAAGGGGTTTGACCAAGGCAAATCCCCATTGCCTAACAACAAACACTTTTGCTCTCTTTCTTTGTGTTATTGTAGATCTAGGTGCTATGAAGACTTGGATACTATTTAAGAATAGGTTAAAAGCTTATTGGAGTGATTTCACCATTGCTGAGGTCATAATCTTCACAAAAATTCATCTATATGTCTAGAATTTTTAGTTTTAGATCCAAAAACCTAGAGGGATAGATTAAGCAGACTAAGAAGAGAAGATCCATATTTTGAATTTCTGAAAAACCCAAAATAGACTCATTTACTACAAGTTTCGAATGAGTCCCATTATAGGATTTTCTAGAGATCTTTGCAGATTCAGATACCTATTTGGCCAAAATTTGATCCTATGTAGAGACCTAGATCTGGGATTGATTGGCCTAGAATGGTGAATGAGTCCCACCAGGCCTAAAAAGCAACAATTTCAGGATTTCAAAGCTACATTCCATCTCTCTCTACATTCTAGGTGCACACTTTTAGTTTTATAGCTTTTTATTTTGTTTCCTGGTCATTTCTAGGTCATTTATTAAATTATTACGTCAAACTAGGTCTTTCAAAGTCTAAACTTGGTGGTGAACCCCTCTCATAATCTGAAATCATATCCTAGGAACCTTATTTTCAAATATCTCCCTCCATTCTTCATTGGGTTGAGATCTCTAGGGCATCCTTGAATGTTAGTTGGAGAAAAGTGATGTTCTATGTCTTAAACCATAAAGCATCCATTTTTCAACTAATCACATACATTTCCACATGTTCCTTTGAAAAAATTAGCACAAATCAACCTCATATGGAGGTTTTACTCAAGTAGCCTATATAAGAAAAAAATAGAAATTTATCTCCTTATGCGCATAGCATTTGAAAATAAACCCATGCTCAAGTTATTCTCACATATAATTCTATCTTATCATGATACTCTTTAAACTCTTACTATCAATATCCCACCTTTATCCTCTTGCATTCCCTATCATGAAATAAACTAGGGATTATGTATTCTCAATATCCCTTTACGATCCTTGAACAATCATAATAAAGTTATATATATCAATATTAAGCATATGTGATTATCCTTGTTTGCTATAAAGTGACACTAATCTATAGGCCACACGAACTATATTATCAACTAATTTTAAATAACATCCAGATATATTTGTGTTATAATGAAATGTAATATATTCATGTAATGTGCATCACAAATTCTACTATATGCAATCTATATCCATAAAATTATTTATGTACAAAAAACTACCAAAAGTGTTGATAAGTGAAATCCATGTAACTTAGTAAGATCTGAAAAATGACTTGAAAAATGATGTTTCTTTATGGGCTAGGTCATGTATAACACTACTTTTCTCCACTTGTCATTCGATAAAACCCTAGGGTCCCAAATAGGATTGACTATCAACACAAAGATGAGTCAATAAAAAAAAATGAGGAAGACCTAGGGAGGGTTATTTAGGCTTTGAAGGGCTCACCACCAAGCAAAATATTGGAAAATAAAACTTAACATTCAACTCACAAAACCTATTAATGCAAGAAAAATGATGGATGCAAATGACAAAATTAAGTAACAAGTTAGGAGGTATGTACTTGGGAAGTCTGGAAATGTGATAAGGATTCTAGAAATTAAAAAATATTTTCAAAATATGCTAGGGAGGACTAAGATGTCCTTACTATTTTCTTATTCTTGCTACTATTTTTCAGGGGAAATGAAAAATCTTCAGATGTCAGAACAAAATCTTAAAGAATCTCTACAAAGTACCACTTGGAGGACTAATATCCCCTTACTACTGATTTAGTCCCAATCTAAATTTCTGCAACTTCAAAATGTGATCCTAAGGTTCAATGTCTACACTTCCTTCTTCTCAAATCTTAAATCCTAAAACTTCTAGATCTGGCCTATAGGTGAGTTTTGGTGAAGATGAAAGCCTTGCAATGCAACTTTGCAACTTTACAACTTGGCACTTAAAATTATCTTCAAGCTAAATCTACAAACACAAACACATAAAGGAATAAAAACTTGTTGATTGTTGGTAAATGGGGGTTTTCCTTGGTCAAACCCCTTGTTGCTAATTAAACTATGGAATGAAATGGAATAATGAAGGGAAATGATGAATGAACAAAATGTTATGTTCCAACTCACCAAACCCTTGTTATTAAATATACAAACTTGTATGAAGTATTTAACTTGAATGTCAATCTTGATTCAAATGAATGCTTGATAGATCTTGACTTGAATTGCTTGCTTGAATTGAAACCCTACATCACAAATATCAGCTCAAAAACATACATGATGCAAAAATATCTTTGACATGATGCAAGAATATCTTTGACATAATGCTTGAATCTTGATTATGGCTCTAAATTCTTGATGAATTTCTCTTGAATTCTCTTGTGGACTCCAATTTTCTATAAGGATGAATACTTTAATTATTTTTATGAGAAAAAAAGTTGAAAAACCTTGTAAATTTATACTTGTCCATGCTTAATATCCTGAAATTACACCACAACAAGTCAACATATGAAATAATTAATTGAAGGAGGCTATATCTTACAAAGATTTGAAATTAAATCCCAAAACTAACTTTAGGGGGACTAAGACACTCTAGGTGGCATCTTAGTCCCGAGGCTTGAAACTCGAGGCACAGACTCAAAAAAGGGGCCCATTTAAGGTGCTTTTCAAAAAGAGGGTCTCAATACCTTTTGGGGAAAAAGTTTCCCTAGGTGGCATCTTATTCCTAGCCCAAAAATTAGGGACACATAGCCATAATCATTAAATTATCTTTTACCCTTTGATGTTTTTCAGGATTAGCCATAAAAAGATATAAATTATTAGGCTTGTGGATGAAAAATAAGACCAATCAAGACATAACAAAGGATAAACAAATAAAGGTGGGACCAAACAAGTTTTAAAATGAATGGGTATGCATTTTACTACACTACAAGATCAAATAGGGATTAGAGACCATTCTATACCCTTATAATGATGTTATACCATGCTATTGATTCATCGTTTTGATTGATTACAACTTGTCAAAATCTAGCCATGCATCCTCACACTAAATGACACATAAATAACTATAATAAATAGAAACATAAAAAAATTATTAACCTCACAATAAATAATAACTTCTATTTCCCACAATTGTGTTTATACATTATAAGTTTCATTGCAACCATTAACATAATTCAACCTAATAAGGAGGATTTAATCAAGAAAAATCTATAAATGAAAATATAATGTAAGAATTTTCTTATTCTATCTGTAGGGTCACAAGCTATTCTCATGTTCCATGATATATCCTATCACACTCCTCTTTAAACTTGCATCATTACAATTTCAACTTTCTCCTCTTGTTGCATTCACATTTACAAACTCTATTAGGGATGATATAATTTACATATCCCTTAATGACCCTTAAATAGTCAAAAGCAACATAAATATTGGTTTATGGACTCAAATGTTATTTTCATTAGATACAAGGTGGTACATATATCCAAGCCATATAAAATTTATAGTTGTCCAAGTGTATGCAACCTCTAAATTAAATGTTATGATAAATAAAGATAATATCCTCATGTCATAAGATCCCCTAGAACTAATGTACCTTCACAACTCTCCTTTATTAATTAAAATTCTTATGTAAGCATAACACAAGAGAAAACCATCACATACAATTAGCCTAATTGAGATATAGTGACCACACTATGACCTTGTACCTAAATCATTTTAAATTGAGCATGATAATACCTTCTCTTAATATTCTCTTTAAGTTTGAAGATATGTTAAGCATTTGTAGAAAAATATATTAGATTCTTCTATAAATCCCTAGTGACATATAGATTTTAACAAAAATAAAAAACCAAAGTAAATTACACAAGATAGACCTCACCTTTGGTATGATCCTATATCAAAGTAACTATGATTATATCACTATAAAATATAACTCAAAATAAGGAACATTAATATAGTATTCGCCTATTAGCCAAAGCACATATTTCTTGATTTTATTATTTCCCTTTTTTCATATTTATCCCATAATTGGTAGTCTATGAACTAAATCTTAATCAAAAAATGTCTCATGTTGTGTATCCCACCTATTTTATGTGGGTGTAGGGAGCCGTAGGACCATAAAATTCATATTATATGATTAATGAGTTTGAGGTCAAGTTTGTATGCTCTAATTTTATGTTACAATAGGAGAGTTGTAGTGTGATTTTTATATTAAATTTATAAGTTTTGCACTTAAACCTAAACCCAAAGAGCACACATATTAAAATTAAATTTAGGATGCCATGTGCAATTGAAATTGGTATGTGTTATAAAATTTAACATGTCATGCTAATATTTTAAGGTGGATCAAACACAACTATCAAAACTTATTTTAAAAATAACATAGGTTCAAAACCTAACACATACACATTAGGAAACCTTCAAAAATATGAGACCTAAGTCTAACATTATTTGATATTATTATACTGAATGAAGAATGTAGTAACGAAAGAAGTATCCCTTTTCCTTAATTTGTGAATAATTAAAATTGAATTAACCTAATTGTGCCTTGGGTTAGTGTTGTAATGTGTTGTACACATTCACATTAATATAGGACCCTTCTTAATAAAATGCACTTAAATTGTACATTATTTATGGTGTTGTAAAGTGTTGTAGTACACTTTTGCACTTATGTAGGGTTTATTTAATTAATTCTTGTTAATTGAGCTTAATTGGACGCTTGAATTCAAATTTAGGCTTTCTTGAACATGCCTTCTGAAGGATCTATCCCAACACTCAATAATGATATGACATAACATTAAATTTGGAAAAATCAAAGTCTTAGAAAGTGGTTCTAGGAACCATTCAATGTTAGTGGGGAATGGTCCTCTTCACATAGGTCCCACCTTTCTATGCATTTTTGAAATGGGTTTTTGATGTTCTTTTCACCTCACTAAGCATGGTCCTAGAAACTTGTGTTAGGACCCATTCACCTTTACTGGTGAATGGGTCCTCCTTATTTGCATATAGTTGTCATTGACGTCAAAAGGGTAAATCAGGCAAGGTAAAGTGTTGGCATGATGAAAGAGGATCTAAAATGAAATGGAGTTTCTCATGCAAGTGAAGGTGATGACATTAATGGAAAGTGTCATTGATGTCAAGGAGATATGGTTTGCAGTGAATATGGAAGCATGGGTACAGGTTATTGGTGAATGCATATGCTACGATGTTGTCATTAATGTAAAAAGTGCAAATCATGCCAGGGATATTGTTGGCATGATGACAGAGGATGAATGTGAGAGTACTGGATTTGGTTCTAGAATTGTGTCATAGGTTGATGAGGCTAAAGAGCATATCTTGCAAATATTATAAATTTGATCAATTTATTACAATGTTGTCATATTTTTACAACTTGCATCTCCAAGTGTGTGAATGAAAATCCAATGGGAGATTCGATGTGGGTTTTTTGAGAGCATTCTAGTGATTTTCTCTATAGGTCCATAAAGTGAAGGATACACCAAAAAATGAATTATATACTCCTTTAGGTGTTCTAGGGTTTATCTCTTAAACCCTATTGTTTTTGCAATTGCGTTGATTAGACAAGTTTCTATTTTATTGGTGAATTGTGTTTGGCAGTTTCAAGAAGCTTAAGTAATTACTTAAGTCATGGGATTCCAAGTTTTTCTAACTTATGTTGTAGGGTTCTACAGTTTCATAACCTACTAACTTAGTGACTTTGAGGTTCTCTTTGTCGTCAGTGAGTTGCGAGCTTTCAGAACTTCATAACCTTTGACAAGAGCTTTTAAGGTTTGGGTTTTTAGCAACTTAGCAATCTCTTCGTTTTTGGAAAGTCACATTTATTCAAAAATTTGTAAGCTTTGACAAGAGGTTCTAAGGTTCGAGGTTTTATCAATTTAGCAATGGAGCGATAAGGAGGAAGGAAGTGATTCGAGTGGGACCCAACCATAATGACGTAGATGATAGTAATGACAATGCAGACACATGGGATGACGAGATTGAGTAATCTTAATCCACATCTTTGTTGTGGATTATAGAGATATGACATGGACATGTGGTGATAGCATGAGGACCCCAAATTGGAATGATGTATTGGGGTTTTTTTTTTCATTGGAGTGATATGCATTGATGAAATAGTTAGAGAGAGAATGAAAGGATGACATGTAGCGATGATCTATCTAGTGGACCACACATAAAACAAGCAAGAAGTAGATCAAAGAGTGATGAAGATGGTGGGACCACATAATGGAAGGTGATGTCACATTGATGGGTGATTTTAGAGGTGTATATGTGGTAGTTGCTCACATATCCCATTGAGATTTTAGTGGGGCTCGATCAAGACCTTCAGGGTCATTAGGGAATGGTAGAGATTAATTCACGATGGATAAATGATGACCATTGATGTCTGGTGGGCCCTACAAAGGTGGTATATGAAGTTAATAGAAGATGACATGCCATGTACTGATGGAAGTAGTGAATTATAGAGATTGAATAAGGAAGATCTAATAGTACCTATAGTGTATCTAGTGGGACCTGACAAAGGAGGAAGTGAAGGTGATGATGGTGAATTATGACATGTGGTGGTATGTGATTGACTAAAATGTCAAGTCACATAGGTGATGGTTGTTGCATGATGCTGAAAAGGATGACATGTGGATGGTGGGGACCATCGCCTTGATAGGAGCCAATAGTGTATGTGTTAGCATGTCTAGATTATGAAGAGTGATTTCTTAATAGACCAACTCACATCATTGTTGTGAGTTGCATGGTGATGATGTGGATGACAAATGGAAACAAATTGCAAGCCCCACAAATTTTGTGTGGACCTATTGTTAGATCTCATGGGATAGCGGGCTTTGGATGTGTGTCCTGGTTGACCCTGCATATTGAATGCGATGTATGAAGGATATTGACATTGAAAATTAAATGATAGTTGATCCAATAGTGATCATCGGTCAGTGGAGATTGATGGCACATGATTAAAGGAAACTGATCTGATGGTGATGCTTTAAACATGAAAAAGTGAGTTAAGATTGTAGGATCTTGGCATGAGAGAGAAGATCGACGGCCCAAATTCAAAGATAAAGATCTACAACAACTACAATAGTGTGAAAAAGGGTTTTGATTGGTGACTAACATAGGAGAAATATTTAATTGGTCCAACTGCACTAGTGACCAGTGTAAATGAAGATTTGATCTGTTAAGTTGTGACACATTTTTCAAAATATTTGAAGATCAAATAAGATCAAATGAATAGGAGAATGCATATCTATTCTTAGGGTTTGATAGAGAGAACAAGTGAAAAATTCTCTATATCAAAACTAAATGTTGTGTGGTTTGATGCAGAGGTATGGTGACATATGATAAACCTTATCAGATATCTTTATAATGAGCTGGATGATGGCATGTAGCTCGATGTATAGGATGCTTTATTATGAAGATAAAAATTATGGAAACCCTTACAAAAATTTGTAGCTAATCTAGACAATGGAGAGAATCTCAAGGTAGAGATAACAGGGTGACAATATAGATTATGGAAGTGATCAAGATCAAATTTTAGATCATATCAAGACAAGAGAATATATTTAAGATATTCCGCTTAGGGACTTGAAAGAAGAATCAATTTGGGAAATATTCTCTACACCTAAATTTAATGTTGTAGGGCTCGAGGTGAATTCATAACTTGTTGATGAAGAGAACAAGAGTGAAAAACCCTAATTGAAATTTTGATATGCAAGAGCTAGAAAAGAGAAAAATAACTTAGAAAGAGTGTGAGAAGATAAGGTGTCTACAAGTTGAAGCAAGTTACTATAACAGAAAGTAGAAAATTTGAATATACATGAATTTTCAAGAAGTGAAAGTGTAGAGGGAGAGAGAGATCTATGAGTGTAGATAGTGAATGCACATATTTGTGTAACCTAGACACAACACAAATTATCATCTAGGTTTTTTCATTCAGGGGAGTGTTGTTGAGAGTGTAGCTTCAACAATGGAGTGTAAGTTGTAAAAAGTGCAACAATGTATTGAATGTAATGATGCATTATAGGTTAGGAAAAACCAATCTATGCATATATGAGCTTGTAATTTTGTAGGAGGTTGTAGCCTCATTGTACTAGGTTGTAGCCCAGTCTTGGGGATTGTAGTCTCCTTGGAGTTGTAGCTCCTAAACTAGGGTGTTGGTGCATCCATGAAGTTGTAACTTGTAAATCAATGAGTTGGTGCTTCCTTGGGTTGGTTCCCTAAACATTGTAATAGAGATTTGGATTGTGAGGCTAGATTTGAGCAGTAGACTCAAGTTGAATTTCTCACTATGGTTTTTCCATTTTAGGTTTTCCACGTATATTTGGTGTTGTGGTAATTGTGTTGATTGTTTTTCTACATGTGTATGTTTTCATGTTTAGTTTATAATCTACACATTAAGAGTTAGAGGAAGAAATCTACACAAATTATTTGAGCTAAGAAAGTAATTTGCATAAAGGTTTTTAAGGACAAGAGTTTTTAGTATCTACTGATTAACTCCCCCTCTTAGTAGATCATTGTGTTCTAACACTCCTCTCTTAGGACACCCCTTTTTTGGATTTAATTTTTGTAAGATTTTAATGCTTTTTAATTCTAGATCTAGTGTTAGCTTGAATTATTTTAATTTTGGGGTTACTCTCTATATTTAGTATAAATATGGAGTTAATTCACATTCTTTCACCTAGCAAATGTACTTGAGAAACCTAGAAATTTTATGTGACTTCATGAAATCAAGAGAAAGCGCATTATAGAGCATTTTCAAAGGAATTCAAAGGAATAGTATCAAGAGTTTATCGTAGCAATTTAAGATCATTTCATTGTGTCAAAGACATAGTGGATTTATATATGTTGTTGAGCTAATATTATGGATGTAGCATTGAAGATCCACTTGCAAGCATTGTTACACATCTTATTTGAGATCAAGATCTAAATTCTTTATTGCCACCACATGTTAGTTTTCAGATTCATTTTGCAAGACAACTTCCAAGGTATCAACATTTCATCATTTCATGTCCATGCTTCAATTTCATTATTTCATCATTTGGTTTAATTACCTACAAGGGGTTTCACTTAGGCAAACCACTTTTCACTAAAAAATAATATTTTTTCTTCTCTTGAATTTTTTTTTGTATATTTATAGGTTGAAGATCAAGTGGAGAACAAAATTGAAGCAAAATTGTCAAAGTTGTCAAGTTGTGAATTTTTCATTTAAAGTGCAAGAACACATAAATAAGGCTATAGAATTTGGTACAAGTTTTTGGGAGCTGACAACTGAGGTTCTGAGAATGTAGGAATCAAGGAACAAAACCTAGATCTTAGTTTTAAAAAACATAATAGGGATTCATTCACCACTAAAGGCGAATGAGTCTTGTGTGCCCTAAAAATAGCCTTGTTGCAGTAAAGTACACATCATTTTGAGCTCTAAAAGCTCACCTCATAGTTTCTATAATAGTTAGGGTTAGTTTCTTATTGTTATTTGCATCATATAACACATAAAATCACATGATTTAGGTGGAGAATTAATGGTCTATCATTTTCATTTTGGTGGAGCCCTATTTTTCTCCTAATCATTAATGGTGAACCTAACTTGAATATTGCAAATTTTTTATTTAAAATTATTTCATTGCATCCTAGGTGTGATCTTGCATTCATTATAATTTAATTTGTATTTAATTAGATCTCATTTAAAGGGTTTCTTACTTTGCATTCAAAATTTGTATCTCATTTAAGGTTTAGAATTACATTGTTTTTCATTTCTTAAATTTGAAAAAATACAAAAGAAAATAAGTCATCTTGCATATCATTTAGATCTCATACATTTGCATTTGAAAATCAAAACAACACTAAATTCCAAGTTAGCTCTTTCCATTTATCATTTTATTGCATTTTCACATTGTATTTTTGGAAAATTTGAAACTAAAAGTTACTGTCTCAAACCTGGAATTGAAAGACATTATAGAAACCTTGAAAATCGTGCAAAAATATTTTAAAATCCCAATCAAGGACCCATTCACCTTTTTTAGCAAATGAGTCCCTAATAAGGTTGGGCCTATACTTTCTAGCATTTGAAAATCATTAAAAATAATCATAAATCATAAAAAACATTCCAAAAATACTTAACCAAGACCCATTCGCCCTTACTAGAAAATGAGTCCCTATTAGATCTTGATTTGCATTTTTCTGGAAATGGAAATCTTATTTTTAGGCTTCTATTTGCTACTCTTACTTTACTATTTGATTTTTCTAATTTTTTGTTTCATCAAATTTAGTGCATCTAGCTTAACTTTTCTTCTTTTTTTGCATTGTGAAAAATCAAAATTGCATTGGCAAATTTCATTTTCAGTTTATTTCATTGTGTACTCAATAAATTGCATTGTTTTGAATCTAAAAAATGCATTTCATTCTAGGTCATTGCATTTCCCTTTTCCATTTAGGGTCTGAACACTAGGTTTGTAAAACTTGTATGAGCTATACAAATTGGTGTCCTATTCACAATACTATTGTAAGACATATTTTAAGGCTCGTGTCATCCCACAAAATTACACTCACTGTGGATCTTAGGTTTTCTAACTCTCTATCTGATAGTGTTGATAATCAACTATCCATGACTCATATTTTGAATACTTTATTTCCCATGACTTCACATCCTACAACCAATGTGCTTAATGTTAACAACACCATCCCTACCATAACCACTTGTACTCAAGCTTTGGAGTCCACTCAAAGCCAAGTTGTAATTCCAATTCCATGTTCTATGATATTGATTTCCATTCCTGAATACACTAGTACTCAACCTACAAAAACCTTTCAACCTACAACAACCTTTCAACCTACGACAATCCTTCAACCTACAACAATCTTTTAATAAACAACAACAATCATGCCCACTAGCACTATGTACACTTCCTTAGGTATTCTTGTAGGAAACCCTTCTAGTTTTGTGTAAACAAACACAATAAATTCTCAACAATCCACCTTCACCAGCCTGCAATTCACTAACCCTCTGCATACATACACCACTCCACCTTATTCCCCTCAACCTTACAATAAAAATTACCCTCTTTGTAACTCACTTTTGCAAACTATGACATCCCTTCAACAACAAGTCACAACTTTACAAAAAAACAACTATAGTGAACCTTTGCAATATATTAAATCCAATCCACAATCTTTGGATATATTAAGAGAAAAAATTCCATAAGGTATTGATGTTCCTTGACTTGAGAAATATGGTAAAAAAGGAGATCCTATTATCCATGTTTCTTCTTTTATGGCCTTGTGTAGTGATTTCATCTTTGAAGATAAACTATTGGCTAAGCTCTTTCCTAGGTCCTTTAAGGATACTACTTTAGATTGGTTCTCTTCTTTATCAAATAATTCAATTGGTTCATTTAATGAACTTTTTGATGCCTTTTACAACAACTTCCATATCCATATGGGTCCTAATACGACCCTAGCTGATTTAATGACATGCAAACAAAAAGAGGATGAGAAAGTGATGGATTTCATAGAAAGATAACCAAAACTATATTCACAAGTCAAAATTAAGATTCCTACTACCCACCTCCAATGATTTTATTCCCAAAAAACAAAACAAACTTCAAAGAAAACTTGAAATGTTAAGATTTCCATCCTTTACACATTTATGTATAGCCCTTCGTGACTATCAAAATTTGACTTGTGGTCATTGATGAGTCTAGTTTATGGCCTAATTATTGATAGCGTTTGTTGTCGATTTGTTGGAGTTGTCATAGAATTTGATGCTTGGATGTTGACCTTTTTATGGTATTTCCTTAAAGCCATAGACTTTGTACATGAACTTATTTTCATAAATTTTAATGATATTGACATGTTATATGAACTATCTATCTTAATTTTGCATGTGATTAATGAATGTCACTTTGGGATAGTTACAAATATGTAGTTGTTGTGTGTACTAATCTATCCATGCAGATATAATTAGAAGCCTAGAGCTAGGGAAGATTATGCTTGTTGGACACACACCATACCAGTCAACAAGGTGGTCATTTAATGGAGGGAAGACTCTCGATTGCAAGAAGTTCCTCATTTAAATCGATGCAATAACTACCTTGTAATGGTCTTATTTGTTGTTGATTAGTTATTAGCATTACTATTGTGCTAGATTCACATTAAAGAAAACATGCTTAACAAATTTTGTGTGTGCGTAGGCACCTCTCCACTTTCTGTGCTTTCCCTAATATGGCATCCTCCACATCTGTTGGATTTGATTGCCTTGCTAGGTTTAGATAAATAATAATTTGATGCTCCTTCTGGGGTTCTAATCAGAGGTTGCTCAATCTGATGATGCAATTGCAGTCTTAAGTTTTTCAGTAATACAATCATGTTGCCCAATTGTACTCATGTTTTCAATGAATTAAATGAAGTTGTAACTTCGTGCATTTGAGTTTACATTGGTTTTAAGGGATAATCATCCAAGGGGGACCACTTGGTGAGTATTTCATCCTGTACCTTAGTTTAATTTAGTTAGATATTTTATGTTCAGTAATTAGTTAAGAATCTTGCATTGTATGTTCTTGCAACCACTAGAATTCCATTTTGTGACTGTTCCTATAGCCAAAGTAGATAGAGTAGTTTCCTTTTTGTTCACTCAGATTTTCATTTTTGTCATACATTTCATCTTAGTATATTTGTTGTTTGATGCTCGATACTTATGTTATTTCCTTAGAAGCAATTTACTTTCAACATTGTGTCTTTATTAGCTGTAGGATAAATATGGCTACTTTGGATTCCTAGTGCACATACAATGCTGACCCATTTCAAGTTTACGTCCCTGGTTTGACAATTTAAATACACCTTCATGATGATTTAAATAGCTATTCAGGTTAGATGTCCAATCTCTAAATCATAGCCATGTAGGCTTAGTTTGTTTATAAATTGGTGCTATATGAACTCAAGGTACCAAGCATTAGTGAAGTATCTATGGTAGACTTAACTACATAAGTGCAGGTGTTAGAAGGAAAATATCTAAATGTTAACAGAAAAATGAGTGAAGAACAACAGTTGTCATTGAAAAAATTGTTGAGGATCCTCTAGTGTACATTTGTGTGGGATTATCATGGCATGAAGGGATTGGACCCTAAGCTTTGCACTCATAGTATATACATAAGAAATGATTGTACACCAGTGAGGTAGCCATAGAGAAGAATTAACCCTCATTGAGAGAAATTATAAAAGGGGAACTACATAAATTGCTAGATGCGGGATTTATCTACCCCATTTCAAATAGCAAGTGGGTGTCCCCATTGGTGATTGTGCCTAAGAAAGGAGGGAAGTGGTGAGTTTTTTCTGATTATAGGGAATTTAATGCTACCACCAAAAAGGACCATTTTCCCTGACCTTTCATAGATCAAGTTTGGACTCACTTGCAGGAAAGTAGTTATTTTCTTTCCTAGATGGATTCAACAGTTATAACCAAATATAAATTGCACTAGAGGACCAGGAGAAGGCTATGTTTACCTATCCATGGGGGACCTATACCTACTCAGTACTTCCATTTGGCTTATGCAATGCACCTACAACTTTTCAATGGGGAGTCCATTAGCATATTTTCAAATATCTCTCTTGATTGCATGGAAATCTATATGGATGACTTCACTACTTGTTGTGTTGATTTCATTGAAGCATTGGAAAATATCATGAGAGTTCTATAGAGATGTGAAGACCACAATATATCTTTAATTAGTAAAAAATTCTTCATGATGATGTAGGAAGGTGTAGTTCTTGGACACTACATCTCTCACAAAGGAATTCAAATAGATCCTACCAAGATTGAGGTGATCACCAATCTGCCCATCCCTACAAAACAAAAAGATATTAGGAGTTTTTTAGGACATGCAAGTTATTATAGGAGGTTCACCAAAGACTTCAGCAAAATGGTAGCACCATTGTATAATTTCCTAACTAAAGATGTTGAATTCCAATGGACAAAAGACTGACAAGACGTTTTCTGATTTGAAAATAGCTTTAACTAATGCTCTTGTACTCAAGGGTCCTAATTGGGAACTTCCTTTTCACAACCATACAGATGCATTAGACTGTGCCATAGGAGCAGTCTTAGGATAGAAAGAAGGAGCTATTGAAAATGTTATTAATTTTGTCAACAAAAATTTGCAGGGAGCTGAATTCAACTATACAGTGACAGAAAAAGAAATGCTCACAGTGATCTATGCCCTAAACAAATTTAGGCAATACATAATAGGCTATCAGATCTTTGTGCACATCGATCATGCAGCTATTAGATATCTCATGAATAAATCCCTGATCTTAGGTAGGCTGGCAAGATGGTTATTGTTGATGTAGGAGTTTGACATGACCATTGTGGATAAACCAGGGAATGCCAATGTTGTTGCAGATTTTCTTTCAATACTGACTACATTAGAGGACAATCAAGTTGTAGATTACTCCTTCCTTGATGAGCATCTATTTTCCATCAATGTGTAGACACCCTGGTATGCTGACATAGCTAATTATCTAGTCACAGGGAGAGTTGCTCCTCACATCTCTCCAAAAGAGAGGAGGGTTCTCATTAAAAAATATTTTCCTTTCTCATAGATTGTTGGATGTTTTTTCTACACTGGACCAGACCATGTCATGAGGAGATGTGTGAGGGAAGATGAGACATATGGCATTTTTCATGCATGTCACAATGAAACCTATGGAGGGAATTTCACAGCCAAGAGGACAACAATGAAGATTTTGAACACAGGATATTACTAGCCCGCACTCCAAAAGGATGTTGGGAGATATACAAGGAAGTGTGAGAAATTCCAGAGGATGGGTCGACCAACCAAATCAGATGAGATGCCACTTTACCCCCAGGTAGTAATCACTCCATTTGATAAGTGGGGATTGGAATTTGTAGGACCCATTGATCCTCCATCACATGGTAAATCTCATATCTTAGTATGCACTAATTATTTAACCGAATGGGCAAAAGTTAAGGCCATGAAGCATGCAAGAGACAATAAGGTTGTAGAATTTCTTTATGAGGAAATTTTCACTTGGTATGGGGTTCCAAGAGAGACAGTGACTGATCAAGGGGATCAATTCACTTCAACAATTGTTACAACAGTGGTCAATGAGTACAACATTTGGCATCGGAAGTCTACCCCTTATCACCCTCAGGCTAATGGCCAAGTTGAGGTGACCAACAAAGAAATTGAAGCCATTCTGACAAAAACAATGGCTATCCATAGAAATGATTGGGAAAGAAGACTACCAGAAGTTGTTTTGGCCTATAGAACTACCTAGAAAACAACTAAAGGATTCAATCCATTTGAGTTGTTGTATGGAACGACATCTATGATGCCCATTGAATTTGAGCATAAGACCCTTAGGACTGGAGTGGACTTTGGGATGGATATCTTTGAGGCACAAAGGGATAGAATCATGTAACTGAGTGCTTTGGATGAAATGAGGAAGGTAGATTTGCATCACATAGAGGTAGTGCAGAATCAAAGAGTAAAATTGCATGAAAAATTCATCAAAGATAAGAAATTCCAGCCAGGTGACTGGGCACTACTCTATGACTCAAGGTAACAAGACAATGTAGGAAAATAGAAGAAAAGGTAGCTAGGACCATATGAGGTTGCTGAATTTTTTCCCAATGGGGTTGTTCAGCTCACTAGCATTGAACCTGTTAGATTTAAGCTATTGGTGAATGGTCATCGCTTGAGGTTTTATCACAAGCCAAATTCTAAGGAAGAGTTCCTGCGGCAATTCACTTAGCATGCAACACCTGAACTTCCTATAGTTGAAGGAAGTGGACCTATTGTCCCTCTTTCTAGCTAAATAAGGTATGTAACTTGTCATAATAAAGACTTCCACTTCTATGGGTGTCCACTTCTTCACCCATCCACCCATCCATTCTAACTTTCTCTCTCTTCCATCATGCCATCATCATTTTACTTCACTTCATTCCATTCCACCTCATTCCACTCCATTTTCATTAATTGCTCAACTAATTTTCTTGAAAAGTGACTAGTACTTTCTCCATAATCTTTGTAATAAATCTTCCATGAATTTAGGTATATGCACATCAATTATTATATCTTAATTGTCTTTTAAGTCTATTTATTTAATTGTTTTAAATTAATATGGATGTTCACCATAGCATGTAAATATTCCCTACTCTTGTCAAATCATCATTCCACCTTGCATGTGAGGACACATGTGCAAATTTAGGTTGGGTGAAAAAGTGCAAATACCATGTATGTGCATCTATTTGTACTGGCTCACATCAGAAAAATTTAAGTATTGAGCCGATTTGAATTTTGAGTGAGATGACGACTAATATGTGTGAAAGGACATCAACCACTTCCATTTTCCTTAAACATAGCCTACATTTATTACTCCTTTACTACCTTTACTTCTCATGTCATAATCGTAAGCCAAAAGGTAAAATTCTATTGATACGAGCATTGGGAATTTGGTAGCATTGTAGGAAGGAGAAGTTTGGCTTTTAGATGAAGATTGCAGGAAGGAAAAAATTTGGAGAGTGATTGTTTGATTGCAGAAAATGGGAGGTGGATTAATTCAAAATGAAACCACAGTCCATGATGTATTACTATAGGATGCACCTTTCCTGGATGATTTTAGAAATTGTAGATGGATAGACTATTTCCTAAAGCTGAATGGTTTTGATGAAGATGTCGCATTGGAATTTTCCCAAACATTGTTTGAAGGTAAGGCCATGGTAAAGGGGTTGGAGGTCATGGCAATTGAGAAAATAATTGTAAAAGTTACTAGGTTTCTTATTGATGGTGAACAATACCCTATTACCAGAGATGTCAGGTTGGCTAGGGAAAAATTTATAAAACCTGGTGACCCTCCATTGAGCGTGGACAAACAAGGAGCGAAGAGAATTTCTCTATCCGAGCCATGCAAGTAGGTAGTTGTTTATGTTGTGAAGTATATTACTTGTGAAGTTCATCATTTGAATCTACATTCCATGCATTTCAAACTCCTAAACCACATGAGGCACGAAAGAAGAATGAATGTGCCAAACATGCTAGATACCACCTTCTTTCAATCATAGCAGCTAAGACCCAGAAAGGTAGGGACAATTATATTTCCCACCATTATCTAATCTAATTATTAGTTGAGAAGTCTTTGCATGATGTGTTTCATTTATCTTGGGAAGAATTCTTGAATATTTATCAAATTAAACCGGAGCACTTATGACCTAGGTTTTTTCCTTGGCCTCATAGGGTTAGTAGGAGGGCGAGCAATGCTCGAGCCTCTCCTAGAGCCTCAACTTCTAGCATGGTCCCTAGTGTAAACCCTCCTACAACTGAGTAAACCATAGAGATTATTTCTTCTGAGGCCAAACATTTAGAAAAATAAATTTCCTCTCCAGATTCTGATGATGATTTTCCTCTTGGCACCCTAATGAGAACTAGGGCAAAGAAGAATAAGGAAAACATAAGAAAAGGAAAATTTAAAAAGAAAACAATAGAAAAATAAGTGCCAAGCTCAAAGAAATGGAAGGCTAACACTATTCTTCCTGTAGGAAAGGAAAAGCGAAGAAATCCTCCTCGAAAATCAAGACCAGTTGGGCCAACCATTGGTGTATCTCTCGAGGGAAGCCCTAAACCTTGGGAAACATCACGCGAGGATACAAAAGCTCCAATGGAGTAGGTGAATGTCAAGGAAAAAGACATATTTGAGGAAGCAGAAAACTTAATGCTAGCAGATCTTGTTGACATCACAAAACAAGTTGAAAGTCGAAGGCATGAGGAAAATTAGGAGCTCCTATAGCAAGAGTAGGAGCTAGAGCTCCTATAGCAAGAATAGAATCAAGAGTTCATGCAACATGAGAAAGAACACGAACTTAAGGCCCTGCAGCTAGAACTGGGAGAACAATCAACACCCCTCCAACCGAAATTGGCTGAGCGAACAGAAGCCCTACAGTTTGTACCCTCTCAAGAGAAAGCACAAGTGCCAAGTAAAATTATTGTAGGAATACATAGGCCCTCTAATTTTTCAATGTATGTGGTAGTTATGGAAAGAATTAAAAAGGAGGGAAGAAGAAAGGAAATTAGAGAAACACGGGCTAAAGAGGGAAATTGAAAAGAGAGATGAAGAGATTAAGGATAAGAATGAATAAATTGTTGTTTTAAAGAAAAAGGTGGATGACATGACAACTTTAGTACCTTAGATATTAGAGTGCAGAGCCCCTCCGAGGGTCTATGATCTTTATTTTAAGGAGAAGAATCTTTCTTTTAAGCTATCAAGGTTTGTTTTAGGTTTGAATCCTTCCATTGCGACCTCTATTGAAGTTTTCAATGCTTATCGGATTCCTCCTCTTGAAATGAAAAATTTATTATGTGAATTCTATTTACATAATTATGTTGTGATCCAAGACCATGATTGGAATACACTGTTGTATGTTGGAGATGTCTAATTAAGGGCATTCATGTTTTGGATACACAACGAAGTAAGTTGGGGAAAGAAGTGCATGACTTATAAGCAAATTGAATCCAACATTCCCCTACCCATTAGGGCTGAATCTAGAAATCCAGGAGACATTTTCAAGGATTGGCTTATAATTCTCTACTGACCAAGTTATGGAAATGGGATCTAATCTAAGAGAGAGGAAATTTATAAAGAATGTGAGAAGGTAGCAAGAACCACAAGGGAATTTGTAATGGGATACCTGTCATAAAGTTGGAACAACCTAACTGATGATTTGAAGAAAGTTGAGCCTCATTCCATCCATAACTATGTTACAACACTTAAGAGAGCTGATAGATATATACAAATTGGAAGAACAAAGGGACAATTTTGGCTTCCACTGACTTTTCAGCCACCTATCCTACTGTGGCATGTGTCAAACTTAAGGTACTATTGATATGACATAGATGTAGAGAAACAAATATGGAGAAAGTTGGACAAACAACAAGGGTTCTATTGGGATCCTAATTTAGACACAACAAAAACTAATGTAGGACAGCTGGCGGTTGCAAATTTTAGGGCATTAACCAAGCAAAAGCACAACTCTCCCTCTATTGGATTACCAACAAGACCTTAGGTTGGGGGGAGTGATGAGTCTAGTTTATGGTCTAATTATTGATAGATTTTTTTGTACATTTGTTTTAATTGTCATAGAATTTGATGCTTGTATGTTGACCTTTTTATGATATTTCCTTAAAACCATAGACTTTGGACATGAATTTATTTTCATATTTTTTAATGATATTGACATGCGATATGAACTATCTATGTTAATTTTGCATGTGATTAATGAATGTCACTTTAGGATAGTTACAAATATGCAGTTGTTGTGCATACTAATATTGTCATGTAGATATAATTAGAAGCTTGCAACCAGGGAATATTTTTCCAGCTGGAAATTCACCATACCGATCAACAAGGTGGTCATTTAATGGAGGGAAGACTCTCAACGACATGAGGTTCCCCATTTAAATCGATGCAATAAATTCCTTGTAATGGTCTTAATTATTGTTGAGTAGTTATTGGTGTTACTATTGTGCTAGATTCATGTTAAGGCATACATGCCTAATAGATTATGTGCACGCATAGCCGCCTCTCCACTTTCTGTGCTTTCCCTAATGTGGTGTTCTTCAAATCTATTGGAGTTGACCGCCTTGCTAGGTTTAGATAAATAAGACTTTGATGCTCCTTTTGGGGTTCTAATAAGAGAATTCTCAATCTGATGATGTGCTTGCACTCTTAAGTTTTTCAATAATACAATCATGTTGCTCGATTATACTAATGTTTTTCAATGAATGAAATGAAGTTGTAAGTTTTTGCATTTGATTTTACATTAGTTTTAGGGGATACTCATCCAAGGGGGCCCACTTGGTGATTATTTTGTCCCATACCTTAGTTTGGTTTAGTTAGTTATTTTATGTTCAGTAATTAGTTAACAATCTGGCATTGTCTATTCTTGTAGCCACTAGAATTCCATTTTGTGACTATTTCTACAACCAAAGTAGACAGAGTAGTTTCCTGTTTGTTTTCTCAAATTTTCATTAATGTCATGCATTTTAGCTTAGTATAGTTGTTAGTTGATGCTCAACACTTATTTTATTTCCTTACAAGTAGTTTACTTTCAGCATTGTGTCTTTCTTATCTGGAGGATGAATATGGCTACTTTGGATTCCTAGTTCACATACAGTGCTGACCCATTTTAAGTTTACGTCCCCGGGTTGACAATTTAAATGTACCTTCATGATTATTTAAATATCTATTTAGGTTAGATTTCTAATCTCTGAATCACAGTCGTGAAGGCTTAGTTTTTGAATCATTGTAGGAGGCCAACAATTGTGATGTGAAAAATCCCCCCAGTCATCCCAAAAAATACAAATCCACAACTAAAAATAGTTACAAACCTTTCAAGAAGTAGAATAAGGGATTTTTACAACTGAATTCCCCTCAAGCAAGTCAACAAACTAATAATTAGGTGGCTACTATAAAGATGAAAAATTCTTATAGGAATAGGGATAGTGAGTTCAATCCTTTACTCAATACCCTTCACAATATCATGTTGCAACTTCTTGATAAGAACATGCTTACTTGACCCCTTGTTAGAGAGTGTGATCCTAATATACCATTACCCAAAGGATTTTAATGAAATTCTTATTGTCATTATCATCAACAAAATGGACATGGTACATAATATTGTAAGCATATTAAACATCTTGTGCAAGACCTTATTGACAATAATCAACTTCAAATTAGAGGTGTGAATGATCAAGTTAATAATTTGATAGCCCCTCTTGACCAAAATTTATAAATCTTTACCAATCCCATGCCTAAGCACACTATTTCATTTTTCAAAGCTAGTGAAAAAAGAATGATGTGATGAATGTTGATATAGATGATGAAAATATACAAGATACCAATAAAGAACAACCGATTGAAATGGTAGCATTTATTGAAACTATATCTCGTAAGGGATCAACTAAAAGGCCTCTTAATATTTATTTCTCACAAAATGACATGCTTGAATGAGCACCTGATGGTCCTCTTTACATAGCTAGCCAAATCAATGATATCCACTAATGGGATATTAATTGATTTTGTCTATGGAGAGAATGTGATCACAAAAGAATTCCTTTTTGTGCATGAACTATATGAAGATACATATGATAAACCAAAAGCATGGATTAAGACACATAATTTTTTTTCTTGTCCTAGAATTATCTTCATAGATCTCACTTTAAAAGTCAAACCGAAAATATTAATTGTCTCATTCACTAGCATTCTATAATCAGGCCAATTTCATGTGAAGTTAGGCTATCCATGGCATCACTCCATGAATTTCGTCCTTCGATTTTGCATAAATATCTAAAGTTTCCATTTGGAAATGATATATTTATTTTGCATCATATTGGATTTAATCCTATTTCAGCCCAAGAGAATTTCTCATTAGATTTCTTTTGGCTCAAACCTATGCAACCTATTAAACCTCAGGAGGACTTCTTTTTGAAATTATATCAAAATTTTAAGGAACAGGAAATAGCAAATTATACATTTGAAACATGCCTCAACCTATAATTGAACCACCTATTCTTGATTAATTAATTATTAAACCAAAATCCCTTTCAAACATTTGATAAAAACATATAGCAAGTCCTCCTATCATTTCCTACAAGAGACTACAATATAACACAAACAATCTCATTGTCCCTCCTAGAGCCAAACAAGTTTACAAAGCTAAAGAGAAAGTTTTTGAACAAGCTATTGTTGTTTCTTCCATTCCTCCCAAGGAAGAGAAGGAATCTATGATTGAAAAACCTGATCTTACACAAACATAAATTGATAATAGATTAAAACAAAATTGAAGTGCTAGAGAGCATAGGTATAGACGACATGATCTTGCTTGTAATTTACAAACTCAAGAAGACAAGAACAACATAGAAAATCAAAATATAAACCTACCTGAAGTAATGCATGATGATCCTATATCCTCATTGCAACATAAACAAGAACATTCCATGGATATCATCATTTTACCTCCCATTGTGATTAATCTTGACGATGACAATGACATTACAAAGATTGACAAAGAAGTGAATTATGAATTGAACACATTTTTTTCCTATTATTTGAGCTCGAATGAAAAATATACTGCAAAGAGTGTTGAACTTGGTGCTTCCCCTAGTTCAAAAATTTCTCTTCTCCCTTTGGCTAGTTGTCTTCCTTCCATTTACACAAACCAAGATTGGGATGTAGACAATCTTCTCTAGGTTGATTCACATGTGCCTTACTAGTCTTTTGCATTATTGTCTTTTTCATGTTATTTGTGTTATTGCATGTGTATAATGTGATCCCCAGTGATATTTTGTTTTATGTATCTCTCTCTTTTTGTGAATTCTTCTATATGTAAATTCTTCTCTACGTCGTAAGCTTTTTTCATTTGTCTTGTGTTCTCCTTTTGGGAATAGCACAAGGTGTTGAGGCATTTAGGTCTCTTCCATGTTGAGCCAAAATATTTTCCTTTATCTTTTTCATTTGTCTTGTGTTTTCATTTTATGGATGATGTAAGGCATTGAGACATTTACGTCTCTTCGATGTTGAACCAAAAGGATTTTTCTTTTTTCTCTCTCTCTTTTTTTCATTCTTCTAGTTCTATGAGTATTTGGGGAATGATGATGGTTTTGAGCTCTTAAAACAACAATGTAGAAAATAAATAGTGATCTTGAATCTAGAGATCCCTTATGTATTTCTAGGGGAAACCCTTCCTTCCTCTTTCATGACATAGCTTTATTTCATAAAAATATGACTTGGAATAGGGTTTTTTGAGGAAAGCCCTCATGTCTTAGAAAAAACATTTGCTACATTAAAGTAATTTCTCACAATAATGGTGTAGCAACTAATTTAAAGTGGGGGCATACATTGATGATATTTTTTGGCATATTTCATAGTGTGGTTTTCTTTTTTTGGTGAAGTGTCCTTTTCTTGGTGGTTTCATTGGGTTTGATGTCCTTCAAGAGTGAAATATTTCTAAGCATATGTTCTCTCTTTATGGCATTCATGTAAGATGAGAGCCATCCCATAAGTGGCTATCTGATATCCTTTGACTTTTCCTCTCTTGGAGACATTAGGCACGATGTTTCCTAAGAAGAAGACCTTACATGAACAAAGAAAAATCTCCTTTAACAAAAAATTACAGACATGAAATTCAAAATCATGCAAAATAATAGCATTGTGGTGCCTTATTGAAGTTATCAAGAGGATAGCTTTGGTATTGTTAGAATAATAAGAAGTTGATACACTGGAATGAATTTCTCATTGTATGATAAGAAGATGACACACTAGCATGCCTTTCTCACTAAACCACCTTGTTGGGACAACTCACCCAATGGACAGACTAAGGTTCCACTTACCCAAAGTGAGCATATATGATTGGTACAACTCACCTAGTTGTCAGACTGAGGTTCCACTACCCTAGAGTGAGTATCATATGTTACAGACAAAGAGCCCCATTCCACATCATGTTGGACTAGTTGTGGTCCATTTTTTTTATTAGCATGTCACAAGGTATGGCTATGTATCTTTTCTATTTTTTCATACTAAAGTGTCTTGAATGTCTACTTTAGTGTGTGTTTGTCATGGGAGAAAACTCTCACTGAAGTGGGGGAAAATGTAGTAATGGAAAAATTATCCCTTTTCCTTACTTAATTTGCAAATTTAATTGATATTGAATTAACCTAATTGTGGCTTGAGTTAGTGTTGTAATGTGTTGTACACATTCACATTAATCTAGGACCCATTTTTAATAAAATGTACTTAAATTGTACCTTATTTATGGTGTTGTAATGTTTTTTAGTACACTTTCAAACTTATCTAGGGTTTCATTAATTAATTGTGGTTAATTGAGCTTAATTGGCCCCTTTAATTCAAATTTATGCCTTCTTAAAGAAACCTTCCAAAGGATCTATTCTAACAACCAATAATGATATGGCATAACATTAAATTTGGAAAAATCAAGGTCCTAAAAAGTGGCATTAGGACCCATTCACCTTTACTTGTAAATGGGTCCTCTCCACATAGGACCCCCCTTTCTATGTATTTTTCATTTATGGGTTTTTGATGTTCTTTTCACCTCCCAAAGCAAGGTCCAAGAAACTTGTGCTAGGACCCATTCGCCTTTAGTGGTGAATGGGTCCTCCTCTCTTAGGACCCCCTTTGTTGTATTTAATTTTGGTGGGATTCTAATACTTTTTAATTCTATATTTGGTGTTGGCTTGAATTATTTGAATTTAGGGTTTAATCTCTAGATTTAGTATAAATATGGGGTTTATCCACATTGTTTCACCTGAAAAATTTTACAAGCAACATAGTAATTTTATGTGACTTCCTTAGATCAAATACAAGATTATTATAGAGCCTTTTCAAAGGAATTCAAAGGAATATTATCAAGATTTTATTGCAGCAATTCAAGATCATTTCATCATGTCAAAGGCATAGTGCATTCACACATGTTGTTGAGCTAAGATTGTGGATGTAGCATTCAAGATCCACTTACAAGAATTGTTACACATCTTATTTGAGATAAAGTTCTACATTATTCATGGCCACCACATGTTACTTTGTAGATTCATACTCCAAGATAACTTCCAAGGTATCAACATTTCCTCATTTCATTATCATGCTTCAATTTCATTCTTTCATCATTTGGTTTAATTACTTACAAGGGGTTTGAATTTGTAAAACCCCTATTCACTAAAAATAAAAATAAATCTTCTCTTCAATGTGTATTTTCATATTTATAGGTTGAAGATCAAGTGGAGAACAAACTTGAAGAAATTTCTTCAAGGTTGTCAAGTTGTAAAATTGTCATTCATAGTGCAAGAACGCAGAAACAAGGCTACCGAATTTGCTACATGTTTTTGTGAGATGACAATTGAGGACCTAAGAATGCACGAATCAAGGAACAGAACCCAAATCGTAGTTTCAAAAACCCTAATAGGGACCCATTCACCACTAAAGGCGAATGAGTCCTTTGTGCCCTACAAATAACCTTCTTGCAACAAGGTACACATCATTTAGAGTTCTGAAAACCCCCCTCATAGTTTCTATAATAGTTAGGGTTAGTTTATGATTTTTATTTGCATCATATCACACACAAAATCATATTATCTAAGGTGGAGAATTAGTGTTTTATCATTTTCATTTTGGTGGGGGCCCATTTTCCACCTAATCAAAGAACAACACATAGTTTAAATAGTTATAGGTTCTAGTTGACTGAATCCTTTAGTTGAGTTTTATAGGTGTTTGACATTAGATTTATACAAATACCTTGAGGAGATAGAATAATGACTAATATTACCTCCAATAAACTTATTATGCAACTTGCACTTTTATCTTTGCATTTTCCTAAGATATTTCAATTCTCTCAACTTGGAATAATTAGTCTACAAGTAGGGTAGTTGATCCCAATATGTATTTATTTTGAAATTCACATGAATAAAATATAAAAGTATTGATATCAATAATAATCTAAACTTCTTTTAATTATTTAGTTAAAATATCGTGACATAAATTTCAAATTGATCTACCTTACTATTGAGCATTAAGAGGTTGCTACTATGCTAGTTAATCAAGGAAGTTAATTCAATTTAAATATACTCAACCTTTCACTTATAACAGTTTCACTAAACTAATTAACTATTCTTTTCAATATTTAAATTAAACTTCAAACAATTCTCATGTTTCTTAAAATAATACTCATGTAAAATAGTTATTATGAATAATTTACATACATCACATGATTTTAGTAGTCAATAAATGAACTATTTAATTAAACCATTAACACTTTTAACCTAGTGTTGATGGGTGTTTTTACACTTCTCAACACAGGAAGCACACAAGTATTCTATCTCTCTTGAAAGACAATTCCCTACAAACAAGTTGTAGAAATTTATCCCAAGGTCTCTCGAGTGTCAGGTGATGACTTGCAAAAACAACTCAGTTGATTGATGTGATTTGGTGGTAATCACAAAGGGAATTTATGGTTCACTATATTGGAAGGAATTGGATCTTCAAATGGAGTTTTATCTAATTCTAGAAGTGAGTTGCAATTTCTGCAAGTTCAAAACAGAAGTCGAAAACTCCATGTTTAACATCAGATTGGGCTTTACAATGATGTTGGAACCTTGCTTTAACTTCTATTTCAAAGAAAATTCAAAAGGGAAAAGGGATAGGAGAGAATGATGAACATCAACAATGGAGGATGGTATAGTGGATAGACTTCCCAAAACTAAGTTCCTCTTAACCAAACTATCAAAAATTCTCATGAAACTAGTGCTATCTTCTAAGGTTTGCAGATTTTCAGCTATACATTCACCACAAAGCATGAAAAATAAATGAATTTTATGTGCATAAATAATTTAATGTTTAGACTAGCTTTACAATATTTTTCATCATCAAAAAATAGAAAAAAGCATGAACAAGAAAGGAATCACCACTTTAATATTCTTCAATATCAACGTACAACATAGACTAAATTAAGGTACTACAAGTAACTTTAAAACACTTATAACAATAAACTAAATCTATCAATTATGAGAAGATGAATCATGCAACATGTGAGAAACACAAGAATCAACCAAAGCAATGAAATTCTATTGAAATTTCTATAGCATTTCTTTACACAACAACTCAACTCTCTGTTTGAAAATGAGAGGTGACCCCTATTTATAGTTTTTAAAAAGTGAAATGAGTGGCCAAGATTCATTTTACATTAGGTTTTCACCTACCCCCAAAAAATATCATTATAAAATACATATTTTGTCTCTTCTCTATTGTGTCCTCTAATGGTTGTAGCCTAAGAAATTTTGTCTTCTAGTGGTTGCCTTATTTTTTAGCTACACTATTAGAAACTCCTCATCTATTAGTGGTTTCCCCACATCTTTC
The DNA here is from genome assembly GCA_007115665.2 of Sequoiadendron giganteum. Taxonomy (NCBI): domain Eukaryota; kingdom Viridiplantae; phylum Streptophyta; class Pinopsida; order Cupressales; family Cupressaceae; genus Sequoiadendron; species Sequoiadendron giganteum. The sequence continues at coordinate 602,391,997 of CM021100.1, read as the reverse complement.
TGAAGAGTGGCATACTCCACAAATTTCCAATCAGAACCTACAACTTATCCCACTCCATGATATCGGATTGGAGGATCTCGAAGGATAACTTCTTGAATCTTCCAATGATTTTCTCCCAATTCCTATTGCACTTAGGCATAGCCTTGACTACTTGTTTAGACTGTTTGAATTCCTTTGCAGAAAAGTCCATGAAATTATATGTAAGCACATTTGTTTCCCCCTGCTCCATCTTCTTATGAAATTATGGCTTGATTTTCTTTGGATCCAAATCTAGGGCAGGCATGTCATAGTCTGTCATCATCTTAAGGTAGTCCTTGCTATCCATCCTGTGCTCCACAACCCATTCAAGGTCTAATTCAACCTCATGTAGTACCCTCTCAAGAACATCCTTCTTATGATCTAGGCTAATTTTCTAGGTCTCCACTAGTCAATGATCATCTTTAGAGAGCTTCAACTTCTTTTCCCATGTCTTTTTGGGAATCTTTAAAATGGCCTCGAGCTTAAGATAGGTAATATTATATAGCTCGGTGAACTGGCATTTTTTCTTAGTAGCCTCTAGCTGCTTTTGTAGATCTTGGAACTTGTTGAAAATTCAAGTAGAATGACAGATGCCCATGTCACCATTATACATCACTTGTTGGAACCACTATGTTGTAGCCTTTGTCTTTTTTTTCATTTTCTCCATTCGGGTGAGCTCTTGTTGGGAGAGCAGAGGAGGCATGGATGATGTGGTTGGATCCTCCTCTTCCAGGGATGTCCATTGTTGAATATAGGTGGTGAGATCCACCACTTGTGTCTTCAGATCCTCTTTGGTGTACTAGTCCTTTTTCATTTGTTGTACAATTTTTTCCACCGACCCTTAGATCACATCAATCTATCATTCTCTAGTGGTTGGGCCCAAGTTGATAGTGGAGATTTTTGTAAAAACACACCAGCCTCTTTGTTCATCACTGGGGTGGAAATTGCACCATTCTTTATCTAGAGGCATCCACTGTGATGTGGGAGTGGACTCTTGGCTTCTTTTCCTTATTTTTCTTTGTTTGCGCTTGAGCCAATATTGCCTCAAGCTTGGTTTTCAAATCGGGTACCTGGGCTTCTCCTTTAGGTGATTCATGATCACCTTCCCTCTCTGTTTGAGGCTATTTCTCTTCATGCCCTAGACCTTCTTGATCTATTTTCTCCCCTTCATCAAAATCCTCAATTTGTATAGCCTTCCTTTTCCATCTCAGTGGAGGCTATGTTTTCTTTAGTAACATCATCTTTTTGAGGATTTTTTTCTTCTTTTTGCTTAGGTTCACGATGTTTAGGCTAAATGATTTTCTTTGTGAAATATTTTAATTCTTCTTCCTTTTGTGCTTCTTTCTTTCCTTCTTCCTTTTTAGGAGGTACCTCTTCCTCTTTGATGGGGCCCTTATCTTGGCCAATCAATGGAAGCTCTTCAAGTATCCCCACATTTACTTTAGTGTCTACCTTTTCTTCAAAGGGATGCTCCTCAAATTCAACCTCTTCAGCAATATCCTTGATATTTTAGGACAACTCCTCTTCAAGTTCTTGATCTGAGGTTTCTATTATGTATTTCTTGTTGAGGGCTTCAACATCCTCCTCTAAAGATTGTGACTCTTCTTCATTGATCATCACTTTGTCAAAGTTAATAGTTAACCCACCCTTTGGGTGTTCAAATTAGGGCTTTTTGGATTCCTCAATTATTCCTTTGTGAGCCTCCTTTTGGTATTTTTCCATTTCTTCAAATATTATCATGGTTTCCTCCATCACTAGTGGCTTTGTAGGTAGTGGAGGAATAGGCAAGCTTGCAACAATCTGGGCCATCAGGGTATGAATAGTAGGATTCATAATCACCCCTAAAATATCAAAAGGTACACCCTACATATATTTTACAAAGGCATTCAACATAGTGAGAAGGCACATAGTAGCATTGGCTACAAGCATTGGAGCAAAGAGAATAGGAAGTGTGGGAGGTAGTGAGGTGGTCAAACGTGGGGATTTTGTGGTGAAGAGTCTAGTACCATCACTTGAGTCATTGGTGGAGTAGAAGAGAGGTGGACTGAGATTTCCACACTGGGTAGAGATGAAACAAACAATTCCTAGGATGTAGGAGCTGGAGGAGTGGAAATGAAACTAGCAACAACAAGAGCGGAGGTGACCTCTGGTGATTACGACCACTCAATTTCTTCTTCTCCCTCATGTTGGGGATCCTCCTCGATTGTAGGCATCTCATTCATGAATCCTCATGTTTTCTTTGCTTTCTTGGAGGGCTCACCCTCATTGGCATTTCATGGGTATACCTTATGTTTGGGATGGTGCTCAAGCACATCCATCCTTTTTCTTGACCTTGTTGCTAGAGGGGACTTCAGTGTTTCCTTGGTAGAGGTAGCAGCAACTCTATTTTTACTTTTTCTCTCGAGCTCATCCTCAAGCTCGCCATATGTTAGTGTTGCAGCCTGTACTTTAATTTGAGCACCTTGGGCATCAACCCACCACCTTGTCTTGTCTACAACTGGTTGTCTTATTGTGTCGAGGTCATCAACCTCTTCTTCATTCCAATCTATTAATGGTAGTATAAAATTCACCACAACATCAAACCTTTCATCAATAATTGTATCATCCTCCTCAACAACTTGGTCGAGCATAGGGAACAAGTTTAATGACTTCACAAATTGGATTGTCATCCACATGTAGCATCTCATTCATACATCTTTGGCATCTTGACAATTAGCCCAAAATTCCTCAAGATGTGGTTGATGGGCATATTCCTTTCCCACCTATTTCTTCAATTTCCCATATGGGTCGATTCTTGACTGATCTATGTGGAGTTCTAGATTATACTCCACTATATCTTTCCATGAATAGTTGGCACATTGGGCAATGGGATTGGAATAGATTCCTTATTTTAAGGTTAGCGGATATGGGATACCTGCTCTATGTTTATCTCTCAATAAGGTGTGTGCATTTTGCAACTGCCAAGAGACTTCCAATAGGATCATCTGTTCATTAGGGTATTGTGGTAGCTTGTAGGTACTCTCGAAGAAACCTTATACTCTAATGTATGTAAATTTTAGAAACTATATGAACAGATACCCAAATCCCTAAATAAACACTCTGGCATTGTGTGAGACTCTTCTCTCGAAGTCTCCCCCAAGAATTTTGATAATATGCCCAATAAAGGTATGATTCACCCTTCGATAATCTTTCCTAAATTTCTTGTATTGTAGCTAGGGGTATTTGTCATATAATTTAAGCTCTCTCCTTGGATCTAGAATAAGCACAATAGAAATACCCTTATATAAGAATGGGTCTGCTAAAAGATATACCAAATAGGAGGTCATATAAAACTGAGATGTTTTATTTACTGTCATTATCTAGCTATGAATGTTATCATGGATGATCTTCACCCAATGAAATGTTGTCTTGCCACAAAGGATCTCTTTGATAAAGTAGAACATCTAATCTTGGAAGAAAGTAGCGGTAGGGAGGCCCATTACCTTGTTGATTAGAGTAACCAAGTCATGGTACTCCTCATGAAAGCCACTTCTTAATAATTCATGTGGCACTTTACTAGTGCTACCCCTCTTATCCTTCAACCAATGTTGGCTGATTAGTTTCTTGCATGCTAGGGAGTCTACCTTCCATATTTTCTCAGCATATCCCCTCTTAGTTTCCTCCATCTTATCAAATGTGGGGATATGAAATATCTAGCCTATAGATGGGGTAGAAAAATCTACGAACACTCTTCAATCATGATCGATAATTTTCCTGCTACTGTGATAACATTCCCTACACACCATCACTAGTTCTAGAGCAATGAGTGCAGGAGGGAAGCTAGCAGCCTTGGTGAGGCCACTCTTTCTAATTTTTAATGCATTCTAAGTTCTTGGGTTGACAATCACCCTTTACCTGAACTCATCCATATCTATGTCCCTAAGGTTGGTATCTGATACAATGCCCCAATTGGAGGCAAGTTTGGAGGTGCACTCCACAACATGGAATTGGTATCTCATTTGATCTTTTTTTCCTTTCCCTTCGATGATTCGGTAGGATTCTTTCCTTTATCTTTCTCTGTAGACTTCCCCAATGGTCCCACAATAGATTCTATAAATCCTGTACAAAAGAGTGCAGTAAGAGATTTCACATGAAAATACTCAGGGAATAGTTATTTAAATCTTACAAAACAATGGTTAGATTCAACAATTCATCTTCAAAAGATCACAAAATCAATTAAATTTATCATCATTCATCATTTGAGGCTTGTTTGGGTCAATTACAGGAATGCAGGTTTCCCTGGGCTAGTAGTCATTAGGAGTGTTCAGGAGTAGGATGGTGCATGGTTCACGATGGCCCATAGATAACCTTCCACACTCAAAAGTATGCATTTTAATTTTGGAAGTCAATCAAGTTCCTAAGGCATTTGGCAAATGTGGAAATCAATTTTGAAGCATTTGGAGACATTTAATTCGTTGCATTGTTCATATGGGTGAAAGGAATGAAGAAGCTAGAGGCAACACAAACGTTTGGAGCTCTATCATTGACAAATGATGGTTAGGAGGTGGGAACCCCCATGAGGAATCCTACAATGCAGGACGTGCATGTGACATGGACAATATAGGTCGACTCCTTTAGGTTTGATCATTTTGGTTCATGTGGGTAGAGGTTGGTGGATAGCAGTTAAGAGATAGATGTTTGAGGATGATAAGGATGGTGCGACATTCCACAGGAGGCGGTCTACACTTGTGGGCTTGTGGGACATGTTGGCATTGATATTTTCATTTGAAAGGACTCAAGTGGTAGAGGAGTGATTAGGCTCTGTCATGCAGAAGGAAGGTAAGGCCAAATCATTAGCGAACGACAACCATGTGATGATAAGCCACAAGTGGTGACCTGTAAGGAGAGATCCACAACACACTTCACTTAGTCATTTCTTGCTAAATGATTGAAGGTAAATGGTGGGGTAGGAGTCCGCTAAGTGGTGCATAATGTTACACAACTAGTTTGATAGATGCAGATGGTGGTGGGGCAATCCATAGACGGACCACCACAAGGTTCAAACTACACAATATTAGACATAATTGTTTTATTTGGTGTACCTAGATGGCGAGGAAGAATGTGGAATTCACGGTGTGGGTAGAAGCAATGAATTTTTTGCTTGAGGATTTTCATTCAAAATGGTGGCAAAGAGTGGATGAAAGTCGATAGGGAATGGCCCATGGGGTAACTTAACTTAGGATTTGCTCATGCAAATTAGGGAATGACTCGGAAAGTTGTGGGATCCACAATGCAGGATTTGAGTAAAGGTCGATCATTTGAGAATGACCTCGATACGAGAGTTGTTCACATGTGGTAGCCCACAAACATGGACCCACAAGGGTTTTGAGGCCTTAAGTTTCTTTCTTAAGTGTTTTCACTATTAGGATTTTCAAAGGCAATGAGGAGATGGCATCCAATCACAAGTGAAAGTCTGCAAGAGCGATCTCGCAAGGCTACAGACGTCAAGTTATGTGTTTGAAGTTCATCTCAGGCAACGACAATGAAGGACCTATAGACCATAAGGGTTTCACTACTCTAGTAAAACAAATTGGTGGGGTGGTAATGTTCTACATGGCCCTTAAAGGTCATGTTTGATTTATTTTTGAGGATTCATCAGATGGGTATGCATAGAATTTCAAGGTTATTTGGCTGCCCCAAAATATTTTTAAAGATTTCCTTAAGATTTTAATCAGTTTTTGGAAACTTAATTCAAAGGATGCTTTGGCTGGTGATTACAAGCATACCTGGAGATCTTGAAGAAATAAATGAGGCCCAAGCTTAAGATCTTCTTGGAGGTTGTGTAGGCACGAAGGATGTGACAGATGCTTTGGGATCCACCAAATTCAGACTAGGTGCAGGGTGAAAATGATAGGTCAACCCTTCTATTTATAGTAAAAATTTAATTTATTAGTTGCATTTAATGTACATATGACACCTGGTGGGGTAGTTGGGTGTATATTTCAAAAGAGTGGTGGCGGAAAAGTCAAGGCCTACAAAGCAGATGGAATCCCAGTCACCACTGTTTGATGGTCAGCAGAAGAGGGTGCCCACGGAGGATGCAAGACCCACCATGTGAGCGGACGTCCTGCATCGACCAGCAATGAAATGGTGAAGACAAGGTAGTGACATGCAAGGGGAAGCCCACAAGGGCAGACTCACAAGAGGTGAAAGACACTGGTTTTAAAAGACTAAGTGAAACCTTCCAAGGAAACCCCGTAAAAGCCAAGGACTTAGAAATTTTTTGGGTGGTCAATTTTAGTCAACTAAGGATGATGAATTTAGGGTTCCTTGACCACTAGAAGGTAAAAAATACGGGTACACAAAATGAGGTGAAGGAAAAAAATAGCCTGACGAAGGTGAAAAGAGAGGGTCCCCATTCTAAAATGAGGCATGTGTGCTATAGGCACAACACCTAGTAGTAACATGGTTGAGAATAATATATCAATCCAACTACCCCATAATAAAATTGTTATATACATAAAACTAAATGATTTAGTTAATGATATATGTTTTGGTTGTACAAAGCTAGGTAGATTCAATTTTTAAAATAAAAATGTACACTTAGAAAAAAAATCTCTTTAACATCTAATTTAATCCTTTTCAAATCCATAATTATAAATTTAATATCTATTCCAATTTTTTGTCATGAATAGCATTAATAAATCTATTGATTTGCATTAGAAATAACAATTTGTTTAATTACATTATTACCACTTTTTTGAGGTAGAAACATATTTAAACCCAATAGAATGATCCAATATTAGAATTTTAAGATAACCACTATGATTATTTAAATATCTATAATTTGTATGAAATTAATCTATGCCTAAAAAGTATTTTTTTAAGATGCACTAAAATAAATTTTGAACAACTCATTTCTTATTTAAATGATATTTTTAAATCTCCACTTATAACTATAGAGTTTAAATAAAGTGGTAAGATAATACTAAATTATTAAATTTCTTTAAGTTGTCAATTAAATAAGGGTCTCGACACCTTAGTTCCCCACCATGGACTTAATCATAATTATAAGAAATTAAATAATCTTTTTGTTGGTGTACGTTTTTTATATTTATTTTTCCTACACATTATTAAGAATACTTAAGGTTATATAGGACATGGTTTATGTAAGGAAATGTGGGTTAATCCATTGATTACATGTGTTGCTCTCACCCACACTTGGGTGGTTGAGTTTCACACCCTCATTTTACCTTTCATGCCACTTTCCAAAACCACGATCTTGTCTCTTTTGAGTAGGTTATTCCACCTATTTGGCATTTTTCAAGTAGCTATAACTCTCACCTAATTTGGTTATTTGGAAGTTATTACCCCTCTTATAATTATATGCCCATATTATGCTATATAATCAACACTCACCTCTCCCTCCTAGCTAGTTTAGATGAGTTCATATCAATTCAATCAGTTCAAGGGAGTGCTAATGCATATTGTACCATTTGGAGTGTGATAATATCATTATTCAATTATTGCACCATATTTCATCATTTCATCCTCTTGTTGCTCTTATGTAGAAGGTAAATGTTGGTTTTGTAGGTGATCCAAGATGCTTGAGTTCATCAACAACTCTTACATGGTGTCAAAGAATTAGGATCTCCAAGATCATTCTTGATTTGGGATAAATTTAGCATTGATCTTTTTTTGGGTGTGTTTTCAACCTAAAAGGACATCACCATTGAGTCCAAAAGGCTAAACAAATGGATTTTGATATATAATACTCTATATTTTGGCTCCCATAATTTTTTCCCATTTTCAAGGGCTTGAGAATATTCTTCCAAGAATATTTTGTATAGATTGTATGGGTTCTACACAACAGAAAATACAGATTTAAAAAATATATTATTTTCTATATATTTATTTTTTATTATTGGTCAAAAAAGTGAAAACAATTCTTTATTATTATTGAAAAGTTAAAATATATATATATATATATATAACTTTTAAGTCAAAACAAATCCCTGCAGCTGCATAGGGTATCAATACTAGGAGGTACATAGAAATTAATCCCCGCTCCCCCCACTTGATGTTATACCATTAATTTGGGCTATACACCTATTTTTAAAAGGTATGTAGGGTGGCTTATTCCCCCCACTTTATTAAAGTGTTAAAATAGTTAAAAGATATTTAAAACAAAAATTTGAAACAATTCAAAATATTTTAAATTGGAAACTTGTTTTGTAAGCTCCTCCTTGATCTACATGTAATCTATACTTCGGCATCTATTGTACCTAATTTGTTTGGGTTTCATGCCAGAAAATTGGCGCTTCCACTAAATTTAGTGGTTTTCTTAAATTTGGTGAAGACCTACTTTTATTTGGAAATTTTTTTAATTTGGTAAATAGACAAATTTGGTTGTTCAACCAAATTTGATAGTGCTCCAAATTTAGTAGAAGCTCAACCAAATTTCGTGGCATGTGAATTTTGCAAACTTTTGACCCCTCACCGTTGAGGTTTTACATTTTGTACCTAAACTTCAGAGGCCACTAACTCAGTTATCCAAGGTCCATTTTCTAATATTTTTTGAATTTAGGGTATAATTTCACAAGCTAAGTAGTGGTGAAATTATTTTTTTCTCAAGTGCTTTGTTTTTTCTATAAAATTGGTTTTCTCAAGAAATTTGAGGGACAACTCTCATTTTTTGAACTTCAAATGGTTATAACTTTCACATACGACCTCTGATCGAGATGATTCTTATTTTGAAAGTTTATATTTTTCTTAGAACTATATATTGCTGCTATTTTGAAGGTTTGATTTTGAGATTATTTTGTACTTTTAGTATTTGGGTTCAATTTTGGACAGTGTAAAACTCTGGCAACAACTCTAGAATTATAAATGCACTAATTATAAAGTGCCACCATCATATTTTTCTAGGGGGGTCATTGATTGAGTGAATTTGGCAGAGTGATCTTGTGGTTTTTTTATTTATTTCATTTTTTTTTGTGTGCTATTACAATGGGGAAAACTCAAATTAAACTCCTAACTCCATATAATTATGAATCATGGAAAAAATTAGTGTGGAATTATCTAAGGGAAAAATGTTGTCGAGCTATGAAAAAGAATCTATTTCTGAACCTATTGATGTTTATCCTAAGGAAAAATGGGAGATCAATCATGAGAGAGCTCTTGGTTACATTTTTTTACTAATATCTTGTGATTTGCAATTTCATCTTGAATAATGCAAGACACCTAAGGAGGATTAGGGGTTATCATATTGGTAATGATTTGATGAATCTTGATCCAAAAACTTTCAACCACATCCAAGACTATATCTTTAAGATTAAGCAACTAAGAACACAACTAAATGATTGCAATATTACTAAGGAGGATTTACATTTGATTCACATTATGTTATCCAAGCTTGGTCTTGAGTAGTCAGTGTTTTTCTTTTCTTTCACACCAATAGGATATCTATGGGAACCACATATGTTGCATTTTTAGATCTTCTAATCCAAGAGGAAGCAAATTTGATTCAAATGGGTCTCATTAGGGTCTTTAAGTCACAAGTATTGGTGGCTAGTGAGCCTAAGGTACATAAAGAATCAAGAAATTCTAGTCAAAAACAAAAGAAGAAAAAGAACAAGCCACAAAAATAATTTGAATTTTCTTCCTCAAAAGGTGAATCATCTAAGAAGGAGAATCCCACATGTGCATATTGCAAGAAATATGGGCATGATGAAAGTCTTGATGCTTTTTAAACAAAATTTATAAGTTGAAGCATAATTTAACAAAGAATAAAATCAATTTACCTTCAACTATGATGAAGGATTCATCATCTTCTTCTAAAGAAATGTTAGAGAAACAAAAGGGGAAAGCACTTGTTACAATTGTAAATTATGAATCAGGGACATTGATCCTTGATTCTGGAGATTCACATCACATGGATTCATCACAAAATATTTTTCTCTTGATTTGAAACTTGTTCATCACCAAACATCCTAATGTCTAACAACACATATGTGTGTGTATGTGGGAAAGGATCTATTGACATGGACTAAGGATCATTCAATGACATAATTTGTGTTCCTTCATTGTCAATAAATATCCTTTCTATCTATCATATCACACATGGTGGGGAAGGATAGAGTATTGAGTTCACACAATATTCTATAATTATTCAAGATTTTCATAACAGAGATATTGTTACAGTTGGGGAAATAGATCATCAATCTCGAGTATAAACCTTCTCACATTTTTCCTCTAATGTTCCTTTGACTAATCTACACACTTAGGAATATTGTGTGGATACTTTCGAGGAGATTCAATATGGTCAAGTGAATTTTACTATCATTTCAATTGAGATCAAGAGGCATGTGTTGATACTCTATCTCCTACATCACATATTATTTTTGATGATACTAGATTGCTAAATTTATAGATTATATTCACTCAGTGCAACAAGACATTCATTGTCTTCCAGAGATAGCTACTTCCTAGGATGAGTACTTGATAGACATTGTAGGTTCATTTTGTGAGTCTTATCTTGCAGAACTAGAGGAAATTATTAAGAGCATACATCTTCTCTTTGATGAAGTTTCTTCATTTTCTTCAAATGTTGAGGGGGAACCTTTTGACCCTCTTGATCTTTACCCACAAAATCATTCCTCGCAGTTTGATCATGATTGTTGATACTATTGAGAAACATTTGAAGGAGATACCTTTGTATTCATAGAAGATATTTTAGTCTTCAAATTCTTTTCTATATCCATCTCCACTAGGTGTTGGATTTTCATCTTCTACAGTGTGGCCTAGACCACTTGATTTGATGGTGACAACTTTCAGCATCAATATGGGGACACCTGAGTAGAGTTAAGAGAAATAATACATTTTCATCATTCTTCCTTCATATTCCTTTCAATAATGGGAAGATATCCTACATGCATCCTTGTTTTTCTTCTTTCCTAAGGTGAGGAATATTGTTCAACGATCTTGGATCATCTTTAGCTTCTTGTGTCGAGTATTCAACAATAATGTAGGATATTCTACATTGGGAGACTATATGGTCTCTCTTATTTTCTCTCTTAGGGAATATTTTTGTCCTATTGGTTTTCTCTTTCTCATATTTTAAGCTCAGTTTCATCATTGTACATGGGTACCTAACATGGAGTTGTAGTCAAGACCCATTGTTAGATTGTTTCATCTTTTCACCCACCTAAGCTATGCTTGAGGGGGGTGTTGGTGGAGGTTTTATTATATTTATTTTTCCTACATATTAATAACCATACTTAAGTCATATAATACATTATTTATGTGAAACATGGGTTAATCCACTGATTACATGTGTCACTCTCACCCACACTTGGGTGGTTGAGTTTCACACCGACTTTTCTCCTTTTATAACACCTCACAAAACCACTATCTTGTATCTTTCTGAGTAGGTTATTCCACCTATTTGGCATTTTCCAAGTAGTTATAACTCCCACATAATTTGTTTATTTGGGAGTTATTACCCCTCTTGGAATTATATACCCATATTATGCTACATAATTAACACTTACCTCTCCCTGCTAGCTAGTTCAGATGATTTCATATCAACTCAATCAGTTTAAGGGAGTGTTGATGCATATTGTATCATTTAGAGTGTGATAATATCAATATTTAGTTATTGCACCATATTTCACCATTTCATCCTCTTGCTTCTCTTGTGTAGAAGGTTAATCTTGGTTTTGTAGGTGATCCTAGATGCTTGAGCTCATTAGAAACTGCTAGATAATTATTTAAATATTTATAATTTGTCTAAAATTACTATATGCCTAAAAAGTATTTATTTAAGATGCACTAAAATAATTTTTGAACAACTCATTTCTTATTTAAATTAGATTTTTAAATATCCACTTATAACTATAAAGCTTAAATAAAGTGGTTCAAGATACTACTCAATTATAGAAGTTCTTTAAGTTGTCACTTAAATAAGGGTCATGACACCTTAGTCCCCCACCATGGACATAATCATAATTATATGAAATTAAATAATATTTTAAGATGTCTAAAAAGTAAATGGAATGAGCTTTTAATCTCATCCATTGGATGAGATTAAATCTCCACCCTTAGATATAAGTTAGCTTAATTTCATAAGAAAATTTCCTTCATTACTAGTACTAACAAGCCTAGAACTATGACTAAAAAAGTGGAAATTGATGGTAGATAGCTTTGCAATTTAGTCATGATTGATGAGATGGATTATTTAAAGAATAATGAAACTTGGGAGTTGGTTGAATAAAAAAATGAAGAGGAAGTGGGTTTTTGAAAACAAGTTTTCAAGAATAAATTTAGTTTAGATGGTAGTCATAAAAATACAATGATCGATTTGTTGTAAAGAGATATTCCTAAGCTAAGGGAATTGCTTACATTGATATTTTTCTCAAGTTCCCAAGCTAAAATTCATCAAGTTCTTATGATCATTAACAACAAATTTTGATCTTGAGATTGAGAAGATGTGTGTGAAGAAAAAATTGTTATATGATAGCTTAGAGGAATAAATATACATAAAATAGCCTATGAACTACATGGTAAAAGATGACAAGCCACTTGTTTAATCTATATGATCTCAAATAATCTCCTAGAATATGGTATCTAAAGTTCAATTCATATATTTTGAAGATATGATTTGTAACATCTTGTAATGGTGTTGAATTGCACCTAGGAGAAATTCCACATTTTTGCATCTTTGCCTAGCATTTTAGAGCATTAATGAAAAACATCCCATGAGTCATAATTTCATGATTTTGACCCCATGTGGACTTCTTCTAGAGAAATGAAAAGCTTGATGATTTTTTTCTTGAAAATCTAGGCTCTGGATGCCTGCGCAACACACAAAGGTCGACACGGCGGGCTATCATCTTGGTGGTTTTCTATGTTTGAAACATGGAATATGGAATCCTAGCTCTTTTGACATATGTCCTAGTAGTTGATTCTCAGATGTAATGACTTGTTTCTTCCCTTTCATGCATTACAAACCCCTTTCTTGCTCTCATTTGGGGTTGGAAGTCATTCAATCAAGCTCTCTTACTACTTTCTCAAATCTTGGGTTCTCTTCATTCTTGATAGCAGCACTCTCACAGGTGAAGCCATGCTAGATTGAGGTCCCTCCAACAACTAAATCTCCTAAGAAAGAACTCAGTGGTCTGTCTGTGTGCTCTAGAGAGGGTCTTGACCTATAGGTAACACTCTCTCTTTCTCTCACTCTTTCTTACTTGTTCATTTACTACTTTGTGGTGTGGGTTCTACTCCTATGCAGTTTTGTTTTCACCACATGCTTTGTTTACTTCATTTTCACTCCTTTCCAAACTTGGTTGTCCATGGAGGTGGGAACACCAAAGTGGAGGTCTAACTGAGGTAGACCCCTATATAGCCCCAACCTTTTCCTCTTGATCTTTTGTGTGTAGGTTGCGGAGTGGAGCTTGGAGAAAAGATCCAAACGGCTAGTAAAAGGTAAACTTTCTCCAAGTACCTTTGTGTTTATTCTAGAATCTAGCATCATGTTTGGTTATTTGATCTAGTATGCCTTTGACTTGAGTTTGGAGGTGAAACTTAGCTCTACCTGCTTGAGTTGTTGAGCTACCTATAGCTTAGGATGCCGACACATCTTTTAGACAACAACATGCCACGTTGGAATCCTGAAATCATGTACTATCCTTTATCCAAGACCTCCTTCATCAAACAAAAAGATCTTGGAGTTTGACTCTCTCAGGGTCTAGAGTGATTTTGGTGTACTTATCTAGAGATTTATTAACTTGCTCATGCTGAGGTATGTAAGGGCAGTTTTTTCCCTGGTGATCTCTTGAGAATAAAGAGACCCATGTGCAGTGAATCCATCTTATATCACATTTTGGTGAACCCGACGTGAACATGTGAGATCTATTTTCACAATGTAGCATGTTTATGATAATCCATTTTCTAAAAAAAGGTTTTGATATGTTGGAGGATGCTCTAGATGATTTCTTAGAAGTACTCTCTATTAAATGTTGGTTGTGTTGCTGATATGTGGTTGTCATTGATGTCAACACTATTAGCATTGGTGCCTTCAAGGCTGTATATATCAAGGATATTGAAAAAATTATAATAAATATATTGCAGACAGTCTGTGAAGCTGTGAAGACTAGAGTGGTGGACATTTTAGTAAATTGGTATTCAAGAGTCACGCATTAAAGGGTTTGTTTCTAAACATATCTAGTATGTCCTTTGGAAGTTTCATAGGCGTGCATCAAGATTCAAGAAAGTTATGATTTTTTGTGATCCTACAGTTATTTTGTCACTGTAGCTGGTGGTTCTAGAAGAAGAGAATGAAATTTTGGTCACTTCAGTTGTTGTGTATGCTCCTACAACATTATTTTATGTTTCTAGATCATTCTTTGTCATTGTGGTACATTTACATTGATCAGTGTGTTTGTGATCGAAGAGTTTTCCTTTGTGTGTTTGAGTTTTCATGTTCTTGGAAAACATGTAGGTTGTAGCTTGTTGTGGGTGTTTGTAGATTTATTTTTGAATGCTTGGCTCATTTGAGGATGTTTACTTAGGTCTTCATTATGTTATGACTGACTTAGGTTGGTACGCATTGAGATTTTTTCATGAATTAGGCCAACAGTTTGTGTTCATCTATTCTTTATTTTTGGCTCATAGAGTTGTTGATGAAATTTCATGAAGCGCATATATAAGATCGATTGTTTAATTCACTTGAAGAGTGTGTGTATGAAATTGTGAATAAAAATTAAATCATTTGATTTCAGAACATAGTGTGAAGAATTTTGAGCGAAGTGTGAAGAAGTATTTTTGTGCCTAACTAAAACTGTCATCAGGCTTGTGAAGAAGCTAATTTCCTAGTTCAATATTTTCATATGGATTTAATTTGATTGTCTTATGTAAGGTAGTGAGCCTTCCCTTCTTAGCAGTGAGCTCAAGGTAGTGTGCCTAAATGCACATGCATTCCCATTATTCATTTATTTTATATTTTTAATAGGGTATAACTTATGGATTAACCCCCACCATGGTTTTTCCCCTAACAAGGTTTCCATGCAAAAAACTTGATGTTGTGTGTTTTTTATGCATTCTTGATTCATGCTTTCACTGTTAATTATCAGATCTGAGATTAAATATTGATAAGGTTACATAAATTTTAAATTTTGTGACAACTGATTCACCCCCCCTCTTAGTTATCTATCCTTGTTTTTCCAACACTCCTCTATCTATAAATATTTTGAACAAAATCTTCCCTCGCATGCTAAGGAGTCGGTAAATGTGGTCATGGTCTCTGTGGTTCTTCCAAGCCCTAAGAAACCTATCATTTACATGACCTCATCTGAACCATCCTCTAGGGAGAAATCTTTTATCTATGGGATTTCATGTTGCAGTGATTCATTAGACTTATATTCAAGGTTCATGAAAGCTACTGACTCTACTTCTTATAATTTTTTTGGGAATACATACAACACAAGGAGAAATAAATAGAACTTGGATCACCAACCTTCTGTCTCTACATTGCAACCAACTCAAGTTCCTACTTCTTTGCCATTATCTCATCTTAGCCTTCTTCCAGCTCCTAAATTCATGATCAAAGCAGTGGGTGATTACGATCTTATCGAGCAACTTCATGTTACTTCGACTAATATGTCACTTTGGGACTTGCTTTAGACACTTTGATTTATCAAGAGATGTTGTAGTAATCCTTACAAAATATTCTCTTTCTTGACTCTGCTAGGCCTATGGATTTAATGATTTGCTAGCACATATTCAAGAAAATTCGTCGTTCGAATATTGTGTTCCACCAACAATAAATCCCACCTTTATATGTGTAGAAGTTGGCAGATCCCCTAATTATTATAATTAATTTTAATAATATCAATAGTAGGCATGCTCTCATTGACACTAGTTTAGCTCTCAACATTTGTGTAATGGACCTATTGCCTAAAATTAAAGTTGATTCATCTTCTTTAGCAACCTCTTCCTTGTATATTCATGGGTTTAATAATGTTGGCTGCCAATCTCGAGGTACAATAATACTACCTTTGCAGCTAGGCCCATTACCTTGCCTACATTGATTTATGTGATGCCTGGCTTGTTATTATTCAATATTCTCTTGGGGAGACCATGGATTCTATTGAAATGCACAAGAAAGCTGAGGGGGGGTGAATCATTTGTATCAAATTCTTTACTCCTTAACTTAATAAATTCCACTTTATCCTTAATCTACTATTAATTGAGAACATGAAATGCAAATAACTGAAATACAACACTAGAGACACTATATTTACATGGAAAACCCAATGAGGGTAAAAGAACAGTGAGGATTAACTCACAATGTAGTAGTAATGCAATACTAGATACAAAGGCTCACTTCTAGAGGGCTCACTACCCAAGTACAAAGGCTCACTACCTAGATTAAGGGCTCACTGCCTTAGGAATCATTATCTAGAAAGAGAGGCTCACTTCCTAGAGAAGAATACAAAGAAATAGATAAAGATCCACCACTAGCAGTTCCACACACTTTGCAACTTGATCAGAAGATTATAAATACAATAAAGTAATTTTTCCATAGTTCACTCTTCTACACTTTTCTTTTCGCACTTGTTCACACACTCTTATCTTTCTCAAATCAAATGATGGATGGATATCAAATTCGTTACAACTTTAGTTGCATTTATACCATCTTCAACCTTAGGAACATTCTCCAAGGTTAGTTATATAATTTCATTTACAAAATCAAACTAGGTCAGCTACTCAACTTTCTCGTGGTGGATAAGAATGTGAGGGGACCAAATACATATTTAATTTAGGACCCAAAAACATCTTGGATCACATACACACTTTCTCAAATTGATGCAAAAGAATAATGTAACATGTAAAGACGAGGTCGGCCAAACCTAATGGAAACACCACTGATATTTGAAGTACACATATCACTGACAAGATAAATAAATGTGGATTTCTCAACACACTTCAGCAGTCATTGTGTCATCTATGAGAACAACTCAGATACATCCACAATAACTTCAATAAAATTCATTCGCAAAGAACATTTCATCAGTTCAATTGTGCAACTAGCAAAAACATAGGAGCTTTTGAGCAGGTCTTCTAGAGTGCCAAACCACAAGAAATTTTTTGAGAACACATAAATCATTTGAAAGAGTAATCTCCTAGATCCACAAGATCTGAAACTAATTATCAGAAGATTGCGGAGCAAAAAAATTTCTCCTAGTCTGTAGCTAGATAACTCCAACAAACTGGTTCACACACTAGTGAACATAACTTCTACTCTCCATCGAACAAGAAGTTGAAACTTAGAATATACAATCTATTTAAGTTTATGAATGGTGGAAATATGTGCCTCAATCTTACTGACCTAAACCCCCTGAAAGAGAAAAATCAGTGACACCTAGGATATCTTGTCGATGAGCAACTTAGTTCTGAAGGCTTGAAGTGATCAGATCAATGTGACAAGTGATTAGTCTTCCCAAAGTGAACTATAAGTGTGACCTAAACTATCAGTGTGTTTCATATCAATGATAGAAGTATGTCAGATGAGTTTGGTCAGAATGACTCTAGTCAATGATCTAATGATGAGTGATGTCAGGGTGACATTGGTTTTTAGAATGACCTATGAATGTCACTTTGGTGCTTGTGGTCTGGCCGAAGTGTTCCATCAGGGAGACTCTTTTCGATCTAATTGGAATTGGGGTGACATTTGATTTTAGAATGACTTGTGAATGTCACTCTGGTGCTTGTGGTCTAGCCAAAGATTTCATTGGGGCGACTCTTGCCGATATGATAAAATATTGTTGGTGTGACCCTGAACTGTTAGTGTGAGTTCTCCTTCTCTGAACGATGATGGAAGTTTGGATGAAAATTTCATTGCAGAGACTCTTTTTGATCTATGTGAAGGTTGGGTCATCGGGATGACATGGAACTTTATTATGACTCTTGTCGATGTGTCTATTCTGGTCGGACATCGGTCTAACTCTTTTCGATGAGGTGTTTCAAACTGCATTTGAACTAAAGGTCATCAGGATGACGTGTGACCTCGGTGGAACATTTTGGACTATCTTCGATGCTTGTTGTCTTTCTGATGGATATTGAACATCAGTGCAATGTGAAGATGTTACATTGATAGAGAGTTCAATTGCCATTCGATCTTATTAGTTCTTTTGGGACATCAAGGTGACATAGGAAATCGATGGGACTTTCCAGTCTCTCATCGATAGCATTGGTCATGCTGATGGACTTGAAGATTGACCATGGTTGAATGGGTTTGACTTGGTTGGACTACTAAGTTGTACGATAGACATTGTAAGACTATGTTGAGCTGGCGGTGACCATTCTAAGACAAGTCAGATCGACGGTTGGTCTACAGGGAACTGAACCGAACCATTTGTATAGAGATCGAATCGACCATGCTGGTTGATATACATTGAAAATTTTATAGAGAGAAGGTTGGATGTTCAAATGAATAGATTGATGGATATCAGACAGGAAGGGTTCATAATGGACTTTTCTTTGTGAGTGTTCAGAACTATATGTTGATAAGCATTGTAATACTGAGAATGTTGTGAGAGAGAACGTTAAGAATGTGAACCTGTGAAGGCCGAAGAGGCTAGGTTGGCTGAGAGGCTAGCTGGGAGAGAGTCAACTGGTTAGAGGAGTTGAATCTACACTATATGTTGTGTCAAGGTGTTGTAATAGTGTGAGGATTCTGAACAGTGTTGTTGCATGTATTCTCTAGATGGACAAGATGTAAAACTCCTAAAAGGATATGAGCCTAAGATTGTATTTTAATGTTATTTGTTGTTGAATAATAAAATGGATCGATATTTTGGAGTGTGGGGTTTTTAACCTGAAAGATTTTTCCCCACATAAATCTGTGTGTCCATTTATGATTATTTTTTATGTTGTTTTGATTCTATAAATTTGAATCTGTGCATAGTGTTGAATCTAGTTAAGTCTGCATGTGCTTTTCTTAGAAGGATTAATGGTGGAAATCAACTATGCCAATTTCCACTTTATGGCACAATAGTATGTGTCTTTGATGCATTTTGAATAAATTAAAGTCACCAAAGGCATTGTCGTTCTTAGATGTTTCTTTCTGAGATGACTAGATTTTCCTTACAAGTAGTATTAGAGCCTTCTTCTAGTATTTTCTTATGCTTGCATTTGTGGGTTCCTAGTGTTTCAGTTATTTGGATTCCTTCTATAAATATTTCCTAGCCTAGTAAGCTTGAGGAGATCTGAAGGATTCAACTGATGATTGATCCTTTGATGAGTAATTCCTTGCTCTTTTGAGACAAAACATAGTGTGAAAGACATTGAAGATGGAGAAATTGGATTTGATCATATTGTAATGATGTGGTCTAAGGCTCCTGGTTGGAAGTGAATGATCCCGATGCAAGGGGTGTGAGTTTATACTTATGGTTGTATTACAACATAGTGTGGTTCATAATGGGTGTCTGTGTGTGAGGCTCTTTGATGGTATGGACATGCTTGGATTTTTATTCAGCCATGGAGTATTCTTACTTGTGTTTGGTTCTTTTACTTGGAATTCAAGGTGTTGTTATCTATTACCCTAATTGTATGCAGGCTATGAAGTTGATCTTTTGGTGGACTAAAAATTTTTGGATAGCCTGGCTCTCTCAAATTTATGAGCATTCTTTTGGTTCTGGAATTGGTCTAGAATGGGCCTCAAGTTCCTGTACAACTTGTTCCTTTTAAGGATTCCTTATACTTGCATGGCTCAGATTCTTGTTTTGGTTCTGAAGGTTTTATAGATTTTTTTCCCTAAATTTTTTATGGTGATCCATATTCATGTTATTTCATTGGTTTGGTTAAATGTGATGGTTGTGTGTAGACTCTTGATTCATCCAAATATGTAGTGGATTTGGGTGTGAATGGTTTTTTTATAAACACGGTAATTTTGCAAGTTTTATATAGTAAAGAAAACTTGTGGCTATATGGAGTTGTTGTTAAAACTATTTTCTAGACCCTAGTTTGTGGGGTGTGACTTGATGAGATAGTTGCAATTTTGCATGTAAGTGTTTCTTTTTGGTTTCCTACACTATAGTGCTTGAGTTGCGGACATGATTGGTGAGTCAGATTTGAATTTGATTTGGTGTTTTAGTCATGTTGTCTATGTGGTTATTCTCCCTGAGATCTCAGTTTTGCAGTTTTGAGTGTGATGATGGTTTTGCATGTTCATTGTGATTAATCTCCGAGTTATGTGTTTGATGGATTAGCCACCCATTGGTTGTAGTTAGATAACTTGGAAGTGGACTATCAATATCTATGAGGTTTGATTCTATGATGGTGCAAATCTATTAGTTGGCCTTGTATATGGTCACTTGTGCATTGGTGTGATTTCTTTTGGATGAGAGGAAGGATCACATTGAGTACCTAATTAGTTGACTATAGGGACCTATAGCATGTGGATCATGATTTCATGGAGAGATTGATACACATTTTTAACTATAATCTTTTGAGAGTGATGGTGTGATTTTTGTGGTTTGGAGATCTTGGTGCTTTTTGGCATTGTTGTCAAATGGACATGTTGTCAATTGGACCTAGAGGTGTTTTTCATATCAGTAGATGTTGGTCATGATGCTTGGAAATCTCAGATGCCATGGTTCAAGGGGATCTTTAGCAATGACTATGGTTTCATCACTTGGTGGTGAATGATCTTCTTTAGTGTTGCGGATGTTACTAGGATGGACTCTTAGATCATGTTGTTGTAAAAGGGTTCTTTTGTATTTTAATGGACACTATTTGAGGATGTGCAAAATCTTGGGACCATGGAGGAAGTTTGGAGTCTTTGGCAAGGTGTTGTTGGTGCTTGATAGATGATGTTGGTTCAAATTTATTTTATTTCATGTTATACTCTTGCTTGTGCATTAGAGTTTTGGCATGAGACATTGAGATCATGGTGAGGTCACTTGGAGTGTCGTATCTCCTATAGGGATGTGTTGATCATGATGTCATGATAATTTCTTGATTCATATGTTTGGAGCTTTAACAATGGTCTGGAGTTTCTCTATGTTTTGGGTACATTGGTCATATGCTTGAGAACTTCATGTTAAGTTTAGTATTGCAGATTGGAATTTAGCATGACATGATTGGCTGCAGGTGTTCATGGATACATGGAGAATAAGGTGAGGTTGCACTTATTTTGAGAAAGGTGTTAATTTCAGTAGAAAGTCTAAGAGGCCTACACCTTGGTTGAATGTGAGTTCAACAGAGACCAATGAGGAAATTTCCCTTGGATGAGTCATGGTGACTTGTATATCTTGGAGGAGTATTCCCTTTCCCCACTCTTGGTCTACTCAACAGTGAATTCTATTTGAGAGGTATTTTCCCATTGTATCTTTCAGATGTGTTTTATGCTTTCTTGCATGATATGGTTCTTGAATTGTTGTTTAATGGTTCTAGAGAATTCATAGTGAAAGATAGACAACATGGTTAATCTCCTTGAGATTTTATGTGATATCATTTTTTATGAGAATTGGTGAGAGATGATTTATGGGCTGATTTCCTGAGATATGAAATGGGGTAGTTTGATCTTCTTTGAGAGGCTTACATCCATGATTGATTATATGTTACATATCTTAAGTTTGATCTTAGTGATTGAATGGTTGGGTGTTGTTATGGATTTTCGTTTGGGATGTGAAGGATATCATACTTGACATAGCTGGATTTTAGAGGTATATGTAGGGAATGTTCAACAAGTATATGTTGTGTAGAGTTTCTCTCTTTAGTCTAGGTTGTCTTCTTGGAAGTTGATTTCATTTTACATTGGTTTGAGATTTGGTTAGAGCTTTGGTTTTCACTCAAGTTCCTGAGTGGTAAATTGGAGGTTCTTTATCTCTTTCCTATGTTGGGTGTGAAGAACTTGGAAGATCTCTAGAAGACTATTGAGAGAAATGATTCTTGTAGTAGTTGGTTGTATGTTGTGCATATCATTGCAGATGTTTCCTTGGTACTATATAATAACACTTTCTATGTGTTATCATTGGTAGACTTGCTATGCCTTTGATCTTTTAGATTTCTCTTTACCTATGCAGTGGGAGTTTCTGGTTGTGCTTTGTCTTCTTCGACCAGTTTGTACATGGAGCTCGTATCTGTAGTTGATGGGTTGGTTGCACTTCTAGCATGAGTTTTCTAATGTGGATACCTTATAGGTATGAGAGATTGGATGGATAACATGAGCTATGGGTGCTATTTTCAGTTGTGTGGGTTGATCAGTTGGATGGGAGCATTTACTTTTCTGGTTGTTGTTTTGGCTAATGTTCTATCTTGTTTCTAGAGAATGTTTTAATAGTTGTGTTATGGTTTGGGCCTTGAAAGTTGATGTTTCTTGTACTTATGTATGGTTTTTCTCTAGTGCTCTGGAGTGTTCAATAATATCTTTTTCAAGTGGGAGATTTTTGGAAATATGTTCTTCAATCTTACTAACTTGAACCCCCTGAAATAGAAAAATTGGCGAGACACCTAGGATATCTTGCCATCGAGTAGCTTAGTTTTGAAGGCTTGAAGTGATCAGATCGGTGTGACAAGTGATTGGTCTTCCCAAAGTGAACTATTGGTGTGACCTGAACTGTCAGTGTGTTTCATATCTATGATAGAATTCTATCTGATGATTTTCGCTGGAATGAATCTAGTTGATGATCAGATGATGAGTGTTCTCGGGGTGACATTGGTTTTTGGAATGATCTGTGAATGTCACTCTTGTGCTCATGGTCTTGTCAAAGTGTTTTTTTGGGGAGAGTCTTACCAATCTCAGTGGCATTAAGGTGACATTGGTTTTCAGAATGACTTATGAATGTCACTCTAGTGCTTGTGGTTTGGACGAAGAGCTCATCGGGGAGACTCTTGCCAATGTAATAAAATGTCATTGGTGTGACCCTAAATTGTCGGTGTAATTTTTCCTTCTCTCAACGATGATGGAAGTCTAGCCGAAGAGTTCATTGGGGAGACTCTTGTTGATCCGTACAAAGGCTGGGTCATTAGGAGGAAATGAAACTTTCTTGTGACTCTTACCAAATCATGTTCTCTTGTTGATGTGTCTATTCTGGTTGGGCATCGATGTGACTCTTGTCGATGAGGTATTCTAAATTTCATTTGAACTAAAGGTCATTGGGATGACTTGGGACCTCGATGGAACATTTCAAAATATCTCCAATGCTTGTTGTCTTTCTGATGGCTATTGAACATTAGTGTAACCCAAAGATGTTACACCGATAAAGAGTTCAATTGCCATATCGATCTTATTGGTTCTTTTGGGACATCAAGGTGACATGGGAGGTTGATGAGAATTTCTAGTCTCTCGTTGATAGTGTTGGTCATGCTAATGAACTTGAAGGTGGACCATGGTTGAATGGGGCTGACTTGGTTGGACTAATAAGTTGTATGACAGACATTGGAGGACTATGATGAGTTGGTGGTGACCATTGTAAGATTGGTGAGATCGATAGTTCATCTATAGGGAATTGAATTAAACTATTTATACAGAGATCAAATCAACCATGCTGGTTGATATACATTATAGAGTGTATAGAGAGAAGGTTGGATGTTCGAATGAAAATATCAATGGCTCTTAGACAAGAAGGGTTCACAATGGACTTTTTTTGTTAGTGTTCAAAACTATATGTTGATAAGCATTGTAACAATGAGAATGTTGTGAGAGAGAATGTGAAGAATGTGAACTTGTGAAGGCAGAAGAGGTTGGGTTGGCCAAGAGTATGGTTGGGAGAGATTCAACTAGTTAGAGGAGATGAATCTACACTCTGTGTTGTGTGAGGGTGCTATAATAGTGTGAGGATTCTGAACAATTTTGTTTCCTTTATTCTCCAGATGGACAACATATAAAACTCCTAAAAGGCTATGAGCCTGAGATTGTATTGCAACTCTATTTGTTACTAAATAATACAATGGATCGATCTTTTGGAGATTGGTTTTTTTACCTGAAAGGGTTTTCCCCACGTAAATTTTTGTGTCCATTTATGATTATCTTTCATGTTGTTCTGATTTTGTAAATTTGAATCTATGCATAGTGTTGAATCTAGTTAAGTCAACGTTTTCTTTTCTCAAAAGGTTTAATGTGGGAAATTAACTATTCTATTTTTCACTTTATGGCATAGTAGTGCGTGTCTTTGATGCATTTTGAATTAATTAAATTCACTAGAGGAACTACTATTCTTAGATGTTTCTTTCTAAGATGACTAGTTTTTCCTTACAATAACACCCCTACAAATCCGCATAGGTACATGATCAACATAGAGAAAGCGCGGACCACAATACTAGAGCACGCTCAAAACACACTTCAACACAACTTTTATTATTTCTCAAATTCTCTCAAAAGAAGTTGGAAAATACACAACTTACTCAACCTGTACATTGATGAAATCAATAACAACTTTAATGACAACACCAAACACATCCATACTTGCAAAAATCTCCCCATTTTTTATTGATGGTAACACATGATGTGAAAAAACATCAAAGACAATATACATGATTTTTAGAAGCGACAACCTACCAAGCATAAAATTTTCACATGATTCTATCTCCCCCTTTGACATCAATGGAAAAGGAAATTATTTCCATATAAATATTTGTTCACTCCCCCTAAGGAATACACCCACATCACATACTAAAACAATGCACTTCTCTACTCCCCTTGAGGAGTAGACATCAATCATTAGTCTAGAATAAAAGGTTTGTGAATCCATTGAACTAATGCACCTCCATATGCACTTAGTTCAAAGAAAGAGGGGTCGTAACCCATAGCTTCCCTATGAGATACTCAAAAGTATCCTTCGGAAGGGCCTTAGAATAGTATCATTCTAGAATACATCACTAAATTCTTTGAAATATTTATAGCAATTTTATTTTCACAATAGATAAAAGTAGGTTCATCACTCACCACACCTATGTCCATAAAATTTTGCTTCATCCATAGTACCTGTGTATAGTAAGATGATGATGTAATATATTCTACTTCTAGAGTGGATAAATAAAGTAAATCATGTTTCTTGCTCAACCATGAAACTAATCTTCCTCCATGGAAGAATGCTGCTCCATTTGAACTCTTATGATCATCTACACATCCAACCCAATCAGAATCAGTGTAGGCATTCAAAGTGAAATCATTGTCCTTTAGATACCATAGGCCATAGTCTAGAGTTACTTTAATATATCTAAATATCCTCTTCACAACTTCAACATGTTCTTCCTTTGGTTCTACTTGAAATCTTGCAACTAAACATACTACATGCATAATGTCTATTCTAGTACCATAAAGATACAACAGTCCACTAATCATGGATCTATGCATGCTCTGATCAACTTTAGAAGATTCATTATCCTTACTTAGCTTGCATCTAGTTACCATAGGGGTACATACCAGTTTCGATTCATTCATTCCAAACTTTTTTAATAGTTCCCTAACATACTTCGCTTGTGAAATGAATATCCCTTTGTCAGTTTGATTTACTTGAAGTCCAAGGAAGAAATTCAGTTCACCAATCATAGACATTTCAAATTCTTTTTGCATCTCTTCAACAAAATTTTTTACACTTACCTTCATTTCCACCAAAGATGATGTCATCAACATACACCACAACTATCAAAATCTTGTCTTTCTCAACCTTGAAGTAAATATTGTTGTCTGTGGACCCTTTGTTGAATCCTTTCTTAGTCAAGTATCTATCCAATCTAGCATACCAAGCTCTAGGAGCTTGTTTCAATCCATATAGTTCCTTCTTTAGTTTACAAACCATGTCTTGTTTGTCTGATAGTGAAATTTTTTTTGGTTGCTCCATATATACTTCTTCTTCCAGATTCCATTCAGAAATTCAAACTTAAAACCCATGTGATATACTTTGAAGTATTTATGAGCTAAAAATTCCAAGAACATCTAAATGGCTTCCATTATTCCTAGAGGTACAAAATTTTCTTCAAAATATATTCCTTCAACCTATGAATATCCTTTACATATTGTGTCACCAAAAAGTGTAGCCTTTGACACTTTCGCTCATTTGGACCCCTACCTATGGATTTTGGACCCTTTTTAGCCTTTGTTTACCCCTTTTCAAGCCTTATGTTGAAGTGTTGTAAGGTGTTGTAAAAAAATTTCACACTCTCCTAGGATTTTCATCACTTAATTAACCCTTTATTATGCTACAATGACCCCTTAATACACATATACGTTCTATCTTAGTGTGTTCTCATGAGACAATCCTGACAAACAATAATAATCACACTTTAATCACCGAAAACAAATGAAAGTTGCCTAGGTGGACTAGGTCACCACCTTGGGCGACCTAATCCCATGTGGCATAAAATTTAATTTTAACCAAATATTCTTTCAGGAATTTGTCTCTAAAACCCTAAGGTCAGTCTATATGGTGTTATTTTAGGAAAATTAGGGCATAAATTCTATAAATAAGCCTAGAAACCCTAATTTATCATTAGATTCACCACTCAACTCACATTCTTCTCATCTCTCATCTCTTATTCTTCTCAAGCAAGCTAGGGTTTGAGTACTCTAAGCCAATAAGAAATCTCTCAAGGGGCATTCAATATTTGAATCCACCATTATTGCAACTCAAGATCAATCATCAAGGTAACGTAAACTACATCACTCTCCATTGTTCATGTTTCACTACTTGATTTCATCTTCTTGGTTTGATTACTTGAAATGGGTTTGACTAAAGAAAAGCCCTAATCCCTAACAATCAACAACTTTTATCTCTTTGTGTTATTTTTAGGTCTTGTAGGAAGATTTGGCAAAGATCCAAGGTAGAATATCATTGAACAACTTGTCCAATCTCTCCAAGGTTGAAGAAACCCTAGTTGAAGCTTGAAGGACCTCAATAGATTAGATTCTGCATTTTTTGAACCAAACACTTAGAGGAGTAGAAAATATAGACCAAGGGATTTAAACTCCATCTTATGATCTTTAGAAATTTAGAAGAGGACTAGTTTACCACCTTGGGCGACCTAGGCCCATTAAATCTATTTGTCATGGATTTTGGTAGATCTAGATACCCTTTTGGAAGAAACCCACTTCGAAAAAGTTTCTCACCAGAAGGACTAGGTCACCTAGCTTGGTGTAAATGTCCTTTTGCATATTTTAGGTTGATTCTAGAATATTCTAGAACTCCTCATCTACAACTTTAAATATAGAGAATATCCTTGGGTTACTTCAAGTCTGTTACAAATTGTACAAATTTAGATCATTTAATTTACATTGCATGTATTTTAAATTTATATTACTTTACATTTCATAGTTAGCTTAGTTTCATTCTATCTCAACATTTAGAAACACTCCATCGCACACAACACAACCTTCTAACTCAACCCCTTTCCTTTGAATGAGCTCACCCAAAAACATATCAACAAGGTGAAAGAGAGTCATTCCTTAGTCAAGAGCTCCTAGGTGGAAAACCCTAAGAGCCTACTTGGGGAATCCTCTTTCAATTGTTTAGCATATTATGTTTTTGGTGGTTCACATACAAGTATTTGTTTATTCCTTACCACTTCACCATCCTCATTCAATTTGTTTCTGAATACCCATTTCGAAACAATTGCATTCTTGTTTACAGGTCTAGAGACTAGTTACCATATCTCATTTTTCTCTATCTGTTGTAGTTCCTCTTTCATATCTCTAACCCAAATTTCATCATCACATGCTTCATTCACAGTATTAGGTTCTATCTTAGAAAGTAAACACAAATTTACCTCAACCACTTTGCTTCTTGTCTTCACTCCTACACTTTTGTCTCCAATTATCTATTCCTCCAGATGATTTTTTTGAACATATTTAGGAGTCTTAGGTGTAGGTTCCAAAATTTCTTCTTCTTCTTCACTTTTTTCTTTCTCTTCTTTTTCTTCTTCTTGTACTTGCACATAGATAGGCTCACTAGGTTCAATTTCATTTATTTCCACTAGTCTATACATGGCTTCATCAACCTTCACATTAGTACTTTCAATTATTTTCCTTAGCCTCTTATTGAAACATATGTAAGCCTTACTGTTATTTGAATATCCAAAGAAAATTCCTTTATCACATCTAGCATGAAATTTTCCAATATTTTCTTCATCTCTTCTAATGTAACATCTACTTCCAAATACCTTAAATTATTTTACAGTAGGAGTCTTACCAATCCATAATTAATAAGGGGTCTTAGTGTTGTTACCTCTAACTTGAACTCTAGAATTTACACAACAATGTGAATTTATTCTCTCTAATATACATCAAGAACATTTTCTTCTTTCATCATACTTTTGGCGGGCTCTTGCACAGTTTGGTTCTTTCCCTCTACAACTCCATTTTGTTGTAGGGTTCTAGGAGAAGAATAATGTCTTTTTATGTCATGCTCTTCATAGAATGCATTGAACTCATCGGATGTAAACTCTCCACCTCTATCAAATCTTAAACTTCTTATTCTTAGGTTTTCCTCATTTTCTACTCTTTCCTTAAACACTTTGAATCTATCAAGAGCCTCAGCTTTTAGATGTAACCCATGTCATTCTAGAGTAATCATCAATTAAAAGCATAAAGTACCTATCACCATTTAGGATTCCTATTCTTGTAGGACAATAGAGGTTTTTATGAATTAATTCTAGCATTCTAGTAGATGATTGATCCTTTTCTTTAAAACTGTTCCTTGTATGTTTTCCCATATGAAAAATTCTATAGATTGAATTTGAAGGCTTTATAATTCTAGGTAGATCTCTCACAACTTCTCTAGAAGTGATCCTAACTAGATTATAAAAATTCACATGTCACATCCTCCAGTGCTAGAGCCAACTCTCACTAATCTAAGAAACAAAGCACTTACCATCACCACCTTTAAGTTCATTAGATGTTTCCATGAGTTCTTCTTCCGGTTGCAACCACAATTCTAGATCCTTTTATAATCTCACAAGTAAATTATCTTGAAACACAATATTAAAACCTCTTTTGCACATGTGTCCAACACTTAAGAGATTATTCCTTAAACCCTTTATATAATAAATGTCATCAGTATTGTGTTTTCCATCAAAGCTAATTGTTTGTTTACCAACAATCTTAGCACCAGAATCATCTCCAAACTTGACTATACCTCCATCATACTTCTCAAGTTTAGTAAACTTACTCTTATATCCAGGCATACGATTTGAACATCCATTGTCAATTAGCCAAAAGTCTTCACCCTATCTAGCATGAAAATAAGTTACTAGAGTACCTTTTGTTTCATCCTTCTTGCTCTTTGGACTAGGTTCTTTTGCACATTTCTTTTCCATGGATAGAAACAAACATTCATCTTTATCTTCCTCAAGGTCAAATTCATCATCAAAAATTCCTACATCTTCTTTAACACAATACAAATTCTTGAACTTCCTATCCTTTTTATCCTTGTAATTAATGCTATTATCTTTCTTCTTTTGTATAGCTCTATTAGGACATCTTGATTCATAATGACCAATATTTCCATAACGGAAGTGCTTAAAAGGCAACTTACCCTTGTATTTACCAATACCTTTCTTCAATCTCCTTGTGAAATTTTCTTCCAAATATTCTGCATCATCATCTTCTATTTTCATGGCTTTAAAGGTTGTTTCGGTCTTCTCCTTATCTCTTGAAAATTTTATCATCTCAAATGTAGTCAAGACAACAAATAGATGTTCCTTAGTAAATTTCTTCGGATCATATTGTTCTTCAAGAGAAGGTACTTTGTCACTATAATTTTTTGGTAAGGTCATCAAGATCTTCTCATTTATATCTTCATCCTTCATGCTACCATATTGATTCTTGATTTTATTTGCTATAGTTTCATCTATCTAATTATTACTTGCAATGTCTTCTCCATCTTCCATTCTCAGATTCTCAATTTTTTGCTTAGCAGTTAGTTTCCTTGACAACTTTACTCTCTCATTTCCTTCTTAAATGACTTTCAATTTTGTCCATACTTCATTTGTTGTAGCTAGAGAAATAACTTTCATTCTTTCATTTTTAGATAAAGCACTAAAGATAGCAAACCTTGCACTTTCATTTTCTTCAAAAGCTGCAACCTCATCAACAAAGGAAGGTTCGGCTATTAGACTTACATACTTTGTGTCCACAAATTTATAGGTATTAAAACTAAGTGAAATTAGATAACTTCTCATCTATTCTTTCCAATCACTATAATCAACTCCATTAAATATAGGAATCTACAACTTGTGTTCCATCTGATCTACCTCAAGCAGTTAAGCTTTTCACCCATGAACCAAAGCTCTGATACAAATTGTTGAAATGCACAAGACAACTGAGAGTGGGGGGTGAATCAATTGTATCAAATTCTTTACTCAATTTATTCAATTCCAATTTATCCTCAATTTTTTATTAAGTGAGAACATGAAATGCAAATAACAAAAACACAACACTACGGACACCAAATTTATGTGGAAAACCCAGTGAGAGAAAAACCACGATGAGGATTAACTCATAATGTAGTAGTAATGCAATATCAGATATAAAGGCTCACTGCTAGAGGCATCACTGACCAAGTACAAATGCTCACTACCCAAATTAAGGGCTCAATACCTTAGGACTCCCTATCCAGAAGCAGAGGCTCACTACCTACAGAAGAATACAAAGAAATAGATAAAGATCCACCACTTGGAGTTCCACAGACTTTGCAACTTGATCAAAAGATTATAGATATAATAAAGTACTATTGCCATAGTTTTCTCTTCCACTCTCTAGTTTTTGCACTTGTTCACACACTCTTCTCTTGCTCGAATCAAATGATGGATGGATATCAAATTCACTACAAATTAACTTACATCTATATCATCTTCAACCTCAGGAACATTCTCTAAGGTTGGCTATACAATTTCATTTACAAGTTCAAACTAGGTCGGCTACTCAACATTCCTGTAGTGGATAAGAATGTGAGGGGACAAAATACATATTTAATTTAGAACCCAAACAACATCTTGGATCATGCACACACTTTCTTAAATTGGTGCAAAATTATAATGTAACATGTAAACACCAAGTCAACCAAACATATTGAAAACACCAATGATCTTTTGAAGTATATGCATCACTGACAAGATAATTACATGTGGATTGCTCAACACACTTCACGAATAATTTTACCATCTCTGAGAACAACTCAGATACATCTGCAACAACTTCAAAAAACTTCATTCATAGAGAACACTTCATCAGTTCAACCGAGACAACCAACAAAAACACAGGAGCTCTAGAGCAGGTCTTTTGGAGCACCAAACCACAATAAAATTTTCCATAACACATAAACCATTAGAAGAGTAATATCCCAGATCTATAAGATCTAAAACTAATTATTAGAAGACTCTGGAGAAAACCATTTCTCCCAGTCCACAACCAAATAACTCTGATAAACCAATTCACACACCAGTGAACATAACTTTTACTCTCCATCAAACTAGAAGCTAAAACTCAGAATATACAATCTATTTAAGTTTATGAAAACACCTATAGATCCACATAGGTATAGGATCAACATAGATAAAGTGAAGACCACAATACCGAAGCATGCTCAGAACACACTTCAACACAACTTTCATTATTTCTCAAAAGAAGTTGATACATAACTTACTCAACCTGTATAGTGTTGACATCAATGAAAAAATTAATGATAAAACAAAACATATCCATACTTGCAACAAATTCATGTTGTGGATGTTGTGACTTATACTTTCCATTGTTCTTTGAAGTTTGTTGTTGATAATCAGGTGGTTACATTTAAAGCAGATCTCAAAGTTGTTCACCTTTGTGAGCTAGTGGTTTCTAATCATGCTTCAGTTGTATCAACTCTCAAGAATTGTATTCCATCCTTAAATGTTGATGCTATGGCATGTTCTTCATCAATACCCTATGTGGAAGTCATTCCTAGAGCAAGTATCAACAAAAATGAACCACATAAAGCAAAAGATCCTAAGTCTCCCCCATCTTCCCCTTCATTCTCTTCTTAATCAAATGATTTCCTTGGTGATTATTGGGATTCCTTGAATTTATTTGAGTTCGTCATCACAGAATACAGGTTAGACCCCTCTGGTATAGAATTTCTAGGTATAGCTAACAAAAAGGTGGGTGACAATCCCATTTTGTAAGAGAAGTGTGATCCTATCCAGGAGACCACTCCTTCCTCTACCTAGGAGAGTAAACCCACTCTTGTAGAGGAGCCTAATGTTTTCAAACCAAGTAAAGAAGGTGGGAACACTCTCGTAGAGACTTTTGACATCCATTGGTGGAATGAAACACTCTATGTAGAGCCACCACCTTTTAAAATTCCAAAAACTCATTATGGGTTTGGATATGAACTTGCCACTCGATATGGCTATGGGAAGAAAGGCCTAGGGCATATTGAGGAATGAATTCAAGTCCCTGTTGGACTAACTGCCAACATCTCCCTTCAGGTTCGTGACATGTTTTAACCACCTCTCGTGGATCTTAACTAGCGCTTGTATCGGGGAACCTAAAGGGACATGCTAGTGGTTTTTCCAATAGTCCCTATCCATTTTAAGCCACAACAACACTATCTACGTCTGGGATGCTCTATTGAATAATCTAAAAAAAAAAACATGGTGGAGTGTTAAAATGATTTTAGTCGAGCCATTAAGCTTAGTTCATCCTGAGTTGATTGAAGGAAATGGGAAGCCAAGAAATTACCTTTGGATGTCTTCTCTTCAAACAAATCACTAGAGGAATTTATAGTTGCCTATTCCCCATTGCCTCCTTATCATCACAAGAAATGACTCCCATATCACTTGCATAAACAAGCATACTTCAGAGAATCCATTTTGAGTGTTCACGAGGCAGACCCTCTATCTAACATCAATGATGATGTTCTAATATACCATCCTACAGACCACAATCCTCCCCTTAAAGGGGATATTGTTGAAGTTCTAGTGGATCCTAAATCTTTAGAAAAAGTAATCAAGATTGAGAAGTGTCTCTCTTTTGAAGAAGTAGATGAACACTCTGATATCTTACATTCTCACCCTGATATCTTTTCTTGGATGTATGAGGATATGTTTGGTATTGATGAGTCTATAGTGGTTCACAATATCATCATTTATCTTGATGCCAAGTTCATTAAGTAAAAAATCTAAAAAATTAATCCCAGGGTGGCTTTAATGGTCAAGACTAAGATATAAATGTTTTTCAAAGTAGGTTTTATCCATCTGATTGACTACTGCCCTTGGATTTTGAATATAGTTGTTGTTAGTAAGCCTGATGGTCGTATTTTCATATGTATTAACTGTTGAGACCTTAATAAGGCTTCTCTTTAAGATGATTTCTTGTTACCTAATATAGATGTGATTGTGGACTTGACTGTAGGCCATGTATTTTTATAATTTATGGATTACTTCTTGGGTTACAATCAGATCCGTATTAACTTGAATGGTCAATACAAGACAACCTTCACCACCCCTTAGGGTACTTTATTCTATTTGGTCATGCCCTTTGGTTTAAAGAATGCAAGAGTGACTTACCAATGGGTGATCCTGATATTTCACAATTTTATTCATAAGATCTTAGAGGACTCTGTTGATGAAATATTTATGAAATCAATAACTCATCAAAACCATGTGAAGAACCTTCATCTTATCTTTTAAATGCTTTAACTCTACAAGAAGAGACTCAATCACAAGATGAGACTTAATCTGCATAAGTGCATCTTCGAAATAGAGGCTAGTAAGCTTTTGGGATTCATAATCTATCACAGTGGAATTGAGGTTGACACAAATAAAATCAATGCCATCATTAGCATGCCTCCACTAAGGAATATCACTGAGTTATAGATTCTACAAGGGAATATTCAAGTGATTCATATATTTATATCTCAATTCGTTGACTATACCCTCCCTTTCACTCGTTTATTAAGAAAGGATGTTCACTTCATATGGGATAAGAAGTGTTAGAAATCCTTTGAGTCAATCAAAGCTTATTTAGCCAATCCTCCCTTATTGATGTTAGCTATGTAAGATAG
Organism: Sequoiadendron giganteum; assembly: GCA_007115665.2. NCBI lineage: Eukaryota > Viridiplantae > Streptophyta > Pinopsida > Cupressales > Cupressaceae > Sequoiadendron > Sequoiadendron giganteum. The sequence continues at coordinate 602,357,960 of CM021100.1, read as the reverse complement.
GTCCTTTTTTCTTTACCTTGTTGCGCCACTATACACTTTGGTAGCTTTGTTGGCTCAATATGATAAAATAGGTAAAGAAAGGGTGTTCTACTACATCAACCACATCTTAGTCATTTATAAAACTCATTATTACTCCATGGAGAAGAAATGTATCTATTATTTTCTACACATTAGTTGAGGCACTACCTTCTCCATGTTGAAATGCAAGTTATAGTAAAAATAGATTTTTTAAAGCATTTGTCCTCTAGTGCTTACCTTGCTGGGAGATTAGCAAAGTGGGTCATGTTTCTTTCTAAGTTTGATATAAAATTCGTTACTCAAAAATAAATAAAGGGTCAAGGAGTTTCCAATCAATTGATAGATGCTCCCTCATCTTGCTCCTTCCATGGGTTGGATCTATTCCTTGACGAAAATATTTTCACAATTAACTACGACCTTGAATGGAAGATGTATTTTGATGGATCAAGGTGCCAAACTTGTTCCCAAGTGAGTGTGGTCCTTATATCCCCAGAAAGTAAATTGGTCCCTCTATCTTTTTTATTAGATTTTCCTTGCACTGGAATAACATCATTGAGTATGAAGCTCTTATTTTCAGCTTGTGTGCCATGATTACAGTAAGAATCAAACATCTTTGTACACTAGGTGATTCTACACTTATTTGTGAATCATATTACAAGAACTTATCAAGATAAACAAATTAATTTGTCTTCGAATCAATACCTCACTTTTTACTTGCTCAATAAATTTTCCCCTGTCATGATAGACAATGTCCCTAGGAGAGAAAATAAGCATGTTGATGCCATGGCAAGCATTGCTTCCTTGGTACCTTCAAAAGAGGATACGAAAGAATACCACTTTGTAGTTCAGGTCGTGCAAACCCTAACATTTTTCGATCAACTTGAATTGGAGTCTCTTGCATGTTTTCATGTAGAGTCAGGAGAATGGTTCTCTAGTATCTACAATTACTTAAAGACTAGGTGCTTTCCCAATGATGCGATGAAAAATTATTGCACTCGTATACGAAAGATTTAATCATGTTATATCACTTTATCCAATGTTCTTTTCTGAAAGGCCTATAATGGCTTGCTTCTTAGTTGTCTCACTAAAGTGTAAATACCCCTTGCCCTTAAGGAAGCCCATTCGAGCTCTGGGGGTGGAAATTTTGATGGGAAGTCCTTAGCGAGAAGACTATACATATGGGGTACTATTGGAAAACAATGGAATAAGATTCCTTTAATTTTTTCAGAAAGTGCCTTCAATGCTAATAGCACAACCGTCTTATTCATGCTCCTGCTCATGATTTACAAAATAAAACCTCTCCTTGGTCATTCACAAAATGGGGGTTGGATATCATTGGAAAAATATCACCTCCTTCCTCTAAGGTACATACCTTTATTATTACCACTATAGATTACTTCACAAAATGGGTTGAAGCTATCCCACTCTAATCCACGAATCCTGAAACTATTTGTAGTTTTCTCATGAGTAACATTATTTCTCATTTTGGACTACCTACTACACTTGTTTCTGACAATGGTACACCATTCCATAGCAAGGAAGTAAAGTAGTTCTTGGAGAAATTTTAGATCCAACATATAGGTTTTCTACACTATATTATCCATAATCCAATGGTCAAGTAGAAGCTAACAAAACTCTTGAACGTGTTCTTCATAAAATAGTTAATAAGCATGGTAAGGACTGGTATATTCAATTAACGTACACTTTATAGGCCAATCACATGAGTGTTTGTATGGCGATGGGAAAAATGCCTTACAACCTCATGTATGATGCCCAAGATATCATTCCTTTGGAGTTGGAAATTCTATCCTTATAGGTTTCCCTTAAAGGGTTAATTGATGATGAAACCTACCAAATTAACCCATTGCATTAGTTGGAGATGCTTGAAAAGTGTCGTTTATAGGCCCTCAATCATCTTAAATATTATCAATGGTCATTATCAAGACAATATAATTAGAATGTACTTGGACTAGAACCTTTAAGCTAGGAGACCTAGTTCTCTATGAAAACCAATGAAATGTAAATGAACCACCTAATTAGAAAGGGAATTTTTCTCCTAACTGGTTAGGCCCTTACATTGTGATCTTTGTGTATGGTTCAGGTGCCTATGGATTATTTTGTATGGATGGAACACCTCTAAAAGAACTCATTAATGTGATGCATCTTCATCAATACTACGCATAGTGCTCCATCATGTCATGTGTGTGGTTTTCTTTCTAAGGGGTAGTAACACTACATATGTTTACATTATTCATTCACACATTAGCGTAAAAAAATTGTGTTTATGACATGACCACATGTGTGTGTGTGAAACAAAACATACATACATGTGTGTGACTATGTTATGTATCCATACATCACATTAAATATTTTAAGGCAATTAGATCATCATTATATTTAATATACAACTGAGTGTGTTTATTAAATCATGTTAGCATCTAATGTAAGAATATATCCATACAAGCATATAACATCCATAGCTTGAACATACATGAAAGTAAAAAGTACACATACACAATGCTATGATATCATAACCAATATGTCTATATATATATCCATGTGTGTATCAAATGTCATGTACATGTATAGATCCCTTACTATAAAAAATGAGTGGCTTATAAATATATGTCTGTACAGAAGATCTACAAGTATATATGTATGTGTATCTAGCTAAAAAAATGATATAAAAAATGACAAGTTTGTATCATTGTGCTGCATGGCTCCTGGAGCCCTTCAGGACTGGTTGCTGCTCTAGTACCCTCAAGAGGGGATACAAAGTGGTCATAGAGTAGGATCAATGTGAGTGTGATGTGTAAATAGCTACTCACATCCCTTTGATCTCTCCCTACAATGAGCATATGGTCATTTATGCCTGAGTCAGCTCCTACTGTAGTTGTTGAGCATCTGTCAAGATCACAACTATTGGCTCCCTATTGAGGTCATTGATGAGGCTCATAAGGGTTTCACACACCTACTCAACAACATCAACCCTCATCATTTCCATGTATTACTCTGTAGGTATTGTCTAAATCTCCCCCAATACTTGGTCATGCTACCCCCAAATAGTCATCAACTTCGTACTCAACTACACAATCTCTACACCCTACTCCTCGTAGGCGGTCCTCAAGCATGCCACCAGCTAAAAAATGGGGATATGTCATCCTTGAAATATTAACTGATAGGCCTCAAGAACCATCCCCTTGATGGAAATAGTGGGGGATACCTCTGAAATACATAGAGCCATCAGCCTAGTCCATCCTTGTGCATCCTCTGCAATCATAGATAAAGAAAGAGAAATAAGTATCACATGGCATGTATATATATCATAAACAAGAAAAATAAAAAGCATGGAAACATAAAAAAATTTACTATGTATACTGGGATCCCCTAGCTACCATGTGGGATCATTTTGAGGGTCAGTGTTGGGGCCTACACCATTGAAATTGGTGGCCACTCTTAGTGATGCTAAGGCCGCTACCGCTGGAACTGTAGTAGCTAGTAGTGCTAAAGAGACAAGAGTAGCCATAAGGGGTCTAATCTCCTTCACCACCTTGGTCTCGAAGGTCCAGCCTCCTCCTCATGTGCCCTCTCCTCCTCCATGTTAGCCTATTGGTTCCCTCTTTGTCTATCTGATAGAGGCTGGAGATGAAAATCCTCTTGTGGACTAAGGTCCCCTCTCGGGACACCCTCTTTGAACATAGGAGTAGGAAAATTCCTCTCCCACAACCACATAAAATCAACAACTACCCCAACATTATTCACTGTCACTATGGCCGACAGATCTTGGTCTGGATAATCATCATTATAGGGGACAACATCAGTGATGGTAGGGTGAGGGTGATCCTCGACCCTCATTGCACTCCTATAGGAATTAGTATAGGTGGGAACATCTGATGGAATCACCTATGGATGGCCATATTGCTGCATGACCCAGCTCTAGTAATACAGTTCTATGATATAATCATGATGGCCTATCAAAAAAAATTCTCGTTGTAGGTTCCTCAAATACCCACTATTGTCTGCGCATTAGAAAAATTGATAGGGTCTCCATCGAACCTCATCTACAATAACACTATCAAACTATAGCCACCAAAACTGTAGATCATTGAATCTCCACTGGCCTAGCATATTATACCAGTGGGCCATGGGAATGTGATATGGTCATCGTTGGGGAAAACAAACTATCTGGGTGCACATGATGTGGGAGAAAGCCCAAACCTACAAAGTGTCCAAGCAATGAGGTTGTGGTACTCATAGTTAATGTACCGACCTAGCTCCTGGTAGAGGTATGGTAACATGTTGTTCCCCCAAGAAAAATCCATGTAATGATCAACCATCTCTTTGATAGTATGGAGAAGGCCCCCGTGCAGGTGTGAGCCTCACCCATCTATCATAATTTGAAAGGCCATGGTCACAACCATAACCCAATGTAGCAATGGTGTAGTGGACCTTGCATGGTCATACCAGTGCATATATATGTGGCCTGTGTTGTCACCACCATATATCCACCTTGAGAAGTAGAGGATGCCATCCCTTTGCCCTTGTGTCGATCGGGTATCATCTAGGGCCACCCGCCATCTATGGATGGGTAGTCCAAAAATTCCATAGACATCCTCGAGCATGATGATCATATCCCTAAAAGGCAACTTGAAAGAGGAAGTAGTGGTTTCCCACTCCTCCATTAGGATTTTGATCATCCTCTTGTGGTATCTTATCTCAGGCATGATGAAAACATGCCAAAGACCAACCCACTTAAGGTGTGTGACTTCATCCTCTATCAGATGGGCCCTTTGCTCACAAAAGAGTTGCTATGCTTGCCCTCCTCGATCATCCCAAATTTTTGGGTGCTCCTACAAAAAGTAAAATAAATTTAAGTAAGAACATCGAATTTCATTATAAAAAGAAGAAAAAAATACTTAAGACTTATGTGTGCCTCATAGACGTCTATGCATTGTACATGCATCCCCTACCACCATAGTCATTCGTAGATGCCAGTGTGTCCCTGAGTCAACAACACAAAAATGGGACCTCAATGTAGACTATGGATGATAGTACATTGTTTAGATGTGAGTGCAAAAAAAGGATGCTTACACACCTCACCAACTAGAAAAATGTTTAAAATAATCCAAATTTCACAACAAATGAGGCTTAGAGGCCTACCTAGTCCACCTCATGACCCTCGACGATGTCCTCACACAACTGCTCCAACCTTGGCACCTCATACTCCCTCTTGATAGGAATCTTTCTAACGTTTCTCTCACAAAAGTCAACAATTTTCTCGTAGTGATAGTGAAAATAACCCTTTTAGGGGGCCACCTAGGTATATATAGGTCCCTCGACACCCATTTTTCCTAGAGTTTGTGGCTTCCTAGTTTCTCCTGAATTTACGCCACCATGCTAGGGGAAAACTCAAGAGGGGACATATAGTCACCTCTTGATCATATTTTATCATCTGAATCAACAATGTGTTTCCTGATCATTCCTATATCCATAGTAGCTTCTTTTGATTTGTTGAGGTTGAACTAAGATTTAAGTTTTACGAGTTAAAGTCTTCAACAATTTTTCATGATTGTTTTATCATTGTTTTCTGAGGTCGGATGCTAAGGGCATCTTTAATACCAGTTAGCTCGACTTCAATGGCATTTGTGGTCCCTTTTTTCTTGGCACGTGATAGGCCAAAACTTGGGTAAAGAATAAGAAGGATTTTAGCTTGGTCTAAGAGTGTCAACTCGGGGATCATAGCTTGCGAGAAGTGTTGTGACAGTATACCTAAGGGAGGAAAGAAGTGAATTGAGTGGTGATGGGTGCAATTAGAACACACATCAATTTCCTAGTGAAAATCTAGTTCAACTTTCCTATTCTATCTTTTTGTCAAAAGTGTGATAGGAACTATGCTAGCAACTGTAATAGGAGAAATAGCAATAGGAAGTATCACAGATAGAAGAAAAATATTTTATAAATCGCAATATTATTCAAACTTTATGCTTCAAATATACACACAAAAAATGATAGAATATCAGTAGCTGAAATGATTATCAAATAAAAATCAGTTTTAAACCAGATTGTAAATAAAACACAGGAAATTAAATCACATAGAAATAAAACGCTACGGAAAATTAAATCACACAAAATACAAATTCTAACTATTTCCAACATGCAACAACCTCACTGAGCATTCCAAGAGTGGGCCCTTCCTCTTGTTCACAAGGTGAGTGGAAATAAAATGCCTTTTTATGTTGGATGGATTAGGAGAATAATATTTTATTTCACAAAGATAATACAAAAAATCGTCCCCCAACAATTTATCTACACTACTTATATATACGTAGCTTGTAACTTACTAAGTACAGAAAAATATTAAGTTTTTTTTGGCCTACAACCAACAAGCTAAAAGAAACAAATAATATGGTTTGGTAACCATAGAGCTATTTGATAAAAACAAACTATAAATTGGCAACATATAATATTTATTCTTCTTGCAATTTGGTAGACACATCTCCTTCATACAATTGGAAAACATAGTTGTTATCATAAAGTCTATTTCTAGGAATGAATCCGCATGAATTAAGAATGTGGGTAAAAACACCAATGACAATATTTCTCGAACAACATGACAACATAAAGCATGTGTCAGATTTGATAGCCATGTTTGACTACATGTATTGAAGTGGTTGAAGAAAGGCCATTGTTGGATGCGCAATCAGCGCAAAGAGGTAGTTGACACCACCACAAAGGCTGATATCACCCACAAAAAATAAGAATGGAAAACCATGAAATGTAGTTGAACAAAGACAAGTAAAATCCAACACAAAAGTTCCTGTCTAGAAAATGACAGGAGGATATTTTGCATAAAAGGTGACAGGAATTTCTTTCGATGTACATGCTGCAAGCTTCATTTTTCAAGTTTGAAAAGCACAATACTTATTAGTAAAGACATCCAATCATTAATTTCCATATTTTATACAAAACTCTATTAAATACCACTTATATATTTAATCATATGCAACATAAAATGGTGAAATAGTATGACATGGAATGAAAATGGAATGTGGAAATGGATATGAAGGTATATGAAATAGGCTAAAATGTTGCATAAAATGAGACACAATTGCCTCTCATCAGCATGCAATTAAGTAAAATTAAAAATTTGGGTGAATTTTTTCTCTACTTTAGTGAGGCTGATTTTTTTTCCAAAATCGAGCCCACTAAAGTGGGGACAAAATGTAATGTTGCAGAATTGCACCTAGGGGCAATTCCACAATTTTGCATCTTTGCCTAGAATTTTAGAGCGTTAATGAAAAGCATCCCATGAGTTGTAATTTCACAATTTTGACCCCATGCGGATAGTGGAAGAGCAATAGAAAGGTTGATGACATGTTTCTCAAAAATCTAGGCTCTAGATTCTTGCATTGTGTGTAGATGTCCGCATGGTGCACTACCGTCCTAGTGGTTTTCTGAGTCTGAAACAAGAAATTTGGAATCCTAACTCTTTTAACACATGTCCTAGAAGTTGGGTCTTAGATGTAATGGCTCTTTTTTGTCCTTTTGTACATTAAAAACCCCTTTCTTTCTCTCATTTGGGGTTGACAGTCATTCAGTCAAGCTCTCTTACTACTTACTCTAGTCCTGGGTTCTCTTCATCCTTGATAGCAGCACTCTCACAGGAAAAGCCTTACTGGACTAAGATCCATCCAACAACTACAACTCTTAAGAAAGAACTCAGTGGTGCCTCCATGTGCTCTGGAGAGGGTCTTGACCCGTGGGTAACACTCTCTTTCTTTTAATCTTTCTTACATGTTCATTTACTACTTTGTAGTGCGGGTTCTACTCCTGAGTGGGTTTTCCTTTCACCAGACTCTTTGTCTACATTGTTTGCACTCCTTTCAAAACTTGGTTGTCCATGAAGGTGGGAAGACCAAATTGGGGGTCCAACTGAGGTAGACCCCTATACAGCCCCAACCTTTTCCCCTTGATCTTCTATGTGTAGGTTACTGAGTGGAGCTTGGAGCAAAGATCTGAATGCTTGGTAAAAGGTAAAATTTCTCCAAGTCCCTTTGCATTTATTATAGAATGTAAATTCCTATTTGGTTATTTGATCTAGTAAGCCTTTGACCCAAGTTTGGATATGAAACTTGGTTTTGCTCGCTTGAGCTCCTGAGCTCCTTGTAGCTTAGGATGCCAATGCATCTTTTAGATGACAGTGTGCTGTGTTGGCATCCTAAAACTATGTTCCTTTCAATTGGCCAAGAGCTACTTCACCAAAGGTAGAGATCTTGGAGTTTCACTCTCTTGAGGTCTGGAGTGATTTCGGTGTACTCTATAGTTTTATTAAATTGTTCATGTTGAGGTGTATAAGGGGAGTTCATTCCCTTATGATCTCTTGAGAATAAAGAGTCCCATGTGTAGTGAATCCCTATTATATCACACATCTAAATAAAATCATTGTGTTTACTTTAAATAGGATGCTAATAATTTCCTTGCTATCATTTTGTATTGAGATGATATGCCAATATTTATTAATGGAAAGGTTATCATTCAAGATCTAATCTCTTATCTTTCATTATAGCTTCACATGAAGAACTTGGGGGATGGTAATGTCATGTGTTGCATACACACCTCATCTTTTGTGCTAATAAATTAATGAGCCCTTCTCTTAATTTTTATATTTTAGAATCTTTCTTCTAAATTGATGTTTAGTTACTAGGTGTGTCACCAAAAAGCTTAGCCTTTGACACTTTTTCACTCATTTTGGCCTTTTCCCTTGGATTTCGGCCTTGTTTTGCCTTGGTCTAGTCTTGAATGCTTTCAAATCAACAATAATCTAATGGTATTTTACAAAGGTGTTGGTAAGTTTTGTAACACATCTTCCCACTTTTCTAAGACCCTTTCAACACAATTCACCTAAACAACCCCCTTTTATCCCTTTCCAAGCCTTGTGCAAATGTGTTGTAATGCATTTTCACACTTTCCTAGGCTTGTCATCACTAATTTAACCCTTTTATTATGTTAATTTTTCCCATTAATGTAATTTTAAGCCCGACTTAATTGTGTTTGTAGAGGCAAGTCTGATAAACATCATTTAAAACCTTTTTACTCTTGACCACCACTTGAATTTTCCCAGGTGGACTATGTCACCACCCTGGGCGACCTAGTCCCTTTTGGCTTAAAATTCAAAATTAAATAAAAAACCTAATAGTAATTTGTCTCCAAAACCCTATTATTGTCCTATCATGTAACATTTTCAAAAAATTAGGGCATATCTTGTACAAATAAGTTTTTTCACTTTCATTTCCCCTCTTAACATCATATTTGCATCTTTAGAAGCACTCTTGCACTCTTGCTTCCCAAGTAAGCAATCAAGCACAAAGGTATCACAAGAAACCTCCATTAGAGTTGGTTCTTGCATGTTGCAGAATTCAAAAACTAAAGGTTTGGTGATTTTTTACATTGTTCATCATTCAATCAACTTTCATGTCATTGTTTCTCATTTGGGTTTAAGTTACCATCAAAGGGGTTTGACTTAGGCAAACCCCTATTCCCTAACCCCAAAATTCTTTGTCTTTGCATGTGATTTGTAGGTTGTACTTAGATTTGGAAAGGAATAAAGTATTGAAGAGGGTACAATCATTCCATTCAAGTCAACTCAAGTCATCAAACCCTAGGTGGAGCAAAATGACAACTTGCAGGTCATTTTCTAAAGATTTGGACACGAGCATCTACAAAAAAGGAAAGTGCAAGTGGGGACCCATAGAATTAGACCTTCAGGCTCTCAAAAGTACCAAGAGGACTAGGTTTCCATCATTGGATACCTTGTCCCTATACCAAGCCTAAAAAATCATTGACATTTCTAGATACCCTTTTCCCAAAACCTAGTCTGACAAAATTTCCCGACATAAGGACTAGGTTGTGCATCCTGGCGTAAGTGTCCCTTATAAAATTTTAGGTAGATTTTAGAAAATTTCGAGGTTCCTCAGGTGCACTATCTTTGTTCTTTTCAGTTTCCTTTTTTTTTACATACATTTAGGTCATTTAGTTGGTTATGTGTAGGATCATCATGGAAAAAACAAACCCTTAAATGGTGAAAAATTCAAAAAAATCAGAGTTAGGCAACTTGACGTAAAAATTTGAATAAGTTATCTATATTATTTCAAAAATATGTAATAATAGAATCTATAGCAAATTGAATGTATTTTCTAAACTACTAGGTTTATTTTTAAAAAAATCTATTTGGTGAAAATTTGAAATTTCAACATAGTAGCACTTAAATTTGAGGGAAAAAATAAGAAGTAGGTGTCTTTCTGACCACCCTAACCACAATAAAATGATGATATTTTTTATAAGGTTTTAGATATAAGTAGAGGACTCATGTCCCAATGTGATGCATATTTTTTTGTAATTTTTTTCCAAGTAAATAATTAATTATAAAAAAATTATTACAACTTTAAAAAAATATAAAAACTCGTATGTCTGACCACCTTAACTTGGTAAAAAATTTATGAAATTTAATTTTTCCTTTTTTAATCCTATATTATGTGAAGTATAGAATGTGACACATGTTTTGGATTCAAAAAAAGTGATACCTTTTGAAAGCTATAGATGTTTTTCAATCAACCTATCAATCGAGACTTTAGCTATAATTCAAATAGAAAATGAATAATATTTATTTATTAGATTCAAAGTAAAGCATAATTTATATTGGTGGAAAGCTGAAAATCTCCTTTAAAAACCCTTTTTTTCCATCAATTTTGGGTTAAAAAAAGGTCGTTAGCCACATACCCTACACATACCCATCATATCACCACTTTTTGGCCCATCATGATCTTGCACATACCCAATTAGTTTGAATTTTTTTTACATTTTCTCTCATTTACATTTCATAGTTAGTTTAGTTTCATTTCATTTCTAGCATTCAACTGCACTTCTCACACACATCACAACCCTAAACCTTTTATCACCAAAGTAGAAAGAGTGTCATTCCTAAACCAAGTGCTCCTTAGGTGAAAAACCCTAGGGGCCTAGTAAGGGGAATCCTCTTTGCCTTGTTAGACATATTAACCTTTTTGGTGGTTCACTAGGTTGTCAATCCCTTTGGGATTTTTATTTTTATGTATTATGTTTTTTTATTATTTTGTTCAATTTTTTTCTTCATTTAAGGATTTTAGGTAAATAGATCTTAGTTCCAATATAATTTATGCTCTTGCAATTATATTGGAATTATATACTTTTGACTAACCTATGAACTTTCACACTTGATTATAAGTTCCAACTTCCATATAAATTACATCGCCTGCTACTAATCATTTTCTTTTATTTTATTTTCATCACTTCATCAAAATGTGGAACTTCACAAAAATTAGAGACCTTTGAACTATTCTCAAATTCCAAATTCCCTTTCTTAATTTTACCCCTAAAAAATTGAGGAGCATGAATGTTGTAAAAGTGAGGTCAATGACCCTTAAATAGTCAATTATATGTTTAATTTTTCATATTTGTATTTGAAATACCTTATTCTTGTGTCTTATGTGAAGATTTTAAATATTTGTGGATCTTTGAAAAATATTCAATCTATTTTTTTGATTAATTAATTTATTTATGCTCAAGGTCATGAAGATTTTATATTACTTAATTTCCATTATTTATTGAGTCTCGTATTTTTTCTACATGGGTTATTCAAAATTTTATCATATTTTATGATCTCATTGTGAATGGTTTGTCACTATGTAAGTATTGTAATATTTTTTTGTTGATTATTTTTTATTGTTGATAGGTTAGGGTTTATATTAAATTATCAATTAGGTTTTAATGAACTATTTTTTGGATAAATTTAGGGATTTAATATTATTTTCCTATGGTTTAGATCCATTCTCTTACAACTAGATAAAAAATTATGACCACATAAATTATATATAAAGAACTAAAACACATTTTAGGTTTATTAAAAACATACATTTGAGATCTATAATAAATCTACCCTAGATTCATGTTTTGACCACATTAGTTTGGATGTGAATAGGACCTAAAAATTACAATCCTAAATGCTAGTTCAACTCTAAATTTTGATTCCCATGTAGTTCCTTAAGTAATATTTAATACATAGTACAATATGAACTACAAACTAAACCCTGAACATTGAACTTGATCTTGGATCCTCTTCAAATATTATGATATGCATGTTCTAATCATAAAAATTGAGTATGTGAAGCAAAAATTTCCATACATTTAGTTGTTATATTTTGAACTATACCATAAAGAAGGGTGTAAAATCTAATGAACTCCAATCATCATAAAACATGTACTTGAAGATGAAGCAATGTTTATATCATTTTTTTAGTGTAGAGATCAAATGTTTGAGAAGGGGGGTGACAAGACTATGTGGATGCCACTGAAACAATATTCAGATCTTTAGGCTTTGATTGTGAGATTTAATACTCCCCAACTATAGTGGTTGTTTAATCTGATGAATCCTAATCATTTCCAAAGAGCATACTCATAACATCATTATCATTCAAAGGTAATTCTTTAAATTTTGAATATGGAATCAAGGTAATAAGAGAGTTAAAAATCCTATGTTCATCTTTAGTGTGTAGATAGATTTTTATGTTTTCTTTTATTATCTAAACCTTGTTAATATATTCATACTTTATTGTATAGTGAAGATAACATGAGACAGCCTTCATGGCATGTATCCATAGTCTACTAAGAATAATATTATATTATAGAAGATTAGGCATGACATGGATAATGATAGGAAAAACAACACATCTTACTTTAATGGGTAGTGGGATTGTACCCAATAGTTTCTTACCAACATTATCAAATCCATGATGAGAAATATTATTAGGTTTTATGAGAGACCTTTCCACACTAGGATCTTATGTAAAATGTTGACACTAAAAACATTAATTAGCGTAATACATTATCGATTAGATTACACCTGATTCCTTGATTGTTAATGATGACAACAATCATGAGATAATCATTTTTTTTAATTTAAGTAGGAGGTGATTCTTGTTGAGGGAATGTGATATTTAATTTTTTTTCATACATACACTCAAAAAAGGCTACTACATCATTTGGTTTAATAGATTTTCGTACATCGGTATTTTTCAGATCCTCTTGTAGCATACCATGGTATGTAGATGAGGTTTGAATTTGTAACATGCCCAATGTTTTACCATTTTATTTTACTTATGTTTTGAGCCACATGTAAGTATTTCAACATAAAGAATTTTTTTTTTCTTTTCTAAGTCAATAACAATATGCACATTCAAAATAATCCCATTTAAAACTTTCATTGCATTTATAAAAAACCATTACATAATCCTAAGTAATGATCTCATATTACATAATCCCATGTAAAGATAACATTTTTCCATTTATAATTCTATAAATATAGAGATACATGAATACATACATAGATTCCAAGAGCTTTTAATGAAATGGAGATTTAAATGGTCCAGATGTCCTTGCTGGCATACATCCTCAATTTTCAGTTGCCAAATATATGAGGGAGAGTATCACTCAAGAAATTTTCAGCCAACCACGGACTTATTGTGGTTCCACACACATCTACCGAATTGGTAAGGTGGACCTACCCTTCGATGAAGAGATTGGTTTAGTAACCTCATAATACTAGCCTTCCTAAGCATGGTATTGTGTCCTACATACCTAAATCTACGATATATTAGCTACAACCTACATGCATGTCATTCCTAGATTAATTATGCAAACATGGCTCACAATGAAGGGACAACTGTAATCAATGGCTACTTGCACTACTTTAGCCAAGTATTCAATATATAAATACAATTGCTTAGTACTTAAAGAATAGTCATATGTTTACCCAACCTTAGCTCGATTTGGAATATTTACATTCATACTCTTTCCAATCATATTATAGTTTCAATCCAAAAGGTGATGACCGAACTAGGTGACCACTAGGTTACTCCCATCCATGGATTATCCTAATCCTAAATCAACCAAACTAACCATACATATATTATATTGAAAACTAAAATATTCTACATAGTACTTTGATTTAATATCATTTCTCATATTTTATAATTTATGAAAGAAAAAATATGTTCTATGACAACCTAGGTATTATACTAATATGTTGTGATTATCTCGTATAGAAAATAAAACCATACACTTTCCAACATAAGGAATAAATATAAAAGAAACTATCAATCATCATGGTTTCACCAAAATAATAATTTTCCAAATATTATGCAAGCTCACCAAATAAGAAATAATCAAAGTTCAAGGAATAAAAACATATAATTCATATTTTCCTCAAACACTTGCATTCATAAACAGATACGATTTCAACATGAAAGAATAGAGAAGTAAAAATCAGAATTATTGGAATTATAGCTTCCAATGGAGATACTATATCCAAATCTTAACTCTTTCAATAACACTTGGTTTTTTTATGATCAACCTATCTCCAATACTATCCTTTCTCAAAACTCTCAACAAACTAAAATCTCACAAAGCAATCTCTATTTTCTCACTAATGTACTCTATAACTATTTTGCACAAAAAACTAGAGCAATGAACTTCAAAATAATGATAATAGACGATTGACCAAAAGGCCAAGAAGATGCCTCTACTTATTCTAAAAGATGAGAAACTTATTGCTACAAAATAGCTCTATAATCCACCACCTTTTCTCTTCCAATTTCCACCACTTAACAACAAAAATAAAATTAACCTATAAATGAGTTGACTAAGCTATTGGAAGTGAAATGTGGTTGCTAAAATAGTTAATACACAAACACATAAATTGTCCAAGAATTTCCAAACTCTCTAATATGGCTAGGTCACCTTCTTTAACTACCAACAACCACTAATTTATTGAGTCAAAGAATAAAAATATTTACCTACAAGTTTCTTATTATAGACTAAGTCAACTTCCTCCAATCTTGAGCTAGCTCATGGCTATTTGACTATGTATCATGCTTATCAAAAATGTGTGTGGCGATGAGCTCTGCTAGGGTTTTTTGTGTCTAAGGTGTCTAGCATCATAGTGTGCTTAGTGTGCAGGAAATTCCTCTTTTCTTGGGTGTATGACCACATTTACTGTAGTTTTTTTTCTTTTAGTATGCCTTCAACCGGCTCTAACCCAATAGTTCATGCTAGTGTTAGTAGTTCGATAGCTCTGCTCACTAGCCCCACCTCTGAAAAAATGGCCACATTTTTTTTTTTGGAAAGTCTTTCACAAGGTAAGTGTTTTGACTCCCCAATTAATTTGGTTTTACCTTTACTAGATTTTGACTCTGCTTGTCAATGGCTTGAACAAAACACCTGTTGGGTTTGTTGTGAGAACCCCCCATAAAAGTGTGCTTAAGGAATTGGTCGGAAAGGCCTAGGTCCCTCAAGGGGTCCACCTTGATATGGTGCAAAATTTAAGCAATGGTTTTTTCTTGTTCTACTTGACAGAGGTCAATCATGTTCAATTTATTCTAGCCTATGGTCCCTGGTATGTCAGGTCTTATTTGTTGGTTTTCTAGGCATGGACCTGGGACTTTGTTTTCTTTGATGACACCAAGTTGTAGGTCCCGATCTAGATTGAGTTTTCTGGTTTACCCTTGTCATATGTGCCTTTTCTGAATCATATTGTTTCCTCTCTAGGGACGGTTATTTGCATTAAGCCAGATAGGTTTCTTTAGGCCCAACCCCAAAAATGGGTCTGTGTTGAAGTGGACCTTTCCAAAGATTTGAAAGAATGTATTGACATTCAAATTGGAGCTCTTCGAAACACCTAGAAGGTCACTTATTTTAACTTTCCCAACACGTGTTATAGGTGTCAATCTGTAGACCACAAGATCAAAGACTACCCTTTGGCAATGCATCATACACCTTCTCCACCATGAGATACTGAAAAGCCTCGTCAAGGGGATACTTTTTCTACCAAACTCGATGAAAAATGGACCACAGTTTCAAACCAAAAAAATAAGTCCAACGATTTTGGGCCAGCCTCCAAGGCCTCTAAACCAACAAGAAGCATTTCAAATCCTTCTTTGAAGTGAAAGGAAGTCCCAACAGGGGTTGAAAATGTTCAATCACAGTCCAAGCCAAAGGCTACGCATGAACCTGCAATCGTTATGATAACACAATAGAATGTTTCTCCTCCCATTATAGGATCTCAAAGTTGGTCACGCAGTCCTTCACCGCCATTGGAAGAAGGTAAGTATGTGGAAGACAAGAGGAGATTCTCTTGTCCTTCAATTCATATTGGCTAGTCCCGCAAGAGTTTTTATAGAATCACTTCTCTTCTCTTCTCTAACTAAAGAGGATTCAGACTTTGACAATATGGAGGAGTTTCACTCATGAATTTCCTCTCATGAAATGTTTGAGGTCTGAAAAACCTCTCCTGGAAGTATTTGGTTCAAGATACTTTGAGTAAATAATCTGGTATTGAAGTGCTTTATCTCTAAGAAGTTAAAATTTCTCATTTTTTTCTTGCTTCAGCTTGTCACTCTATTTGGCCATCCAGTAATTTTTTTGTATTGATCATGAAGTTGGGCATGGTGGAGCTACCGCCCTATTATCTCCATGGTGGAATGCTTGTGTGGTCAAATACGGGTTTGATCCCACTCATCAGCTCATCTAGATCCTTCTCAACATTGATAATCATTCCTTTGGGATTATTAATGTTTATGCTTCTAATGATGTTGTGGAATGCTCTTTGCTTTGGCACTGGATTGTTGATTCATTTCCAGTAGCTACTTGGTTATTGTGTGGGGATTTCAATATGGTTGAGATGGCACATTGTCATTCAAATGGGAAATTGGTGAACAAGAGGCATGGTTTTACATGTGCAATAAATTGGGACTTTTTATCCCAATATTACCCACCAACATTCTCATTCTCTCTAGCACACTTGGTGTAATTACAGGGTCGGTTCTGACAGGATATTTAAACACCTTGATCGTGCCATGATCTCAACTTAATCTTTTTTCTCTTTTGATAGTTTCTCTTTTTATTAAGTTGTTAGTGGATGTGACTTTGTTAGACCACTTCCCCATTTCTTTTCACATTGAATGGGAGACATGACAACCTCACATGTGTAAAACTGAATTCCTTTTTAATATGTCTTTGTTTTTTCATAGTCCTACTTTGGCCCACATTCATAGAATCTAGAATCTAAAGTGTAGGCAAGCTCATCATACAGGTTTGATTACATGGTGGAATAATGTTATCACT
This sequence comes from Sequoiadendron giganteum, assembly GCA_007115665.2. NCBI lineage: Eukaryota > Viridiplantae > Streptophyta > Pinopsida > Cupressales > Cupressaceae > Sequoiadendron > Sequoiadendron giganteum. The sequence goes on along the minus strand of CM021100.1, from coordinate 602,340,731 downwards.
TGCATGGCTCAATTTCTATAAATTTATGGGCACCAACTAGCTATCTTTCACCAGTGGTCTTATGAGGCTACCACTTCAAACTTGTGCTTAGCTACTGAGGCTTTGGTGTACAACCCATTTTCCCCTTCATTACAAGTCAGGGTGGTGGATTTAAGGCACAAAAAGTAAGTTGCAGATAATTATGCTACAAGAGGTGCTCAAATCAAAGCTAGGTTGCACTAGTTAAAAATTGGTGACCATGCCTCTAAAGAGTTTTTTCTGGCCCTGTGTGCTCGACACTCATCCCAAAGCATTAAAATATTAAAGATAGAATCCAAGTGCTCTCTAAGCTTCCTGACATTCTCCAGGCCTTTGTGGACCATTTTGAGTAGGTTTGCACTACACAGGAATCCACGCCTATGTAACAACAAGCCCTCCAAGATTACCTTGTTTTTGTGCCAAGTAGGTTTTCTTCAGCCCATTGAAACTTTTGTGATCAATTGTTAACACTGGATGATCTCAAGGAAGTTGTTCATTCCATGGTTGATGACAAAGCCCTAGAGATCGATGGTTTTCCTTGTGAATATTACAAGGCCTTTGGGATTATGTTGGGAAAGCTCTGCATCATGTTTACTTAGAGGATTTTCATGCTAATTCTCTAGGAAATTTAATAAACAAAGGAGATATTAAATTCATACCTAAGACTGGAGATCCTATGGATATTTGCAATTGGAGGCCTATTACACTTCTTAATGTCTCCTACAAAATCATCACCAAATCTTTTTCTCTAAAGATCTGCCATCTTCTACCTCAGATTGTGCATCGAGAGAAAATGGGGTTTATTAAATCCAAGTTCAATCTAGATAATATTATCACCATGTGGGAAGATATGGATTTGGCCAGATGCTCAAACTAGAAATTTATTTTTATCAAAATTCATTTTTCCAAGACCTATGACCGCATTGAGTGGCCTTTTATTCTTGCTATGTTGCAAGCTTTGGGATTTGAGCCAAATTTCATTCAAGTTGTTTGAATGCTCTTTGTGGATGCCTCTACTTGTATTACCATTAATGACAACCAATTCTCTACCTTTGGGCTCTTTTGTTGCATCTGGCAAGGATGCCCGCTTTCCCGCTCTCTATATGTGCTTGTCGCTAAAGGGTTTGGCTACCTTTTTACCAAAGCAGTTTCTTAGTGGTGTGTCAAGGGAATTTTGTTGCCTAACTCTTAGGCCCAGCTGGTTAATGGCCATTTTGTTGATGACTCTTTCCCCACTCTTCTAGAGGACGAAGATAATATCAAATTAGCCTTGGAATGTATCAATATTTTATGCCTTGCTTCCGGATCTACCATTTAATGGCACAAAAATTTGTGTTACAGATAGTCTATTCTACCCACTCCTCTTTGGTTTCAGTAGTATGGTTTGAAGTGGGTTGGGCCAACAATTTTTTTTTGATTCCTAGGCATTCCCTTTACCTTCCAGGTGTCTTCTATCGAGCTATGGCAAGATGTTCTTTCAAGAGTTGAGAAAAATCTCACTTACTAGATTAATAAGCCTCTCTCTCTAGCAGGGAAATTTAAGGCCTGTGCTTCAAAAAATTTGCAACTACCCATGTTTATTATTCTTCCTATTGGGCCCCTTCTACAGTTGCATATGCTAGGCTTGAAAAGACACTTCATGACTTTCTTTGGGCTTCTGTTGAATCACATAGAGGGTTTGACCTTGTCGCTTGGGAATTTTGATGTCTTCCTAGAGACTTTGGAGGACTTGGATTGCTCTCCACTCAACGACAAGGCACTGCCTTGTGTGTCAAATGGACAATCTGGGTCCTTAATAAAGACGAGGCATAAAAAATTCTCCTCAGGCATTGTATTCATTCAATATTTTCTACTCATAGACCCACCTAGAAGGGGATTGGCTTTGAAACCCTTATGGTTATGAAGGAACTAGTTCAAATTATGGGGACTTTTGTTGCTAAAATAATTTGGACAGCCTGGGAGGCAATTAAACCCTAGCTCAACTAGGCTAGTTCTAGTTTTCGTGATGGGATTTCGCTCAACCAATAGAATGTTTGGTGGTCTCCTCTTTTTTCTAGCACTGGTTAGCCTCTGGATAAGTCACCTTGGCTTAAGATACTCAGATTCCACAAGAAAGGTATTCAGACCTTACAATAGATGTTTCACAAACCCATAATGTGTATCATGCCATGGTAAGATTTTTGTGCCCTGTACAAGCTTCAAAGTAAGGACCATGCAACTTATGATGGTATAGTGAATGCTATTCCTAAAGAAATGCTTCATAAGGTGGGTATTCATGGGTCCAAGCCCTGGTGGAAGTACTAGAAGTGGTACCCGGACACCTATTTCAAGAATTACAAGCCTAGGATTGGTTATAAGTGGCTACCACCACATTTCTCTATGATTCATGGTCTGAACCAAAGGTGGCTTCCTCAATCTCTCACTCATGTCTAGCGTAAAATATTTGCTGCCACTTGGTCTGCAAGTGTTGAGCCAAAACTTGCCTACTTTGCTTAGTGTATTCTTTTCCAATGCTTTCTTGTGGGTTCTCGACTTGTCCACTTGGGGGTCCACGACCCTCATTTCCATTTTTGTGGGAAAGTGGTATCTTTTAAGATTCTCTTTTGGTTTTTCCCCAGAGCACAACAATTTTGGAACTAGATTCATGACTTCTTTCAGCCTTTTAGACCAAAGCCCTTTTCCTGGCATATGGTTTTGCTAGGAGACTCGCCCAAAGTTCCTGCTAAGTATACTTAGCTTGGACACACTTTCAGGGTGGAAATCCTCTTCAATATATAGAAATACATAAATGCCTACATATTTTCTCACACTCAAATGGATAAAAATATTTCTTTATTTTCTAAAGCTATTATTTGTTCTAATGTGCTCATACAGATTCAGGTATAGGGGAATAAAGTTGCACTTGAAGTTACTCACCTACAAGTGCTTTTGGATCACTGGGGCAATGCCCCATGTACTATTACTTAGGTGACCACTTTTCCCACTTCCTCCCACAATTGATCAACCTCTCAACGTTGGCAGTCGAGTGGCTATGTGTGCCCCTGCTCTTAACCTCCTCTTCTGTGGGGATCTCATCCTCCTTAGTGGGCCTGCTCTCCTCTGCCTCAAGTTGGCTAGGGGTGGCCCTCTGGCAGTGCTTTGGGGAGTGGCAGTGGCAGTTTCGGGTGGCCCTCTAATGACACTCCTATCTCTGGCTCTGGTTGGCCATAAAATCTTCCCATGGCTTGTGCTTGCAATCTTGCCTCTACGTGACGAAGATAAAGATAGAGAAGTTGATGATGGTTGGGGTCCTCCTCCTAACGTCACTCCAGACCCCATTAATGTATGGGGAAAGAAAATGGATGATAGAAACCCTCCTAGCTCTTTTGGTATTGCTTTAGTTACTTAATGGTTTTTTTTTTTTAATTTTGTAAGCTTGGATTTTTGGGCTAGGCCCTTGTGATTGGTTGATTTTTTGGATTTTCTGGGTGTTGCCCATGTGACTCTCGAGGTGTGCCTTCTTACCACCCACTTTTTTTGTGAATATGTATTTTAATATTTGAATTAATATAGATTAATGCCTATTTATCAAAAAAATGTGTATGGCTTTTAGCATAAAAGACAAACTTCTATTCAATATAAGCTTCATATTATGGTTCTACCAATTACATAATACATGCCCATTTTGTTTTGTACTAATTTAATATATATAAAATAACATTTAAATCCATCATTTCACTTTGCATAACATAGATTATGTGTTCCATAAACTTTGTTGATTACTTTTCACTTTATAAACAATACATTATATACTAGGCACCATCTATGCACTGTAACTTGCATTTAAACATTCTTACATATGTGTAGCATATGATTTAAATGTTACTTGGATTTATACAACCATTTTCTATTAATATGGTTCAAATTACATATGCACCAAAGTTTACTTTATAACATTTTAAATATATATATATCAACATTATACATATTAATATGTATATATATTATAATACCAACATTATAATATATAATTATATTAATATATATATATATTTATTAATGTGTATATAAATATGTATACATTAATGTACTCATATACATATGTATTAGTGTATATATATGTTGTATATATAGATATGTTGAATATGTCAAATCAATATTCTCAAGCATATGATACGTCTTCACATGAGTACACATAAGTACTTGTGCGTATGTATATTCATGTACATATATGCATTCTATGTATATAACCATCAATTAATACATAAATATAAAATACACTAAGAAGAACTTATACTTAATACAGAGCTTAGTCACATAATCCAAACTAAGAAATAATCATGAAATCAAATACCAAAACTAAAACCATAACAAATCATCCCCAAACTATGATTGAATGCTTACTTACATTAACCAAACTAGGATGTGAGTGTGTGATAGCTCAAATACACATATTATGTGTTACCAAACCAAGTTCTTCTCCTAAGTAATACTCTCCCTATCTTGTAGAGGTTTGATTATTGTCCTGAATCCAACTTAGTACATCACAAGAGTAAGTAGCTGATAACATTACATTCATATGCATCAATTATTTTCATCTTTAAATAATTTAAAGTATCATATTGTATAGCACATTCATTCATCACATTTTCCATAAAAAATATACAAAAAATAAACATATATTAATGTATTTTAACTCATCAAGTTATAGTAAATAAGTAATAACACAATGGGGTGTAACAAAATTAATCCCCAAGGAGAGATCCTAGTGTGAGTATTATGAACTTTGTCAATAATACTATACTCTTTTCCAACATGTTGAGGAGGGTGAGTTGTGGATGGAAGATAGGGTTGAGGGAATGGAATGAAAATGGGAGTACTTTCACTTTTTTTTGTTTTCTTATTATTTTAAGTATTTTATTTGTGATAAATTTCATGGTAATGTGGTTTTTGCAACAAACTTTAGTGTATATAATTTTTTTGAGCACAATCTTTTGCAAATTTTAGGATTTGACCAAGAGGATTAGGTTGGTTTGAAGCAGGTTCAATAGTGAGAGAAGGTTTAGTTTGAGGTTTAGGAAAATGAGGATGGTATATCATAATATTAGTTTAAGAACATATCCTGAGAGGGGTGAAGGAAAAAATCTTGAGAAGATAAATGTTTAGGAAATAAACATTGTTTGGAAACAATTCACAAGAGAGAACTAAGTAGGATGGTTATAGTTTTGATCACTTTTTATTGGGTAAACAATAATTTTTAGGAAAATACAATGAATTAGGTGAAAATTAGGGACTAATTGACAATTATTGCTAGAATCTAGAAGTTTTAGGATAGACAACTAGAAACTAGGACAAGATTTGAGTAGAAGACATAGAGCAATGTGTCACACAAAAAATTAAATATAATTGAATATTTAGGGGCATGGGTACCCTAGAATGAAAATTAATCTCAAAACATGTATAGGTGTGTAGCATTTTCTAGGTCTTTTTCCTTCATAACTAGTAGAGTTTAGAAAAAAATATTATGCCCTAATTTGATTATTCGAGGCACATGAAGGCATAAATGAGGTATTTTAAGCATTCAAAAGATATGATATATGAAATAAATTTCACACATGGTTGGCCCAAGATGTAGAATATAGATTAATGTGTTGATAAAACAAATATATTAATAAAATGGTAGAGATATGTGCTTAGGTTTATGTTTTTACAAGTAATAAAATGTTTTAAATGCTCTATTTTTTCAAAGTAAACCTATAAAATTTTAAAATTGAAATGAAATATATTAGATCTACTACCCAAAATAAAGAAAAATCAAATCTCAAACAATGTAATCAAAGATAAATATTTTTATAATTTTCATCTAAATTAAACTCTTTGAGGTGTTAAATGTTTAATGAACAAACAATGCAACCAAGAGTGTCATGGTGTGATGGTTAATCTATTATTATGTTCTTATTGAAATAAAGGTTCAAAATCCATTGTGGTGTAATTTTTGAATATTTATATTGGGGATGGCGTCCCCTAATTGTGACCTCACTAGCTCATAGCTCCAGGTCAAAAGCATTTACCCTTCTAATAAAAAAAAATGAATAAATAATGTGAATGCTTAATTTTGAAAATGAAACAAATGTAAATTAATAACCTAGTTTTTATATCAATATTTAGACTTTATGTTATGTAAATAAAAAAAATCAATTGTAAGGAATATTGGGTTGAACAAAATGTAGAGTACAAAGAAAATGATCTTATATCTAACTAGTAGATTAACCAGGATCGACTCTTTTCTTGCCCCCACATTCAAAAAAAATCCAACTAGGACTTCAATGATTGGATAGATACCACAAATGAGAGAAAACATTATGGTTTGGTTCTTTTGAGTTGTAAAGAGGAGGAATTTGATGTGTATTTTAACAAGTCTATTTGACAAAAACCCTATATCTAAAAATGTAATTTTATCACACAGATAAAAAATAAAATTGATGAAAAAATTAGATATTTGAGCAATGAAGATAGAGAGGAACTTGTACTTGAAAATTGAGCTTGAATTTGAGGGTCAAGGGTGAGGGCACCCTTGACTAAAAATGATGCTTTTTGGAGTCTTCAAACTTCAGATGACTTGTCACAATCTACTCTATTTTTTCCAATATTTTTTTATTCATGAAGCTTTTGGATATGATGTACACACATGAAAAGAGTGGGAAATATTGTTTATAGTTGCTTTCCTAAGTTAAACCTAGTTTTGGTGTTTCCACCTCCACAAATAGAATATTATGATTGGGCTTACCCTAGGCCAAGCAAAGGCCAAATAAACAATAATTGATAGTAATAAAAAATGATAATTGATAATGTTACCTTAGGTATGAAATATTTTTTGAATTGATGTCCACACCATAAGTTTCCACAAGGATTTTCTTGATGAATTATTGAATTTCTTGAAGACTTACATGAGGTTAGTCCACATAACATAATATATTATTATAGTTAGGATGTATAGGATGACTCATGTATACATCTTCTTAATAACAGAAAGATTTATCATAATAATTCCTTGTTCAAAATGCTTCCTAATGCTAAAATGAGAGGATGAATTATTTATATATGCATCCCAATTGATCATTTTGGATATAGGCTAACTTGGGATCCTTTTTTAATATCGAAGGTCAAAAAACAAAATATTAATTACTAAAATAGGTGACCTTGAGGTAAGGGGCACCCTTTATCGTCATTAGGTATTTTTGGCCTAAATTTCTCGAGATGTTAGGGATTTTAATTTATTTTCCCAATTTGGCCCCAAAATGAGTAAATTATTAATATAATTAATATTATAGTCAAAACGGGGTGTCAATATAGTGAGAAATTGTCAAGGGTGAAAATTTATGATAGTATAACATGTAAGTGTTTCTCCCAATTTTTTTATCTAAATATCTCAATGATAGAGTTCATTAAAAATTTAAATGTATATTTTTATTTCTGAGATGAAATTACATTACTAAAAATTCATAGTGTCCCTCATGGGTTTAGAAAGATATCTTGACTAAACCCTCTTCTCTAATACTAGTTTTATGATAACTAAAACAAAGATCAAGTTCAATAAAATAGGTAACACCATTAATCTCATCTACCAAATGATTAACTAGAGAAGTGGGAAACTTATCTTTTATGGTATAATTTTTGAGATATTTATAAGCAAGGCATGCCCACTCCATGCTTCATCTTTATCGTGTACTATTACAACTAGAGAGATGGAAGGATAAGCTAACTTTGTATTATAATATATGATTCTAGCATCTCCTAAACAATCTTATATATATATATTAGTAGATATAGGGAATAATATTTGGTGGTTGGTACCCTAGTATTAATTAAATGTCATGATTAGGATCTCTTTTGGGAATCATTTAGTCATCTCCCCAAAAACCACTACGTTCATATCTACAAATTTTGATAGAGTTGGTGTGTATAATCCTTTAAGTGATATGTTTCTAATGAAAATAATTTCTTGGTACAAACCCATCTACCTCCTTGTTAAGCATATTTTGTATTTGATAAAATATTACCATTTCCAAAGACTTCATACACATGCTTCTTAGTTTCAATATCCTAACTATAGAGAGAAAATACTTCAAAAGCTATGAGAAGTTTATCTTAATTATCCTTAATGTGTTATATTAGAATCCCAACACAATTTTATTATATGCATGAAGATACAAAATACATGAAAATTAATTTTTTAACCTCGCATGTATGATTTGATGATGTGGAACTTGCTTGAACTACCAACACTCCCATTTAAAATCATGAATTGAAATTTTTGTGTTGGATAAATAAAGTAATTCAAAGGAGTAGCTAACTTTTTAAAAATAATTTATGAGTGCTTACTAGCTCTATCAACACTAGTACACTCACTTTCTTCAATAAATCCACTACCTTGAGAGTTTTTGAGGTGCTAAAGCTATAAAATGAATGATTTATTGGTTGGGTATCTCTTAATTCAACTTATGGCTAATTTACTAACTCAATTATTTTTATTAATAATTTTCTTCCTTAATTCTTTAATGTGGAATAATTTCCTTTCTACATATTTATGTCCTCTATTTTATTTTTTATACCAATTAAAATATAACTATTTCCCCCTTTTCTCTTGAATATTTTGAGTTAACATATTGAATTAAGTGTAGAAAGTATCTTATTTCTTTAAATCACTATATTTTAGGAGCTAAAAAAATCTTCTCTACCTTGCATGCTAGGAAAAAATAATTTGATATAGAAGTGGATCTAGACATGCTCTCCTTTTTTGTAAGGCATGTGCCCTTGGTCTCGCTATGTTGTGAAACACAATGCTTGGGTTTGTGACATGGATTAAATGCCTCTTGTGGATTCATTAACTCTAGCAAAAACTTTTTGTGCAACAATTGATCAAAGCCTATGTCATGGGTTCTAACCCCTTGCTTGTACTGGGGGGAATCAATGTAAGGTGTGCTCCCTTGGTCTCCTTGTGTTGTGTAGCACAACACTTAGGTTCATGATATGGCTTAACTGCCTCTCATGGATTCATGAACTTTGGTTGTTGTATTAGGCATTAACAAGTCAATCTTTTAGTGAAACAAAAACTATCTTTGGAACAACCTCACATTGGATGTGATCATTTTTGCATAGTCCAGTCCTCCATTTTATTTTATTTCCCATACCAGTTAAAACATAACTATTTCCCCCTTTTCTCTTGATTTTGTTGACACAATCTATTGGATTAAATGCGAAAAATAACCTCTTGCTCTAAATCCCTATATTTTAGGAACTAAAAAATTATCCTCTATCGTGGAGGCTAGGACAAAATAATTATATATAGAAGTAGATCTAGAGATTCTTACCTCATGTCAGATGTGATCCTTGAGCCCATCTAGAAATAAATCATTTAAGTTCTCTAGAGTTGTATCTACTCTCAAGGATATGCTCTAAAATTGATTGATATATAGTTTTTTTTAGTTTAGTGTCACTATAGCTTCTCTATAGAAAATGTTTGTATGATTGTGAGATCCTTTTTCATCATTTGACCATGTAGTGACTAGTACTAAATGAATTACTTTGGTTCTAGATGTAAGGAATCCATTGCTTGTTTTTCCACTTGGAATTTGATTTACATAAAATAAATTATTTATTTTATATATCTAGTTTTGTGGATCCTTGTCATCAATTTTATTTTTATCTAGCTTAGGTAATAGGTTCCTAGATTTAATATGATTGGTAGCATTTGGAACCGAAATTCCTAGCTTTTAAGATCCACCTTGATTTCTCTAAACATCATGTTTTCATTTTTATTGACATGTAGAGTCCTAAAGTCATAATACTGTGTTCTTTATGTGAGATATTATGGGTTGCTTCATAATAGTGAATTCTCACTTCTTGTTGAACCATTGAAAAAAAAATCACCTTAATCTTATTGGTTTCTTATATTACATATTCTATGAATATTATATGCATCTCCTATATTGATGAATCATCATTAGGAGTAGTCTTTCAAAGAGTGGGAATTTTTGCCCCTACCTCTAGTTTTTGGTTTTCCACGTTGAGCCTTGATAATGTAAAATATATTTTTTGTTCTTTTACAACCCTTGATTGAATGGTTTTATAATTTTTCGAGCCAAAAAATTAAAATTTTAAACAACATACTCTTAATAAATTATTCCAACCATTTAAAAAAATATAAAAAAATTTCAAAAATTTCAAAAATATATCATATAGAACAAATTTATGATAATCTATAAAAAAAATTATAAATTAATTAAATGTATTAACTTATTTGAATCAGGATAATAAGTGGATAAATGTGGCCTCATTTAGCCCTCCATAATTTATTAGAAAAATGTATTTTTTTGCTACCATAGAAGAAAAATTTGTGGAAACACTAATTTCATAATAAATCCCAAAAAATGCTCTAAATGGCCTCAAATATAGATTATAGTAGGTTCAATATATCTTTGGTCAACTATCTATAAATCATAATTGAATTATCAAATTGAGAGAAATATGCACTTCACAATTTCACCCCTTGAATTATCTTTTTCCTTATTTCTTAGTTTTTGGGTGTTTAGATCATGCTCTAATATCAAATGTGATAAAAATATTTTCACAAGAAAAGACTGTAATTTGAAATATGTTGCAAATACTTGAGAATAATAAGCCATTTCAAATGAGAAAACCTCTAAAAGTCTCCAAGAAAAATAAATTCATAGTATGATGATCACAAAGTAGCCATAGGTCTAATATATACCTAGACCAATGCAACTACCCAAATAAGACTATATTAATGATCATACAACCTAATGAAGAGTTAGGATAGTCATATGTCGACTACTCATAACCCTATGCACACTTATGAACTAAGGGAGTAATTTCAAAAAAAATCAAGTCTTGCATTTTGCATACATGTCTCAAGTGGAATATGCAACTGTACAACTTCTAAAAAAATTACTTTCATATTTTTTTATAGAATTTCATATCTGTTTTCAACGAAATGATTTTGATATGTAAAAAAAAAACATAAGATTTTTTTAGCAATCTTTAAAAAAACTTGGTTGCAATTCACTTAATAGTATTTAAGAACTTCTCATCAAATTTTGAACTCCATATTAACCAATAACAAAAACCAAAAAATGCATTTAGTTAATTTTTTTTTTCAAATTATAATAAAAATATTATTTTTCCATATATCTAACAATTTTTTTATTTTTATTTTGTGGTCTCATGCATGTCTTTCCAAGACGTGTGTGTTACTTTGGTTATATTTTGGTTTTCTGAGGTCTCATGCTTGTCTTTCCAAGACATGTGTGTCATTTTGGTTATATCTCTTGATGATTATTTATGTTTTTCTTTGTGTTGTTTTCTGGGAGGCCTACACTCATTTGTCTCTGTTTGAACTAATGGACTTACTGACCTTGTTTTTCTTATACTTTATTCAAGATCAGAGCTCTTATTCTGTTTTTATATATATATAAATTAAACATTTTTAAAAAGATTGGAAATCTGCTTAAAATGTTATTTTATTATTTTATTATTAAACTTCTTTCTTTACATTAAATTTATATAAGTTGTATATCATAATTATGACGACTAAGAGTATCCACCAGCAGTTATGAGGTCTTCAATTCTCACTAAGAATACTATTATACTATTATAAATGGAAATCGTATCATTATAAAAGCTAAAAGCATATAGCAAAGCAGTCGAATATCTCAAGCATAGACATTTGCTGACAGCAGGCCAAGGGATCTGTACAATTATATTCCTGCCAAAAGAAACGTGTCTGCTACTTCAGGCTAAACACAATTTCTAGTTGAAAAGCAGTTAATGTGTCGACCACTGAAATATTTCTACCGAAGCAAAAGTACCTTCACTATATTATCAGTTTTATTATTTATTGAGTGAGTGATACTTTATCAGGGTTGGAAAGGAGGAGAATTTTTTCGAATGGGCGAATGGCATATTCAAACATCCCAAACCTAATTACTCAGAATATGTGAAAGTGTGAGCTGTAAAACATGGATGGTTACATGTTTTATCCGTTCAACGATTCCCAGAATCTTTGAAAGAGGAGGAATATGGCATATCCATTGGAGCTTCTGATTCATCTTGTCCACTCTCCGAGTCCTCTCGACATTGCTGGAGGCATTTGCGCATTAAATTGTCACTCTTTTTCGTACTGTTGGACCAGATTTTTCTTTGGAATCTAAAGCAACAGTATCGCAACTGTACGGAAATGAGAAGCAACCTGCATGCGTTTCATGGGAATCACAGATATAAAGCAAAAGTGCCCCCTTGAATGAACGGAGGACGCGGAGAGTGGAACATGCAAAACATATATTCCGTTATATCTCATTATTCTCTGTAATATTATATAGTAGATTACAGTAGCTCACACTCTTCACTGATCCGGATTTTCTCTTAGAATATGCCACTCGCCTTGTCGATATAAACTGCCTCTCTTCCAAGCACTGGTCAAGGCAGGTTCGCCGCATTTAGCAAAGAGAGAGTGAAGAGCAGTGGCAGGCATTTCTTCTTTGGCAGGAAAATATTTGCAGAGCCATTTCTGAAATACATATCCTGCCAAAGGAGAATTGCTCTGCTACTGCTCTCCCACAAAATATTGGCCAAAAGTATCGTGCATCTGCTAGCTCTCAACAGGTGCCCATACTTTCGATGCTTGAATGATTTGGTAAATGCTTTTACTTCATTTCTTACGTTCAGTTTGAAACTACAGTTGGGATTGTCGAGGGGTTTATGATAAAATCCCAAGAGTAAGTATTTATTTGCCCGCACTGTCAATTGGTCATGTGATTGTGATTTGAAAAACCTGAGGAATGTAATGCTTAATTTATTTTTTATGTTGGAACGCCGGAAAGGAACAGCTGTTGCATAAGGTTTATTTCATAGTCATTCTGTGTTATCTTAAAAAGGCTTTTAGCTTACGTTTTTATATAAACAAATTCTTACTCTTAGCTCCACTTTATATAATCAACGGTATTGTAGTGGAAAATAATATGAACGTTATGTAAACTATTTAGATTAATTAGCTAAATAAAGTGTTTTAAAATTAATTAATTTAGATAAATGAGTTGAGATTTGATTATATAATTGTTTTTGTAATTTTTAAATATATTGTAAATATTTGTAAATTTAATCTTTATATATGTAAAAGTGAATTTGCACGAAGATTTTAATTAATATTAGGCGAATGAAGTGTTAGAGATTTAATTGTTGGAATATATTCAACTTACTTTGATATCCAAAATATAGTAAGGGAAATTGACAATGTATACATAAAACCTTTGAGGAATTTGTCGATTTCCTACAATCATGCTCTTAGTCAAATCAATTCAATATGTATGAACTATGACCAAAGAAAATAAAAAAACACATTATGATGCTTAGGATGATATATGTTGATGTATGCTTTAATTAATGTGTCAACAATGCTCTCATGTGAATGTTCTTTGGTTATATTGCATGGAAACCAACAAAAACATATACTAAGTTGGTTCAAAATTGATTGTAAAAATCTTGGTAAAGTATAAACTTGAATTTTAACATTTTAAGTTTTGAGTTTTTAATCAACAACCTAGGAAAAAAAAATTGAGTAAATTTCATACTTGCATAAATATGACCCAATAAAAAAAATAAAAATTTACGGGTTGTGATTTATCTTTAAAAGCAATTGATCATGGGATTGGAATATGATGACATCACAACCCAATTTCACACAAGTATATGTAACTTAGAGAGTTGTTCTTGCATAATAGACACTCTAAAAAAAGTGAGCCCAAAGCATAAGGAAAAAGGACATGGATATGCAATTTTCACCAACACATTTTACAGTGCAATGTGTATAGGAGCTACTATGTGGACACATGCCAAAGTGAAATAAAAATTCAACATAGTCATTGACTATTTCTCATAACCCTTAAAATATTTTATACATGGATGAAAATTCTTGAATTCTCCTCACAATGAATGCTCTGGCAAAAAGCTATAAAATAGATAAAACATGCAATGACTAAAAAATTTCATCTATTTAAAATAGGCCCACTAACTACAACCTGCTTGGAAAATATGTTTGAAAAAAGGAAGAAGTAAAGACAACAAGGCTAAGAGATTATATGTATGTAGAAAGTGATAAAGTTTGGACTAAGGGGAAACATGGTAAATTTCATGTGCATAAAAGGTTCCCCTAAATCCAATATATCTCCATAAAACTCCTTCACTTTTACAAACTCTCGAAAGGGTAGAACAATTGAAAAAATATGTAACTTATTGAGCTTAGATGGGGCTTAGAGACCATGCTATACCCTTACAATCACCCAAATATTTTATAACATGAAGATGATATCACTCCATATTTTCACAACATAATATCTAAATTGTGAAGCTTAATATGTATTTGTAGCAAGGTATGGATAATTCTTCTATAACTCCACATGATTAGAAAACAAACAATACAATAGAAACAAATAATTTAATTTATGTAAGGAACCCCTAAAACATTTGGAATATTCTTACATTAGATAGGTTAGGGTTATTTGAAAAGTGAGACCCTCACTTGTCACTCTTACCCATCCTCATTCCTTTGTGGTCACCTCAAAAATCCATTCTCATACTCCATTTATGCACATCACTATTATATTTTGTCACCATCAAATATATTTTTTCAAAGATAATATTGTTACCAATTTTTCACCACAACTCAATTTGGCAGATTTCAATAAATTAAGTTCATTTTAAGGTGAACAACTTTCAATTTATTTCTACATTTGCTTAAACCATTGCATTTATTGGAATTTGGAAGAGTTGTTCAATTAAGTTGTGTAATGTGTTTTATGTTTAAGAGGGCATTCAATTTTTTCCATTTAATGTTAACAAAATAATAAAAATTGTAGGAGATAAAAAAAGTAATAATTTCATTTTGTATTGAGTTATCCATTCCATAATGTTTCGTACATTTTGCAAGAGATGTGCAGAATTGAAAAAGAATGCATAAATGTTATTTCATAATTCATTGGAATAAAGAGGAGAGAAATTATCCCACACAAGCCATGGGAGTAGTGGAGCCAACACATCATGAGAATCATACTATAAAACTAAATACTAAGAAAAGAGGAGAAGCATATAATGAAAAACATATTCATCATTGCCTGTTTTGAGTCTTCAACATTGAATTTTGTTGTGGCTGCCCCATCCTTACCCTAAGCTTGAGTGAACCTTCATCATGTCAAAAAATATATTAGAGCTATGAATATGGATTTCACTATGTGTTGAATATCCAATATATTGAGAGGGGGTGAATTAGTATATTCTTCAACTTATTGAACAAATACCATCCAACTAATCCAATGCATATGATAAGTAGAATAGGAAGAAATATTAATTTAACATTAAGTGCATAACACAAGAGACACAAATATTTTTACTTGGAAAACCTAGAATGGGAAAAACCACGGTGAGGATTAACTCACAATATAGTATAACCTCTGGCCAATCACTATTGATGCATACTTCACATTTGGATTTCTGATATGCTTTTTAGCAAGAGCCCTCTTGTCGTAGGTAGCACTGGTGAGACTTGTTACTATATCATTCTTCATGGATTTCAATACTACTACTGATCTGGAGTCACATAGTCTAGTGACGGCTGCAATCACTTCCTTTGTTATCAAATGCGGCTCATGGGTCCATAAGAGTTGATCATGCATTCTGCTTAGGACTGATTTTACATCTGGATAATCCATTGTGGAGCTAAAATTTAGGAATTTTTTCCAACAATCCAATTCCATCGTTGCAAGATTCGAGTATTCAAGATTTAACAAGAAATAATCTCCAGTGAGATAATTAATCCACATATCAATCAATTTCATGTGATTGAATTCATCTATTTTTATGCTAATGTACATTATTGTGTCTTCAATAGGAATGACACCATGGGGAATAGAAGAGAAAGCACTCATAGGGTCATCTTCAAACACTTTCATTGAATATTTTCTTTATGAGGGTCCACATCTTTCTTTTGTGTTTAGAACCACAGGTGTCACCATATTCAATATGCCAAGCTTCTTAAAAGATTCACATATAATTTTCACAAGCTCACAGAAGCACAAGTTCAAAATAAAAATACCTCTTTCTTCACAAATCATCGAAACTAGGATTTGCACTAGTTGCACAATAATTTTCTCCAAAATTATCTACATAACTTTTTCCCTTCTTTCATTGCACAAGTGATCGAAATGTCTTCATAATTCTACTTTATAGATTAATGTGATGCCCTAATTTTCATTTAATGCACTTGGAATTTGAAAAGCTGACAAAACCTTTTCATTCGCATTAAAAAACCTTAATATGCTTTGCAAGCAAGCATACCTGCATATTTTATTACGGTTTCTCTTTCAAAACCTCTGCCTAAAAATTTTGCACAACATCACCTTGTTCCAAGGATTGACACACCCAAAATCAGGGGAATTGGGATATTTTCTGTTAAAGCTCCCCTAAGACCATGCTAGGTCTAGTTTCCAGAGGAATTATCGGCACCACTAGAGGGCAAAAATTCAATAGGAGATTTTGAATCCTCTTTCTTCTTTCGTATCTTACTCATCTATTGATTTAATTCCTCTTTGTCAACATTCTTCATAGGTTCATTCTTATTTTCCAGAGGAAATTGATTTCCCTTTTTACTTCTGCATACTCTTGAAATATGTCTTGGTTTCTCACAGTTATAGCAGATAAACTTTCTTTGGTTTGGTTGATTTCCATTAATCCAAGATCTACATTGATTATCCTTATGCCCATATTTGTTACAATTATAACAATAACCAACAAAGGATTGATTTACTCTACCTCCACTAAATCGGTTCATCATCAAGGTTTTACATTCATTAGCTCTACGTCCAAACTTATTATAGGCATAGAATTGTCAGGGGAAAGAACTAGAGAATTGATTCATACTGCTTCTACATTCAGTTACCTTATAACCAAACTTGTTGCATGAAAAACAAGTGCCATTGAAAGATGGGTACCTTTGTGCATTTGGTTTTTAGATAGGTGGTTTCCTTCCTGAATTTCTTTTTTGCTTCCCTTTTTCTTAAAAAATTTTGATCATTTAATTCGTTAGATCTTTCACCTATTTCTAAACCCATTCCACCTCTATCTTTAGAAGGTTTATGTCCTGCAATCAATTCATCAAGCTTGATGGATCTTGATTTGAGACTATCCTCATAGACTTTTTCTTTTTTCTAGTTGTGTTCTTAAATTTACCAGTTCTTGCTCAAGCCTGGAACATTCATCAGGCCTATCCTTCATTTTGGTATTCAATCAATCTTCAATTCTCTTCTTTTCTTTGACTTGCAACATCAGTTTGGTAATGTCTTCATTTGCTTGTTTCAGTTGATCACTAAGTTTTGTATGTCTCTCTTTGAATTTCTTTAGTTGTTCCTTCAACTTCCAGATGCATTCATTTTCTTCATCAAGATTCTCTTTCAAATCCTTATTCTCACTTTTAGCTTTGTCAATATCATTCAGGGTAATCTGGAGTTCTGCATTATCCGCCATTTTTTCAATCTTCAACATCTCTCTCAAGCTTATAGACTTCTACAGAGGAAGAAATCTCTGATACCAATTGTTAAATATCCAATATACTAAGAGGGGGGGTTGAATCAGTATATTATTAAAATTATTGAACAAATACCATCCAACTAATCCAATGCATATGATAAGAAGAACATGTAGAAACATTAATTGAACATTAAGTGCATAACATAAGAGATGTACCAAGATTTTTACATGGAAAACTCAGAATGGGAAAAACCACAGTGAAGATTAACTCATAATATAATATAACTGAATATAAGATATTACAAAAGGGGTGGCTTACTGCCATCATTCACTATCCAAAATAGAGGCTCACTGTCTACAAAAAATGAAGTAATAGAATGGTTGACCACCATAAATGATTTGATAAGAGTATACCACTAGTGTAGATTCAATTCCTTTTTAGCACAATAAATTCATATACCAGCAAATCACACTTCACATTCTTCACTCTCATATCCTTGCACACATCTACTGCTTATCTTTAAAAAATATTATATAAATATCTAATTGACCATAAGTTAATAGAATAGGTCAGCTCCAACAACACCAAAACTTCCGCAAATCAATTAAGCCATGTGGCATGCAACAATGTGTCGACATATATTTTGTAAACAAAATTTAATCCATATCTTTTTCACCTGCTTGTTAGGTTGGCCAACAATAGACCTAATGATGAAAATGTAATCAATGGAATGATATTGGAGGTGACCACAAACACTTGTATGTGTTAAATCCCATCCATGCATGCTTTTACTAGTCATAGACTATTGCTTAAAAACTAAGATAACAACCATTACTAGAGAGGAAATTTGGATCAAAATACAAGAGAATTATTTTGTATTACTAGTTCAGAATATCAGATGCAGTTTGCAACACATATGATATGATGACATCAATGACAAAAAAACTATATCAAGGTATGTAATCTTCTTCATTCTTCCAACACTATGTTCTTTGTTAGCAGGAATATAACATGCTTCATATGATTCATTAGAACAACAAACATCAGACATATGCAAAAGAGCCTAAAATAAATGAAACATCATAGAAGAATTGTACTTCATTTTTTATCTAACGTGTTTGTTTCCTGTGCATGTATAGGAAAAGTTATATTGTTGATCTTCTTTTAATACTTAAAAGCATGTGGTGTAAAACAGGGTCCCATAAGGGTAGAGCTCGGCATGCTACCCCTTGATAGCAATTGGGGCTATGAGAAAAGAGATACATTCATAGTTTCAAGAAGGAACATCCAACTAAAAGATATTCTCATAAATTAATGCAAGAACTAGATTCATCACTTGTATAGGACCATCAAATTCAAAATTCAAGAGTGAATCTGATAATAACATATTCAAAGGAAAATAAGAGGTGTGGAATACGCTTTCCTAATGCTAAAAACTCAGAGGAGAAGTGGAAAAAACCTTATTTCAAACTTTCAGACACTTAAGATGCACACATACAGGATAATGAGAGTAATAGAAATAAAACATACAGACAAAGAAGACACCAAATTTATGTGGGAAAACCCTTTTGGGAAAAAACCCACCACACAAAGAGCAATCACTTTGTATTATAGTAAAAACTTTACATACAAAGTTAACAGACCTCTCTCAGACTTCCCTCTCTATTACAATGCTATTATAGCATACATGTAATTTAGACTCACCATCACCCCTTAGTGACTATTCCCAATACATTATATTGTTGCAAGTCTTACATGCATCATTCAATAAACTAACCAATCGAGTGTCTTAATTATACAGCTTCTCACTAAAAAACAAATCCAATCACTTCTTGTCCAAGTCACCCTACAATCGTGCATCGAGTCATCCTGCATGATTTTTTTTCCTGTAATCAGATTTTATCAAACGTCGAATCGGGCCTTGCAGTTAATGATTTCAGCACTTCAAAATTCAACCAATCAGTTGTTGATAACCACCATGTGTCACCTTGCCATTCGTTCACCACTTCTTGACAAGTTAGATCGGTCAAACAAGCATTGAGCACCTCTTATCATGCCACTGAAAGCAAGTCAAACGACCCTCACCATAGAGAAGTGTACCACACTACCGCCCAGCTCAGACTAGGCCTTCAAATTTTGGCGGTATACATACCGCACCACCATCACTGAGCGATGAGACCACTGTGGTACAGTGGTAGGCAGTCATCCACCAATTTTCCACCTTCATTGCACTACCGCCGAGCCATGAGAAACCTTCCATGGTAATGAGGTAACCGCCTATGCCTACCATCGAGCCCACCATGCTACCACACCTTGACTGCAAGAACTCTGTAGTAAGGATGTAGCCACATGCACTATCTGTCATGGTTTACTGCACCACCATGCCATGGCTCAAAGGCCACCATGGTGTGGAGGT
Organism: Sequoiadendron giganteum; assembly: GCA_007115665.2. Classification (NCBI taxonomy): domain Eukaryota; kingdom Viridiplantae; phylum Streptophyta; class Pinopsida; order Cupressales; family Cupressaceae; genus Sequoiadendron; species Sequoiadendron giganteum. Next base: position 602,320,725 of record CM021100.1, on the reverse strand, counting down.
AAAATTTCTGGCTGACTATTGCCCTTCACCGCATCATTGTGCCACCTTCTAGCAACCCTCGCAATAGGGAGGTAAACATTCCGTTTGACCGCCCAGTCCACCACGTCACCACCAGGGGAGGAAAGTGACTTCGTGATATGGTGGTAACACCACCCAATTATGGACCAAGAAATAGAGGCTCGCGGTAAAGTGGTAAACCGTGCATCCACACCTCTATGAACTATTCCCTGTGGTAAAGTGGTAAAGGATAGAAATGAAAGAAATCCACCAAGTCTTTCTCAAAGGTAAAAGCTAGAAGTTGAGGCACCTATTTTCCAACACAGATGAGCAAGGAATCATTCTCATAATGCTAAATTTATTCAAAACAAAAAGTAAATGCATTATCTTTCATTAGGATAGCAAGTGATATATTTCCATGGAGTGATAGTGAATAGGAATACATAATTCCATGTCTACAAATCAAAAGTAGAAAATGAAGAAATTTGAGAAGTTTCAAAGCTTCACCATCAAGTGTTACTTATTTTAAAATATTCCATGCACTAGGGATTAAGACTTAGATTAGTTACAGTTGTAATCCAAAGAGAACATAAAAATGCATGAAGAGTGCAATGAAACAAAGAGAAACACCACATAATGGAAAGGTGAGACATGGAACTCAAGTTTAGTTGCATTACATTATTATACCTAAATGGAATTGATGTAGAGAGTGAAAATTTGAGTACATTTTTCTGAAAGCAAGAGAGTTTCAACCTACAAGGTTAAGCTTCAGAGTGACTGGAAATGGAAGTACAAGGTGACTACAAACAACAAGTGACCTACAAATGCATCATGATAGCCGAATGAAAAATTGTAACAAGTAAGTAAACATAATAGAAGCATCACCATGAAATTCATTACAGTGAAAGAATGCAAAAAGGGGTGTTGTCAATAATGAAAATCCCCATGGTATTCAAAGGCCTTCAAGTGTTGACAAAATGAAAAATGGGAGACAAGTAATAGATGGCTAGTGTGTGCACTGTAATGGAGGAGGATAATGCTAAAGAAGCTACATTTCTCTATTTTAAGAAAATGTTGGAATTGCAAGGATACAAATGCAGACAAGAACTTTTTGTTTTTCTTAAAATTAAACATGCAGAAATGGAGTCTTTGCATTTTGAGAGTAAGAAATTGAAGCTACAGTAACATGTGAATGAAATATGAAATCATTTTTCTCTTCAAAATAGTGAACCAATGTTAAATTAAGGTTAGGGTTTCAAAGCAAATGAAACAATGATTACTTTATCATAAAAACCCAAAAGACTTTCAAGCTTCATCCTTTCTTGGAAAGGCTTACATTTTAGCTCTCATTTAGGAAAAAGGTAAAAGAGGAATGTTTCTTTCTACAGAAGAAGGATTTATTATGCAAAAGAAACCCATTTGTGCTCTCATGGCCACAACCTAAGAGATATTTTTTCTTCACAAATAATGATACCCACTTGGGGTTTTTCCACAAGAATGGAAAAGAATGTAGCTCGAAATGGCAAAGTTCTAGCCTCAAACCCTAGTCCCTCATAGTGGCCAAGTGCAGAGATTTCTTTCTCCAAATCAACCAAGTGAAAATGATGAGAAAATTTAGGGATTTACTTTGGTTTTGATGCTAGGGTTTCCCTCATGCCCTAAGTTGAATGTGATTTTTATCACATTCTTTTAAAAATCAAATTATTTATTAATACCTTGTCACAAATTTTCCCTGGGTCGAGCCATACCCTAGGCATTTTTATTTTTATTTTTAAAGAAAATCAAATAAACTCATATAGCCATAATTATTATTTTATGATTTTTTAATAGAAATATCAAATGTATAGGAGCCATGCATAATATTTTAATTTTTGCAAAATATCTATTTTCACTCAAATTGCAAAAATCCAAATATTTGAACTTAGATTGTAAAATCAATTGTAATAGGGAAGGTTTCTATTTTTCTTTTTGAAACTACACATGATGTAAATAATCATTAAGGTAATGTTTTTGATAGAGGAAATAAAGGGTTTTATAGGGACCTGAAACCAGAGAGTTTACAAGTCATATAAAAATAAACCATTAGAGTACCCAAAGACAAGAAGGTTGTGAGACAACATAGAGCAAAAAAGGACAGCAACCACCAACCCAAAAGCCAGCTAAAATTCAGCAAGAAGCAAGCAACAAAAAACACAACATAAAATAACCAAGAGACTTTAAAGTCTTAGCAACTTCACCTTCCAGGTTGCACATTTTCTGGGTCACCTTCTTCAGGTCTTGAGTCTTTAGAGGCAAAGAATCCTCTTTGCTCTTTAGATTGGATCTTATCCTCTTCGAAGGGCCATAATCCTCTTGCTTACTTTTGTTCTTATCAACATCCAGATCCACAACTAGTGATCCCTATTGGGTGTTTCCCATTTTCTCCACCAAAGCGTTGAGGATCCCTGCTAGGTGTTTTCCATTTTCTCCACTAAGGTAATGTTTCTATAAATTACCTTAGTTTTTTTTATGTTTTTAAAATGCAATTGGATTGTTTGAATCTTAATTGGACTTTCTTTTTTTTTAGTTGAGTTAAAACTTGGGTGAATTTGGAAAAAGAGGAGTTAAAGTGAGCTTTCTAAATTCAGTTATGAGCTATTTGGACCTAATTTTGTGCATTTTTTGGATCAACATCTTGGAGGCACAAATTTTCCACTTTTCTCATGTAGTTTGGAGTAGTTGAAGGCTCTATTTTTTAGGCCTTTTTAGAGAGCTCAAAAATGGATCAGAGTTACTATTTTGAAGATGCAGTTAAACCATTTTTTCCTATTTTCACCATTGTGGTGATTGGATAGCTATAAGTTGGAGAAATTTTAATTTCTCATGGGTTAGGAATTATGTTTCTTTCTCTCATACTCATTCTAGAGTATTGTAAATGTCTCTTTTGCATCAAGATTTTGAACTTGTACTCCTTCACCTTTAATAAAGAAGAAGAGTTTCCTTTATTACCTTTCTTGTTCCAAGTTTACAATCACAATATGAAGTAAAATTTGATTCCAATACTGAATCCTCTTCATGTCTTATCATTGTAAGTTTGGTTGCAAGGGTTTCATGTAGTTCAGGTTGCATTTTTTATTCTTTTTGGTGAACCTTTATACAAATCACTTTTGAATTATATGTTTCTAGGGTGGGATTATGAAGAATCAAGTTCTTAAGAGAGATTGTTGTGAGTACAAAGTTCTTAGAAATATTTAATTTTTTGGTGAATCATCTTAGATTTTAGGATCTCTATTTCAGTTTTTCTTTTTAACCCTTTCCTCTAAAAGTCTATTAGATTAAGTGGTTTACTATAGGGAACTAGCCCACTCTAGAGATTCACTCACTCTATAGATTACCCAAAATCTGAGAGTGATTCCATGTTGCAGCAGGATAGATAATTTTATAACTTGGTTGTGGGTGCAATCCTGGTTGTCAACAAATATCCCTTGATATCAACCACTTTCCTTAAATAAATTTTATGAGAATAATAATCTATTTTTGCCATATTTTTGACAATTTAACTTCACAACCCATTTATGTCTACCCTAATTTGTTCATCTACTTAAAATTATTTATGAATACCTCACACTAAGTGGTCCATCTACAAATAAGCTAAGTAACGTTTCTCCATTTAGTAATATATTAACATGAATAAACCTCCTTTGACTACCTCAAGTTTCATGATTTTGTTTGTAGTGTCAGAAAATGTCATCAAGATATTTTCACACTTGTTTGGCTCCTCCTTGTGAGTTAGGCTTAATGTTGCCTTGATTTATTGTTGTAATGTGATTAACACATTCACATTAGGTCTTGGGCCCTTGTGAACTAATGGATTTAATAGAACCTTGCTAAATGTTGTGAAGTGTTGTAGGACACTTTCACACTTTTCTAAGGTCTTTTCAACCTAAGAAACCTCTTTTTAATAAAATTTAATCTTAATATTGCCTTATTTGGAGTGTTGTAAACTATTGTAACACAATCTCACACTTCTCTAGGATTTTCATTAATAATTAGGCTTTCTTATGCTTTAACTGGCCCCATTTTACAACCATAAGAATCATTTATTGCATCTTTTCAAGGATAATTTTGACACCAATCATTAAGCAATCATAATTCAGGTGTTGTTTGTGTGGCCCAAATTTAAAGATCTAGGAATCATTCACCACCTTGGAAGAATGGGTCCCACCTATATCCTTTGACCTCAAACTAGTTTTCACATATTTATAAGCACTTTTTATTTTCTGTCCCATACATTATGCTAGATGGGACTTATTCGTGATCTTGGGGAAATGAGTCTCATTTGGCCCAAAATCAAAATTAATTCAAATTCTTGGTGGGATTTTATTCTCCTAAATCTGATGTCGGCTTGTAGTGTTGTAGTTTTAGGAATTCTCGCATAATTGAGTATAAATAGAAGGTTCTTTCACTCATTTTCACCTAAGCATTCAATTATTCAACCTTATATAAAATTGAGTTTACAAGAGAATTCAAGAGTATTCAAGAGTAGATTATCAAGTATTTTAGAGCAGCATTCAAGCATCAATCATCTTGTCAAGCATTTCATATGTCATGTTTTTTTTTGTGCTAACAATTGTGATGTAAGGTTTACGATCCAATCAAGTGTTTCATTCAAGATAAATATCATTCAAGAAAGATTCAAGAACCAAATCCATTGAAGACATTTTAAGCATATTTATAGTACTTCATTAAAGGGTTTGTTGAGTTACAACATTGTCTTTTGTTCATTCATCATTCTCCCTTCTTATATGCTTTCATTTCAAGGATTGGTTTCCGAAACAAGGTTAGACCAAGGCAAACCCCTATCCACTAACAACAAAAAAAAAAAATTCCCTCTCATTTGTGTGTGATTTTTAGGTCTAGGTTGCAGATTTCCTAAGGAGAAATATTGGAAAAAAGTTGTCAAAGTTGTTATCAAGTCTTAAAGCACCTTGGAGAGCACCTATAGGTCACAAATTATAGTTTCGGGTTTGAAAATAAATCAAGAAGGGAAGAGAAGATAGAGAAGATCAAGATCAGTCTCTGAAGTTGGAAAAAATCCTAACTGGAATGATTCACCACTCCTAGCAAATGAGTCCCAGTTCTAGTCAATTTTTCAAGATTTTGTAGATTTGGATACCCTTTTATCTGAAACCTGTTCTGAAATAATTTTCTAGAAACTTGATTGATTATCCCAACTTGGTGAATGAGTCACAATCAATAGTAAAAGCATATTTTCCAGTGATCTAGATCTCCATCTAGCCTTATTTATATTTTTGGGTGCACACATTTTGTTCTGCAATTTTATGTATTGTTTCATTCACTTTTCTAGGTCATTTAGTCTTAGTTTGCTTTCAACTAGGGATTTACATTTATTCTTGAATTTAATTATATTTTCCAAGTCTAAACTTGGTGGTTAACCCCTTATTAGATCATATTTGGCCCCTAGAACAACCCTCTTGGGTGATCCCACAATAGTGGTTCACACTTTTTGGGAGATCCTGATTATCGTTGAAATCACATATTTTTAGAAAATATAATGAGTTAAGACTTAAAAATTTCCATTTAAAGGATTATAATTGAATAGGGTCTGATCAAACCACCTTAGATAAAACCCTCTTGGATAGAACCCCACTAGTTTTAAACCATACCTATAACAAAGTCTCTTTTACACCTATCAAAATGTTGATAAAAAGCCACTTTTGATCTACCTTTTGGGGAATAAAATGAATAAATTTAAATTTACTTTTTGTAAGTATGGATTCCTTATTATAAGCTTCCAAAAAAGTATAATTTAAAATCATTATTATATTTATTTTTTATGTTTTGTGAATGTAGGTTTTTCACCAAAAATCAAGCTCTTTATTCTTCACATGTGAAAATATAGTGCATTATCAAAAAAAAATCTAAAAAATATCTATGCACTAGATATTGATGTCTTGATCCAAAAAAAAAAGAATTTTGTAAAAAAAATATGTTTTAGCTAGTAAATCATGTCTAAATTATAATTGGTTTGAATTTGAAACTTAATTAAGAAAAAAATATTCAACAAAATTCTATGAAACCAATTCCATGCACTAGATATCATAGTTACGAATCTAAATTTGAAAAAATTATAATTTTATCCTTCATAGAAAATAATTTATATGTTAGCCAGTAACACCACTCTTTAAAAATGGTGTTTACTTTTAAAAAATAGTTTTCCAAGGAGATGAAAAAATAAATGCAATATGATTCCAAAAAAAATGAAAAAAATGTATTTAGAATCTATAGACGAAATTTCACAAATCACCAGTTTGCATCATCTTAAAATTCCTCACAAATTAGCCGCTATAGTTGCCTTAAAGTGACGATTTAGTTAAAAAAAATTAGATCAATGTCCAGCTTGGCAAAATATAGTAAACCAGTATTGTAGGATCCCCCTCTTGCAAAATCTCTTTTGATTTTGTATTTTTATCTTAAGGGTTTGTTCTTAAGTGAAAGTGAGTGAAAATTTCCCTTCTAGGTCCTAAACCCTAGAGAAAAGCAACAAAGTTGTTCATTTCATTTTGGTGAACTTGCATTTAGAATACCTTCTTTTTTGATTTGGAGTGGATTTTCATCCTATATTTGGCTTGCATTGACATTGCATTAGGATTTACATGGTTAATTTGGATTCTATGGTTTCAAATTTTGCATTGGTGAAAGTTGATTTAGCTTGCATTTTTGCATCCTATTTAATTTAAAATCAGTCAAAATTTGCATTTGCATCTTAGATACATAGCAAAACACATTAAAATCATAAAATTCAATTGAAAAATTCTAATTTTTTTGAAAAAAATCATCACTGGGACTCATTCGTCACCTTGGACAAATCAGTCCCTCTGCATATTCTACATTTAATTTTCTGGCATTTCAAATTTAGTTTTTGCATTTATGTTTGTTGTTAATACCTTTTTGTTTTAGTTTCTTGAATTTTTTTTATAAAAATTTCATTGTTCTTAGCTTACATTGAATTTGAATTCACCTTTCATTTAGTATCCCTTACATGAGTATTTGGTGTCTTATTTCTAATACTATTGTGAGATTAAGTTCAAGACTCATGTTATCCTATGATAGCACAATCGTTGTGGATCTTGGGTTGTCTAGCTCTTTCACTCCTAGTATTGACACTACCACACTAGGTATGGAGAATAATTTTAGCAACTCTTTTCCTTCAAATAGTACACAAGTTGAAACAAGGAACGATAGTGTCCTGCAAGAAAACATAATCCAAATTAATGAGGACCTATAAAACCTACAACATCAAGTGTAAAATGATAATATTTCACATATTGTCATACCTACTATAGACAACATTTATCGCATTCTTGAAAGTGAAGATGGGCTTGACCTTGTGAAAAACATAGTTCAAATATTTTTTAAATACCACCCCCAAACACTAACGTTCCTTTACCAACAAGAAATGTCACAAGCCAAGGAGGACCTCAAATTCCTCTTCCCACAACAATAGCCTCAATACCTACCTATACCAATCCTCAAGTCACAACAACAATGTAACAAACTAGAAATGTGATTCCTTCCTTGGGCATTCTTGCTAGCATCCCTAATTCCTATGTGGAATCACACATTATATCTCTTACAACCTTACCACCTATAATAATTCCATTCACTTGTCCTTGTAACACATACACCCCTTCACCTTTGTCACTTCAATATTATAACACAAACAATGACCCTCTCATAACTCAACTCTTCCAAACTATTTCATCCCTTCAAAAATATATTTCCACCATCCATCAAAATCAAAATAGCCCACTTACATATTACATCAGAAGTAGTCCATTTTCTATAGAGATATTGTGAACACCAATGCCACAAGGTATAGAGGTGCCTATATTTGAGAAATACGGAGGAAAGGGGGGTCCTTCTAACCATGTTAATGCCTATAATATATTATGTAGTGACTTTTTCCTTGATGATAAACTCTTGGCCAAGCTTATTCCCAGTTCATTTAAAGATACTTCCTTAGAATGGTTCTCCTCTTTACTAAACAACTCAATTATTTCATTTAATGAATTTTCTGATGCATTTGTAAACCATTTCCAAGTGCATATGACTCCTAAGATGAACTTGGTTGATTTTATGAGATCTAACCGAAAATAAGAAGAAAATATAACTAAATTCATCTCACGCTATCAATTGCTTTATTCCCAAATCTATGTCAAGGTCCCTTACCCTCACCTTCAAAAGATTTTTATAGAAAATTTGCAAACCAGGATACAAGATAAGCTTACCATGATGAAATTCCCATCCATCATGCACTTGTGTACTACCCTCTGTGATTATCAAAATTTAGTTAGTAGTGGAGATACAAAGTCAACTTCTGGTGGATTTGAGAAATCTAAGCCCAAAAACTAAAACAATTCCCAAAATTCTAGAAAAAAAAATAAAGGGTTCCTTCAATTTAATCCCCCTCAACGAACAACTCAAAATTTCAATAACCAAGTAGTTTTTGTTAGAGCCATGACACCCTTTAGCTATGGGGACCCAAAAAGATAATTCACTCCCTTACCTAATACCCTTCATAACACAATGTCCCAACTTCTAGAATAGTAAATGATTACCCTACATCCCATCAAAACACCTGATCCTAATAGACCTTTACCCCTGAGATTTATATCAAACGCTTATTACCACTATTAGAGACAAAATGGACATGACATGGAATAATTTAAGCGTCTTAAACATCGTGTGTAAGACCTCATTGATTTTGGACGTCTCTCCTTTGGAGGTGTTAGTGATCAAATAAATAAGTTTGTTTCCCCTCCTAACCAAAACATCAAGAATTTCACCAACCCCATGCCAAAACATAATATTTCATTTTTCAAAGCCAATGAAACTACAAATAATAATGTGATGAATGTTGATATGGATGATGATAACAATGATTCTATTAAACATGATGCTATTGATAATAATCCTATAGATGAAATGGTAGGAGTGATATATGTCATTCCTCATAAGATTCAAACTAAATATCCTCTTGAAATTTCTTTCTCCTCTAAGGATATACTTAAACATGCACCCGATGGTCCTCTTTACATAGCTGACCATATCTATGAGAATCCCACTAATGGGATACTAATAGATCTCACCTATGGAGAGAACACGGTCACCAAAGAATTCTTACTTTTGCATGAGATCTATCAATACATATATGATAAACTAAAAGCATGGATCGAGACACAATGGGTTTGCTTTCCCTACAATGGGATCAATCACTCTTCCTTTACAGATAGGACCGAAAACATTAGATACTTCATTGTCCATCATCTTTCAATTAGACCAATTTCATGTGAAGCTAGGCTATTCATGGCTTCATTCCATGAAAGTAGCCCCTTCCATTGTACATAAACTCTTAAAGTTTCTCTTTGACAAAAAAATATTCACAATCCATCATAGTGGATTTTACCCTTTTTCCTCCAAAGGAAACATTTCCCTAGATGCATTTTTTCATGCACCTATGGATCCTATAAAACCAAGAGAGGACTTATTTTTCTTGTCCTATCAAGAGTTCAAGGAAAAGAAGATCGTAGAACTATCCCTTCGAAACATGTCCCCAACCACCACCAAGCCTACCATCCTAGAAAAAATCATGCTTGAACCTAGACAAGTCCCAAACAACCAAGACCAACCTAAGACAAAAAATTCACCTACCTCCTACAAATGACCAAGAGACAGTGAAAACAATCTTGTTATACCTCCTAGAGTAGAACAAGTATACAAAGTCAAA
>CM021100.1:602176225-602310838 GCA_007115665.2 Sequoiadendron giganteum | reverse complement strand
CTATTTTCCAACACAGATGAGCAAGGAATCATTCTCATAATGCTAAATTTATTCAAAACAAAAAGTAAATGCATTATCTTTCATTAGGATAGCAAGTGATATATTTCCATGGAGTGATAGTGAATAGGAATACATAATTCCATGTCTACAAATCAAAAGTAGAAAATGAAGAAATTTGAGAAGTTTCAAAGCTTCACCATCAAGTGTTACTTATTTTAAAATATTCCATGCACTAGGGATTAAGACTTAGATTAGTTACAGTTGTAATCCAAAGAGAACATAAAAATGCATGAAGAGTGCAATGAAACAAAGAGAAACACCACATAATGGAAAGGTGAGACATGGAACTCAAGTTTAGTTGCATTACATTATTATACCTAAATGGAATTGATGTAGAGAGTGAAAATTTGAGTACATTTTTCTGAAAGCAAGAGAGTTTCAACCTACAAGGTTAAGCTTCAGAGTGACTGGAAATGGAAGTACAAGGTGACTACAAACAACAAGTGACCTACAAATGCATCATGATAGCCGAATGAAAAATTGTAACAAGTAAGTAAACATAATAGAAGCATCACCATGAAATTCATTACAGTGAAAGAATGCAAAAAGGGGTGTTGTCAATAATGAAAATCCCCATGGTATTCAAAGGCCTTCAAGTGTTGACAAAATGAAAAATGGGAGACAAGTAATAGATGGCTAGTGTGTGCACTGTAATGGAGGAGGATAATGCTAAAGAAGCTACATTTCTCTATTTTAAGAAAATGTTGGAATTGCAAGGATACAAATGCAGACAAGAACTTTTTGTTTTTCTTAAAATTAAACATGCAGAAATGGAGTCTTTGCATTTTGAGAGTAAGAAATTGAAGCTACAGTAACATGTGAATGAAATATGAAATCATTTTTCTCTTCAAAATAGTGAACCAATGTTAAATTAAGGTTAGGGTTTCAAAGCAAATGAAACAATGATTACTTTATCATAAAAACCCAAAAGACTTTCAAGCTTCATCCTTTCTTGGAAAGGCTTACATTTTAGCTCTCATTTAGGAAAAAGGTAAAAGAGGAATGTTTCTTTCTACAGAAGAAGGATTTATTATGCAAAAGAAACCCATTTGTGCTCTCATGGCCACAACCTAAGAGATATTTTTTCTTCACAAATAATGATACCCACTTGGGGTTTTTCCACAAGAATGGAAAAGAATGTAGCTCGAAATGGCAAAGTTCTAGCCTCAAACCCTAGTCCCTCATAGTGGCCAAGTGCAGAGATTTCTTTCTCCAAATCAACCAAGTGAAAATGATGAGAAAATTTAGGGATTTACTTTGGTTTTGATGCTAGGGTTTCCCTCATGCCCTAAGTTGAATGTGATTTTTATCACATTCTTTTAAAAATCAAATTATTTATTAATACCTTGTCACAAATTTTCCCTGGGTCGAGCCATACCCTAGGCATTTTTATTTTTATTTTTAAAGAAAATCAAATAAACTCATATAGCCATAATTATTATTTTATGATTTTTTAATAGAAATATCAAATGTATAGGAGCCATGCATAATATTTTAATTTTTGCAAAATATCTATTTTCACTCAAATTGCAAAAATCCAAATATTTGAACTTAGATTGTAAAATCAATTGTAATAGGGAAGGTTTCTATTTTTCTTTTTGAAACTACACATGATGTAAATAATCATTAAGGTAATGTTTTTGATAGAGGAAATAAAGGGTTTTATAGGGACCTGAAACCAGAGAGTTTACAAGTCATATAAAAATAAACCATTAGAGTACCCAAAGACAAGAAGGTTGTGAGACAACATAGAGCAAAAAAGGACAGCAACCACCAACCCAAAAGCCAGCTAAAATTCAGCAAGAAGCAAGCAACAAAAAACACAACATAAAATAACCAAGAGACTTTAAAGTCTTAGCAACTTCACCTTCCAGGTTGCACATTTTCTGGGTCACCTTCTTCAGGTCTTGAGTCTTTAGAGGCAAAGAATCCTCTTTGCTCTTTAGATTGGATCTTATCCTCTTCGAAGGGCCATAATCCTCTTGCTTACTTTTGTTCTTATCAACATCCAGATCCACAACTAGTGATCCCTATTGGGTGTTTCCCATTTTCTCCACCAAAGCGTTGAGGATCCCTGCTAGGTGTTTTCCATTTTCTCCACTAAGGTAATGTTTCTATAAATTACCTTAGTTTTTTTTATGTTTTTAAAATGCAATTGGATTGTTTGAATCTTAATTGGACTTTCTTTTTTTTTAGTTGAGTTAAAACTTGGGTGAATTTGGAAAAAGAGGAGTTAAAGTGAGCTTTCTAAATTCAGTTATGAGCTATTTGGACCTAATTTTGTGCATTTTTTGGATCAACATCTTGGAGGCACAAATTTTCCACTTTTCTCATGTAGTTTGGAGTAGTTGAAGGCTCTATTTTTTAGGCCTTTTTAGAGAGCTCAAAAATGGATCAGAGTTACTATTTTGAAGATGCAGTTAAACCATTTTTTCCTATTTTCACCATTGTGGTGATTGGATAGCTATAAGTTGGAGAAATTTTAATTTCTCATGGGTTAGGAATTATGTTTCTTTCTCTCATACTCATTCTAGAGTATTGTAAATGTCTCTTTTGCATCAAGATTTTGAACTTGTACTCCTTCACCTTTAATAAAGAAGAAGAGTTTCCTTTATTACCTTTCTTGTTCCAAGTTTACAATCACAATATGAAGTAAAATTTGATTCCAATACTGAATCCTCTTCATGTCTTATCATTGTAAGTTTGGTTGCAAGGGTTTCATGTAGTTCAGGTTGCATTTTTTATTCTTTTTGGTGAACCTTTATACAAATCACTTTTGAATTATATGTTTCTAGGGTGGGATTATGAAGAATCAAGTTCTTAAGAGAGATTGTTGTGAGTACAAAGTTCTTAGAAATATTTAATTTTTTGGTGAATCATCTTAGATTTTAGGATCTCTATTTCAGTTTTTCTTTTTAACCCTTTCCTCTAAAAGTCTATTAGATTAAGTGGTTTACTATAGGGAACTAGCCCACTCTAGAGATTCACTCACTCTATAGATTACCCAAAATCTGAGAGTGATTCCATGTTGCAGCAGGATAGATAATTTTATAACTTGGTTGTGGGTGCAATCCTGGTTGTCAACAAATATCCCTTGATATCAACCACTTTCCTTAAATAAATTTTATGAGAATAATAATCTATTTTTGCCATATTTTTGACAATTTAACTTCACAACCCATTTATGTCTACCCTAATTTGTTCATCTACTTAAAATTATTTATGAATACCTCACACTAAGTGGTCCATCTACAAATAAGCTAAGTAACGTTTCTCCATTTAGTAATATATTAACATGAATAAACCTCCTTTGACTACCTCAAGTTTCATGATTTTGTTTGTAGTGTCAGAAAATGTCATCAAGATATTTTCACACTTGTTTGGCTCCTCCTTGTGAGTTAGGCTTAATGTTGCCTTGATTTATTGTTGTAATGTGATTAACACATTCACATTAGGTCTTGGGCCCTTGTGAACTAATGGATTTAATAGAACCTTGCTAAATGTTGTGAAGTGTTGTAGGACACTTTCACACTTTTCTAAGGTCTTTTCAACCTAAGAAACCTCTTTTTAATAAAATTTAATCTTAATATTGCCTTATTTGGAGTGTTGTAAACTATTGTAACACAATCTCACACTTCTCTAGGATTTTCATTAATAATTAGGCTTTCTTATGCTTTAACTGGCCCCATTTTACAACCATAAGAATCATTTATTGCATCTTTTCAAGGATAATTTTGACACCAATCATTAAGCAATCATAATTCAGGTGTTGTTTGTGTGGCCCAAATTTAAAGATCTAGGAATCATTCACCACCTTGGAAGAATGGGTCCCACCTATATCCTTTGACCTCAAACTAGTTTTCACATATTTATAAGCACTTTTTATTTTCTGTCCCATACATTATGCTAGATGGGACTTATTCGTGATCTTGGGGAAATGAGTCTCATTTGGCCCAAAATCAAAATTAATTCAAATTCTTGGTGGGATTTTATTCTCCTAAATCTGATGTCGGCTTGTAGTGTTGTAGTTTTAGGAATTCTCGCATAATTGAGTATAAATAGAAGGTTCTTTCACTCATTTTCACCTAAGCATTCAATTATTCAACCTTATATAAAATTGAGTTTACAAGAGAATTCAAGAGTATTCAAGAGTAGATTATCAAGTATTTTAGAGCAGCATTCAAGCATCAATCATCTTGTCAAGCATTTCATATGTCATGTTTTTTTTTGTGCTAACAATTGTGATGTAAGGTTTACGATCCAATCAAGTGTTTCATTCAAGATAAATATCATTCAAGAAAGATTCAAGAACCAAATCCATTGAAGACATTTTAAGCATATTTATAGTACTTCATTAAAGGGTTTGTTGAGTTACAACATTGTCTTTTGTTCATTCATCATTCTCCCTTCTTATATGCTTTCATTTCAAGGATTGGTTTCCGAAACAAGGTTAGACCAAGGCAAACCCCTATCCACTAACAACAAAAAAAAAAAATTCCCTCTCATTTGTGTGTGATTTTTAGGTCTAGGTTGCAGATTTCCTAAGGAGAAATATTGGAAAAAAGTTGTCAAAGTTGTTATCAAGTCTTAAAGCACCTTGGAGAGCACCTATAGGTCACAAATTATAGTTTCGGGTTTGAAAATAAATCAAGAAGGGAAGAGAAGATAGAGAAGATCAAGATCAGTCTCTGAAGTTGGAAAAAATCCTAACTGGAATGATTCACCACTCCTAGCAAATGAGTCCCAGTTCTAGTCAATTTTTCAAGATTTTGTAGATTTGGATACCCTTTTATCTGAAACCTGTTCTGAAATAATTTTCTAGAAACTTGATTGATTATCCCAACTTGGTGAATGAGTCACAATCAATAGTAAAAGCATATTTTCCAGTGATCTAGATCTCCATCTAGCCTTATTTATATTTTTGGGTGCACACATTTTGTTCTGCAATTTTATGTATTGTTTCATTCACTTTTCTAGGTCATTTAGTCTTAGTTTGCTTTCAACTAGGGATTTACATTTATTCTTGAATTTAATTATATTTTCCAAGTCTAAACTTGGTGGTTAACCCCTTATTAGATCATATTTGGCCCCTAGAACAACCCTCTTGGGTGATCCCACAATAGTGGTTCACACTTTTTGGGAGATCCTGATTATCGTTGAAATCACATATTTTTAGAAAATATAATGAGTTAAGACTTAAAAATTTCCATTTAAAGGATTATAATTGAATAGGGTCTGATCAAACCACCTTAGATAAAACCCTCTTGGATAGAACCCCACTAGTTTTAAACCATACCTATAACAAAGTCTCTTTTACACCTATCAAAATGTTGATAAAAAGCCACTTTTGATCTACCTTTTGGGGAATAAAATGAATAAATTTAAATTTACTTTTTGTAAGTATGGATTCCTTATTATAAGCTTCCAAAAAAGTATAATTTAAAATCATTATTATATTTATTTTTTATGTTTTGTGAATGTAGGTTTTTCACCAAAAATCAAGCTCTTTATTCTTCACATGTGAAAA
The DNA here is from genome assembly GCA_007115665.2 of Sequoiadendron giganteum. Lineage (NCBI taxonomy): Eukaryota > Viridiplantae > Streptophyta > Pinopsida > Cupressales > Cupressaceae > Sequoiadendron > Sequoiadendron giganteum. Next base: position 602,305,251 of record CM021100.1, on the reverse strand, counting down.
TATAGTGCATTATCAAAAAAAAATCTAAAAAATATCTATGCACTAGATATTGATGTCTTGATCCAAAAAAAAAAGAATTTTGTAAAAAAAATATGTTTTAGCTAGTAAATCATGTCTAAATTATAATTGGTTTGAATTTGAAACTTAATTAAGAAAAAAATATTCAACAAAATTCTATGAAACCAATTCCATGCACTAGATATCATAGTTACGAATCTAAATTTGAAAAAATTATAATTTTATCCTTCATAGAAAATAATTTATATGTTAGCCAGTAACACCACTCTTTAAAAATGGTGTTTACTTTTAAAAAATAGTTTTCCAAGGAGATGAAAAAATAAATGCAATATGATTCCAAAAAAAATGAAAAAAATGTATTTAGAATCTATAGACGAAATTTCACAAATCACCAGTTTGCATCATCTTAAAATTCCTCACAAATTAGCCGCTATAGTTGCCTTAAAGTGACGATTTAGTTAAAAAAAATTAGATCAATGTCCAGCTTGGCAAAATATAGTAAACCAGTATTGTAGGATCCCCCTCTTGCAAAATCTCTTTTGATTTTGTATTTTTATCTTAAGGGTTTGTTCTTAAGTGAAAGTGAGTGAAAATTTCCCTTCTAGGTCCTAAACCCTAGAGAAAAGCAACAAAGTTGTTCATTTCATTTTGGTGAACTTGCATTTAGAATACCTTCTTTTTTGATTTGGAGTGGATTTTCATCCTATATTTGGCTTGCATTGACATTGCATTAGGATTTACATGGTTAATTTGGATTCTATGGTTTCAAATTTTGCATTGGTGAAAGTTGATTTAGCTTGCATTTTTGCATCCTATTTAATTTAAAATCAGTCAAAATTTGCATTTGCATCTTAGATACATAGCAAAACACATTAAAATCATAAAATTCAATTGAAAAATTCTAATTTTTTTGAAAAAAATCATCACTGGGACTCATTCGTCACCTTGGACAAATCAGTCCCTCTGCATATTCTACATTTAATTTTCTGGCATTTCAAATTTAGTTTTTGCATTTATGTTTGTTGTTAATACCTTTTTGTTTTAGTTTCTTGAATTTTTTTTATAAAAATTTCATTGTTCTTAGCTTACATTGAATTTGAATTCACCTTTCATTTAGTATCCCTTACATGAGTATTTGGTGTCTTATTTCTAATACTATTGTGAGATTAAGTTCAAGACTCATGTTATCCTATGATAGCACAATCGTTGTGGATCTTGGGTTGTCTAGCTCTTTCACTCCTAGTATTGACACTACCACACTAGGTATGGAGAATAATTTTAGCAACTCTTTTCCTTCAAATAGTACACAAGTTGAAACAAGGAACGATAGTGTCCTGCAAGAAAACATAATCCAAATTAATGAGGACCTATAAAACCTACAACATCAAGTGTAAAATGATAATATTTCACATATTGTCATACCTACTATAGACAACATTTATCGCATTCTTGAAAGTGAAGATGGGCTTGACCTTGTGAAAAACATAGTTCAAATATTTTTTAAATACCACCCCCAAACACTAACGTTCCTTTACCAACAAGAAATGTCACAAGCCAAGGAGGACCTCAAATTCCTCTTCCCACAACAATAGCCTCAATACCTACCTATACCAATCCTCAAGTCACAACAACAATGTAACAAACTAGAAATGTGATTCCTTCCTTGGGCATTCTTGCTAGCATCCCTAATTCCTATGTGGAATCACACATTATATCTCTTACAACCTTACCACCTATAATAATTCCATTCACTTGTCCTTGTAACACATACACCCCTTCACCTTTGTCACTTCAATATTATAACACAAACAATGACCCTCTCATAACTCAACTCTTCCAAACTATTTCATCCCTTCAAAAATATATTTCCACCATCCATCAAAATCAAAATAGCCCACTTACATATTACATCAGAAGTAGTCCATTTTCTATAGAGATATTGTGAACACCAATGCCACAAGGTATAGAGGTGCCTATATTTGAGAAATACGGAGGAAAGGGGGGTCCTTCTAACCATGTTAATGCCTATAATATATTATGTAGTGACTTTTTCCTTGATGATAAACTCTTGGCCAAGCTTATTCCCAGTTCATTTAAAGATACTTCCTTAGAATGGTTCTCCTCTTTACTAAACAACTCAATTATTTCATTTAATGAATTTTCTGATGCATTTGTAAACCATTTCCAAGTGCATATGACTCCTAAGATGAACTTGGTTGATTTTATGAGATCTAACCGAAAATAAGAAGAAAATATAACTAAATTCATCTCACGCTATCAATTGCTTTATTCCCAAATCTATGTCAAGGTCCCTTACCCTCACCTTCAAAAGATTTTTATAGAAAATTTGCAAACCAGGATACAAGATAAGCTTACCATGATGAAATTCCCATCCATCATGCACTTGTGTACTACCCTCTGTGATTATCAAAATTTAGTTAGTAGTGGAGATACAAAGTCAACTTCTGGTGGATTTGAGAAATCTAAGCCCAAAAACTAAAACAATTCCCAAAATTCTAGAAAAAAAAATAAAGGGTTCCTTCAATTTAATCCCCCTCAACGAACAACTCAAAATTTCAATAACCAAGTAGTTTTTGTTAGAGCCATGACACCCTTTAGCTATGGGGACCCAAAAAGATAATTCACTCCCTTACCTAATACCCTTCATAACACAATGTCCCAACTTCTAGAATAGTAAATGATTACCCTACATCCCATCAAAACACCTGATCCTAATAGACCTTTACCCCTGAGATTTATATCAAACGCTTATTACCACTATTAGAGACAAAATGGACATGACATGGAATAATTTAAGCGTCTTAAACATCGTGTGTAAGACCTCATTGATTTTGGACGTCTCTCCTTTGGAGGTGTTAGTGATCAAATAAATAAGTTTGTTTCCCCTCCTAACCAAAACATCAAGAATTTCACCAACCCCATGCCAAAACATAATATTTCATTTTTCAAAGCCAATGAAACTACAAATAATAATGTGATGAATGTTGATATGGATGATGATAACAATGATTCTATTAAACATGATGCTATTGATAATAATCCTATAGATGAAATGGTAGGAGTGATATATGTCATTCCTCATAAGATTCAAACTAAATATCCTCTTGAAATTTCTTTCTCCTCTAAGGATATACTTAAACATGCACCCGATGGTCCTCTTTACATAGCTGACCATATCTATGAGAATCCCACTAATGGGATACTAATAGATCTCACCTATGGAGAGAACACGGTCACCAAAGAATTCTTACTTTTGCATGAGATCTATCAATACATATATGATAAACTAAAAGCATGGATCGAGACACAATGGGTTTGCTTTCCCTACAATGGGATCAATCACTCTTCCTTTACAGATAGGACCGAAAACATTAGATACTTCATTGTCCATCATCTTTCAATTAGACCAATTTCATGTGAAGCTAGGCTATTCATGGCTTCATTCCATGAAAGTAGCCCCTTCCATTGTACATAAACTCTTAAAGTTTCTCTTTGACAAAAAAATATTCACAATCCATCATAGTGGATTTTACCCTTTTTCCTCCAAAGGAAACATTTCCCTAGATGCATTTTTTCATGCACCTATGGATCCTATAAAACCAAGAGAGGACTTATTTTTCTTGTCCTATCAAGAGTTCAAGGAAAAGAAGATCGTAGAACTATCCCTTCGAAACATGTCCCCAACCACCACCAAGCCTACCATCCTAGAAAAAATCATGCTTGAACCTAGACAAGTCCCAAACAACCAAGACCAACCTAAGACAAAAAATTCACCTACCTCCTACAAATGACCAAGAGACAGTGAAAACAATCTTGTTATACCTCCTAGAGTAGAACAAGTATACAAAGTCAAAGAGAACGTGTTAGAGTAATCGGTTATTTACTTTATTAATTAAACAATATTTGTTTAATTACTTAAAGTTCCCTTTTACCTCTTTTCACTTAGGCTAACATTAGGTGCATAATAATTAATTACTTTATTAATTATTATTGTGCAAGCCTATGGTTTTCCTTTTTAGGGTTTTCATCTATATGCAGTTGAAAACTATCTTTTGTATCATAATTCATTTTTACATTTTTAGGTGAATACATTGCTCAACATTCTTGAGCATTTCTTTTGTTGCTTCTCTTTGTTTCTCCTTGTAATAGGTTATTTGCTTGCAAAGATCTTTTGGAATTCTATGGTGTTGTATCTTCTCAACTCCAACATGGTATCAGAGCTTTAGATTTGCAACTACTTGTTCTTGTTTTGAGATTTTGCATTGGAAGAAAATCTAGGGTTCTAAGTTTTTTTTGGGTGGATTTAGCATACTCTATTTTTTTGGGTTCACTTTGGGCTCAAATGGATAGTTCCATTGGATTCGTAGCGCCCAAAAACCCCTAAATTGACTATCAAATTGTCGATTTTGGTTACAATCAATTTGGAAGGCAAAAATTTTTTGCCCTAAGGCCGTACGAAGCAAAAAAAATGCAAAAAAACCGAAAAAAATTAAAAAAATCATTTTTTTGGTTTATTTGTGTGTGGCCAGTGTTAAACCACTGTGCCACTAGAGCGCCGCCCGACAGCCACCACCACCAACGGCTACCACCGGTTGCGGCCAAGCAGCCACCGCCGCCCCTGCCAACCCGCCACCCAGTCTGCTCCGCCCGAGCGCCGCCTGCACACCACCGGCTGCACCGCCCGCACATTGCCACCTCCTACGCGCCTGCCCCCGGTCCGCCATGTGCCCTGGAGCTACCGAATTTTAAGCCCTTGAGGGCTATTTTTTTCTCTCCAACCCCCTATTATGTCATTTTTGGTCAAATGTGCATAACTTGGGCATCCTAGCTCCGTTTTTTGAACAGGAAGATGCATTGGAAAGCTGAGAATGGCACCAATTTGATGGTATAGAAATATTTTTAATTTTTTTACCAGTCTAGATATTTTTTACCAGTCAAATTGAGGTCTTCTTTCTTCACTTCCGAGGTCATAAAAGATGCAAACGGACTCCATTTTTCAAACTTGAATAGGCATTGGAAAGCTCTCAACATGCTCTATTCAGTAATGTGATCTATTTTATCAGAATTTTCACCAGGTACATGAGAATTTGTCTTGAAGTATTTTTTGCTTATGCATTGCTTCCTTCTTCTCAGTTTGTACTAGGGTTTGGGTTTATCTTTTGTGGGGGGTGTTTTTTCTCTTGCTTTCTGTCATTTATGTCAGAAAACTAACACACCAAAACTCTCAAAAATACAAACCCTTCTGCATCTTCTATCTATTCTGAAAGATCACATAATAATAAAAAACACAAGAAGGTACAGATGCAAGGTTTCATGGCAGACTCTTCAGTTGAGCTAATCACAACACATAATTATCACACTTGGAAGTCTCGTATGATGAGGCTACTCAGGTCACGAGGGTTATGGTCTTGTTTAGATGAGGTTTAGCCTCAGTTGCAGCATCCTTTTGAGATTATGCAGCACAGGAACAAGATGGATGAGGCTATGGGTTTGTTATGCATGCATGTTTCAGATAGTCTTTTGTTTTACCTTGATGCTTTGCTCACTCCTTGAGCCATGTGGTTAAAGTTTGAGACACTTTTTGGGGCCGTTAATGAGTTTCACACATTATAGATTGAGGCAGAGCTAACCTCATTGTTACCTGATTCATTTCCCACTATTGAGGATTTTTTGAACAAGTTCAAAACTATCCGTACTATTTTACAGGGTTGTGGGAAGAACAAGACAGAAACAGAGTGCATTTCCTTGATTCTTTCGAAGCTTCATGGTCCATTTCAGATATTTGCTTCCTCCTTCTACTCCACCATGGATGGTTTGGGTGCCAGTTTTACCATGCCTTCCTTTGATTTATTTTGTGAGTGATTGTCTTGGGAATAGTCTCACTTTTCTCAGATGGATATGTTCTCAGGTTCAAAGAGAAAAGCATTGGTTGCTCTGTCACCGAAGGGGAAATAGAAGCAGAAACCGAGCCCCAAGAAAGATTTTGCAGTAGTGAGCATTCCTCCAAACTGCCTCCTAAGTCTGATTCTAAACCACCATTTAATCCAAAACATGGGAAATCTTCGAAGTCTGGTGATTCTTCCTCCAAGACTAAGGAGAAATCAGGAGACACTTGCAGTTTTTCTGGCAAGCAAGGTCATCTAGTTTCCAGGTGTTGGAAATGATTAGAGGCTTTAGAGGAGGCCATGCAGCAGCAACACATCTCCTCACCTCAGTCTTCTTCTTCTTCCACCATAGGGAAGGGTCATGCTCTCATTGCATGAGCATCGACCAATGGGTCCACTTGTATTTTAGACTCTGGTGCTTCTCACCATATGACTAACACTCAGTAGTTGGTCACTTCTCTTGCCTCTTGTGGTACTTCATAGATTGCAGTGGGTGACTCTTCACAGCTTTCCATCTTGGGTTTAGGTTCTGTCTCTTTGGATGGGGGCACTCTATAGGATGTTTTGTTTGTTCCTGACATTTCGACAAACCTCTTGTCCATTGATTAGATTTGCCACACTGGTTTTGTTAAGACAGTTGAGTTCTCACCACATGATGTGGTTATTCGGGACCTCCATGATTCTGATTTGGTTGTGGCTACTGGTAGTGTTGATACTGCATCTTGTCTTTACAGATTTGATGGATTTGCGCCTTCTAAGGGTACAGGTTCATCTCTTATAGCACATGTAGATTCAATGAGTCAGCTTTGGCATGAGTATTTGGGCCATGTCAATTACAGATATTTTTAGCAGATGAGTACACAGTCACTTGTTCTTGGTCTTTCATGGATTTCCTGCACTAACGGTGTTTGTCATGGTTGTGTGCTTGGCAAGCATCACAAGGATCCCTTTCTGAAGGGAAGTACCACTCGTGCTTTGGCACCCTTGGAGCTGATTCATAGTGACCTCATGTCATTTCCCACTCCTGCTTTTTCAGGGGTCAAGTATGTACTCACATTCATTGATGACTTCTCCAGACGCACATGGTTGTACTTTCTTAAGTACAAGTCTGATGTCTTTGATTCCTTTCATGTCTTCAAGATATTTGTAGAGAAGCAATCTGGTCTTTCTATCCGGCAGATATGTACAGATAATGGGGGGGAGTATGTGAATCAGGCCTTCAGAGATTTTTGCATTGAGCATGGTTTGCAGCATCATTTTTTTTTTCCCTACACCCCTTAGCAGAATGGTATCACTGAGTGAAAGAATAGGACTTTACGGGAGATGGCTAATTGTATGATTCAGTCCAGGTCCATGGATTCATCTTTTTGGGCTGAGGCAGTCAATTGTGCCAACTATATTCAGAATGAGATGCCTCACAAGGCGATTTGACATATGACTCCTGAGGAGGCTTGGTCTCATGACAAGCCTGATATTTCATCATTTCAAGTATTTGGTAGTGAGGCATGGGCTTTTATTCCTGATGCTCAGAGGAGAGCTATGGAGCAGAAGAGTCGACCCCTCATATTTATCGGCTAATGTGAGGATGTTAAGGCATACAGGTTGTTTGATCCTGATTCCAGAGAGGTCCTATTTCAATGGGATGTTTAGTTTGATGAGTGCCTTCCTCCAGTTGATACCTTGTCTCCAGTGTCCACTTCACTACCTACTCCACCCACTACAGCTCTTCAGGATTATTTTGAGGATTCTGATGAGGATATTGATGATCCCCCATCCCCACCTCCACTTGCTCCACCTCAAAGGCCCAAATGGGCTCACTTTACTATTGAGGTAGCAGGATCTATGGCTGGTGATCCTTCAGACACTCATCGCACTCATTCTCATACTACAGGTTCTAGTCTTTTGACTCATGCTCTTTCAGAGGATCCTCAGAGATTTTCAGAGGTGACAGGTCACCCTGAGTGGGATAGTGCCATGGAGGAGTATTCTTCTTTGATGAGGAATAATACATGGGATCTTTGTCCTCTTCCTAAGGGCAGAAAGATGGTTCTGTGCCGATGGTTGTATCGCACCAAGTATGCTACTAATGGTTCTATTGATAAGTACAAAGTACGTCTTGTTGCGAAGGGTTTCTCACAAGTTGAGGGTATTGATTACTCTGAGACATTTTCCCCTGTCGCCAAGATGAATTCTATTCGCTTTGTATTATCACTTGCAGCTTCTAGAGGATGGCTCATTTTTCAGATGGATGTGAAGTGTTCCTTCTTACATGGTGACCTATAGGAGGAGATCTATATGGAGCAGCCTCAAGGATTTGTTCATGATTCTTCTTTGGTTTGCAGACTTCAGCGTTCATTATATGGTCTCAAACAAGCCCCTCGGGCTTGGTATGAGAAGATGGACTCTTTTTTGCTCTCCACTGGTTTCACTCATTGTCATTCTGATCACACGGTCTATATTCAGTATCTTGAGGGTGAGATCTTGATTCTTGTGCTATATGTTGATGATCTTCTCATCACAGGTAGCTCATCCTCTATGATTCAAAATTCTCAGCTAGCCTTGATGGAGCAGTTTGAGATGACAAATCTTGGCCTTCTGCACTATGTCGTTGGTCTTCAGGTGATTTAGTCTTCAGAGGGGATCTCCATTTACCAGCAGAAGTATTCTTTTGATATGCTTCAACACTTTGGCATGCTTGATTGCAAGCCTGCCCCCACACCTTTTTAGTCAGGGGTTGTTTTGACTACTACTTGCCCCACTCCTTTAGTAGATGCTACACTTTACAGGTAGTTGGTTGGTAGTTTGTTGTACCTAACTCACACTCGTCCCGATCTTTCCTTTGTGGTTGGTCTTGTCTCTCGATTCTCACATGATCCTCATGAGAATCATTGGCAAGCTGCCAAGCGTATTTTGACATACATTCAGGGCACCACTTCATATGGCATTCACTACACATTAGGGGATCCTCACATTGTTGGCTACACTGACTCAGATTGGGCTGGTGATGTCAATGATCGGAAGTCTACTTCTGGCTTTGTTTTTTGTCTTGGCTCTGGTCCTATCACATGGTCATGCAAGAAGCAGACTGCTCATGCATTATCATCTACAGAGGCTGAGTACCGAGCTGCAGTGCTCGCTAGTCAGGAGATTTTATGGCTTCGTCAGTTGATGACTGAGTTTGGTTTTCCTCTTGATAGTCCCACTATTCTTTGGTGTGACAATCAGAGTGCTATACACATTTTGCGCAACCCGGTGGAGCATCAGCGGACGAAGCACATTGAGCTTCATATGCATTTCATCAGACAGTTGATTCAGGATGGTTCTCTCATCTTGGAGTATGTTCCCACTACCAAGCAGGTTGCAGACATCTTCACGAAACCTTTTGCATCTCCGCGCTATCTTCAGTTGCACTCTATGCTTGGGGTGAAGGAAGTTGTCCTTGGGGGGTCTTTATGAGGCCTTCCTTCCTTCATGTTTCTTTTAGCATGTTGTTCTATCTCTTTTTGGAGAGGAGTTTTTCCCACTGGGTTTTCTCCTTTTCTCCGTTTCATAGAGATTTCATTGTACTTGGGTACCTGATCTGGCCTTGTTGCCGGGACCCATTGCTTTTGCTTTCAGTAGCTTCTTCTAGGTTTTAGCTTCTCCCTATGTCTATCTTAAGGGGGGTGTTAGAGTAATTGGTTATTTACTTTATTAATTAAACAATATTTGTTTAATTACGTAAAGTTCCCTTTTACCTCTTTTCACTTAAGCTAACATTAGGTGCATAATAATTAATTACTTTATTAATTATTATTGTGCAAGCCTAGGGTTTTCCTTTTTATGGTTTTCATCTATATGTAGTTGAAAACTATCTTTTGTATCATAATTCATTTTTACATTTTCAGGTGAATACATTGCTCCATATTCTTGAGCATTTCTTTTGTTGCTTCTCTTTGTTTCTCCTTGTAATAGGTTATTTGCTTGCAAAGATCTTTTGGACTTCTATGGTGTTGTATCTTCTCAACTCCAACAGAAAGTGGTTGAACAACCTCTCATGGTTCCTTCCATTCCTCCCCTTGGGGAAGAAAATAAACCTATGGTTGATCAACTCGCTCCTACACAAATGCAACATGAAAATAAAACTAAAAGAAACAAAGGTGCTAGAGAGAATAGGCATAGACATCATGCCCTTGCTCGGAAGTTACATGAATAATTAAACAAAGGAAATCAAGATCCAAACTTAACTGAAGCAATGCATGATGACTCTACCCCCACCCCGAAATAAAATAATCCAATACAACCACAAGAAGAGTTGAAATCTTCCATGAGCATTATCCTTTGACCTCCTATTGTGATTAACCTGGATGATGATGAAAAGGTTTATAAAATTGATGTAGACATGCATAATGAATTGAATACATTTGTTTCCTCTTCCATGAGCTTAGATGACAAATCTCCTACAAAGAATGTTGAACCTGGTCCTTCTCCTATTCCTGAACTTGCTCTTGTCCCTTTAGCTAGTTTTCCACCCTTGATATACAATGAACATGATTGGGATGCAAATGACCTACTCATAGGTTGACTCACATGTTCCTTACTATTCTTTTGCATTATTTATTTTTTACTTACTTTTTTGTGATTGCATGTGCATAATGTGATCCCCTATGACATTCTATTTGATGTTCTCTCTTTCTTTGTGACACTCCTATATTTTTACCTTCATTCTCCTCTATTTCGTCCATCTTTTCACTTTATTTATTTTTTATTTGTCTTGTGTTTTAATTTTGGGGATGATGCAAGGTGTCAAGAAATTCATGTCTCTTCCATGTTGACCCAAAATATTTGTCTTTATCTTTTTTATTTTTCTTTTGTTATCCTTTTTGGGATGATGCAAGGCATCAAGACATTCATGTCTCTTCCATGTTGACCCAAACAGATATTTCTTTATTTTCTCTCTCTTTGTGTCATTACTCTAGTTGTATGTGTATTTGAGGAATGATGACAGTTCTGAGCTCTCTATAAACTTTGCAACAAGAACATACTGACCCCAAATCCATAGATCCCTTATGTGTTTGGTGTTTTAATTTTGGGGGAAAACCCTTGTACTTTTCATGAGGTAGATTTATTTGGAAATATATTAATTGGCATAGGGCTTTCCAAGTTATCTCTCATGCCTTTTTAACTATTTAAATTTATCAATTGCTACTTTAAAGTGATTGCTCATAGTATGGTGTTTAGCAATTTATTTAAAGTGGGGGAATACATTGGCATTATTCTTTTTCATTTTCCTTTACATGGTTCATGCGACAGTCTTTTTATTTTATACGATGCATTTTTTCCTTTGTGGATGACATTGGGTGTGGTATCCTTCAAGAGTGTGATCTCTCTTATTATATTATATTCCTCTTAGTGGCTTGATGTGATATAGTGCATCCCCTAAGTTTCAAAATTTATATTCTTTGATTGGTCCTTTATTGGAGACACTAGGCACAATGTTCCCTAAGTAAAGACCTTGCATGAAATAAGTAAAAATCCTTTGAATATTTCCTATTTCTATATTTTTCATTTTTTGTTATATGGTCACCTTGCATAACACATCTTGCATGCCTGTAGAGCCATCATGTTTGTTCATGAGCTCCAAGCATACAAATTTTTTCTTGTCTCATGAAGCTCAAAAATAATTTTTGTGTGGCACCTTATTAAGTTTATTAGGAGATATAACATTGGTATGGTTTGAACAAGAAGCCTAACCAAGGCATGACCCCATATCCACTCGTGTGTGTGTGTGAGTACATACTAGCCACGAGTTTATGTTTCTCACCTTTTTTTATTTCTCACCTAGTAGATAGCCAAGAGTTTTGTTTCCATAGAGTGAGTATGCATTTTTCAGACAAACAACCTAGATCGGATCCACATTGTTATGGAAAAATGAATGAAGCTTGATCCAAGTCTCTTTTATCTTTTATGTTTTCTCCTTTGGCAGTGTATTCTTGTGCTTTTTTGTTGCTCTTTATCATTTTCATGTGTATTCTTTTGTTATCATGTTGATTTTTCTAGATATCTTGATCTTGGGGACTTGATCACCCCTCTCGATTGTTTTCATCAAATATTATTGGAATTGGTACATTTGAACCCCTCTTGATGTGTGTGTTTGTCTACTTTATTGTGAATTTGAATAAAGTTCATCCTCTCACTAAAGTGGGGGCTAAATGTAGTGTCAGAAACTATTGTCGGGACATTTTCACACTTATTTGGGTCATCCTTATGAGTTAGGCTTAATGTTTCCTTGATTTAGTGTTGTAATGTGATTAACACATTCACATTAGGTCTTGGGCCCTTCTGAACTAATGAATTTAATGGTACCTTGCTATATTGTTGTGAAGTGTTGTAACACAATTTCACACTTTTATAAGGTCTTATCAACCTAATAAACCTCTTTTTAATCAAAATTAATCTCAATGTTATCAACCTAATAAAACTAATAATTTGGATTTCTTTTGGCCCCATTTTGCATCTAAAAACCTAATTTTTTCATATTTTCAAGGATAATCAAGACACCAAATATTAACCAATCATAATTCAAGTTTTTATGGCTTATGTGGCCTAAATTTAAGGATCCGGGACTCATTCACCACCTTGGGAAAATGGGTCCCACCTAGATCTTTTGACCCCAAACTAGTTTTCACACGTTTCTAAGCACTTTTGATTTTCGGTCCCATACATTATTCCAGATGGGACTCATTTTCCATCTTGGGAGAATGAGACCCATGTGGCCCACAATCAAAATTAATTCAAATTCTTGGCAATATTATATTCTCCTAGATCTGACATCAGCTTGTAGTGTTGTAATTTTGAGAATTCTTGCATAATTGAGTATAAATACAAGGTTATTTCCTTCATTTTCACCTAAGCATTGAATTATTCACCCTTACAGAAAATTGAGATCAGAAGAGCATTCAAGAGAATTCAAGGGTAGATTATCAAGCATTTTATAGCAACATCCAATCATCAATCATCATGTCAATAATTTCATACATCCTATTTGTTATTGTGCTAATAGTTATGATGTAGGGTTTATGATCCAATCAAGTGTTTCATTCAAGATAAACTTGATTCAAGAAATATTCAAGAACCACATCCATTAGAGCCATTTCAAGCATATTTTTATCACTTCATTCAAGGTTTTGGTGACTTGTAACATTGTCTTTTTTAATTCATCATTCTCCATTCTTATTTCCTTTCATTTCAATTATTGATAAATCCAAAACAAGGTTTGACCAAGCCAAACCCCTATCCACTTACCCAAAAAAAAAAATTCCCTCTCCTTTGTGTGTGATTTGTAGGTCTAGGTTATAGATTTCCTAAGGAGCAAGATCGGAGAAAAAATTTCAAATCATTCAAAGTTGTAAAAAATTTCATCAAGCCTTGGAGCACCTTGGAGATCACCTACAGGTCACAAGTTGTAGTTTCAAATCTAGAAACCAATCAAGAAGGGTAGACTAGATAGAGAAGAGTCTGATCAATCTTTAAATTTGTAGAAAATTTGAACTGGACTAATTCACCACTCCTAGTGTATGAGTCCTTCTTCCAGTCAATTTCTAGGATTTTGAAGATTCATATACCCTTTTGTCTAAAACCTATTTCGACATGGTTTTCCAGAAACTAGACTTATTCACCTATCTTGGCAAATGAGTACCAATCAGTAGTAAAATCATATTTTCTAGTGATCCATATCTCCATCTAGCCTTCTCTGGATTTCTAGGTGCACACATTTTGTTTTGCAATTTTTTGTATTGTTTCATTCACTTTTATAGGTCATTTAGTCTTATTTTGCATTCAACTAGGGTTTTTCATTTCATCTTACATTTCATTATCTTTTCCAACTCTAAACTTGGTAGTGAACCCCTTACTATATCATATTTAGTCCCTAGAACAACCCTCTTGCAATATCTCTTTCTCTTTTGCACTGAGATCTTAAGGGTTTGTTCTTGAGTGAAAGTGAGTGAAAAATTTCCTTCTAGCTCCTAAACCCTAGATTAAAGGCTAAAAATTTCTTCCTTTCATTCTCATAAATCCTTGCAACTACTCATATTTTTTTATTTTGTTAAGTCATCTTTCTTTTCTACCTTGAAACTTTGTGATCTATTAACAAGCATAAAATTTCCCTTGAAATATACAATTTAACCTTTTCTCCTTTTCAAATATAGAATTTCAACCTAGTTATAATGCCATCTAATATAGTTATAGTAGGAGGGTGTAATTAACTACTATCCATTCATGTAAATATAAGAAATAAAAAAATTTTACAAAAAAAAAATTGAATAAACAATTATAACAATCATATTGATTCAATATATTTTAATGATTCACAACTTGTCAAAATATAACTATGTAGCCTCACAAAAAGTGATACATAGATAACTAAAATAACTAACAACAAGAAAACTTTATTGATCTCAAAATAAAGAATAAATTATATTTTTTCATAATGGAATTTATACATTTATATATCTCTATTTACAACAATTAGCATAGTTCAACCTCACAAGGAATATTTAATCAAACAACCTCTATATTAAATTCTAATATAACAATTAGTCTTATCCTATTCATAATGTTTAAATATAAACCCACAAAAACTTTATTCCCATGTGCCATGTTATTATATCACGCTCCTCTCTAAACTATCCCCATACTTGCATCTTTCTCCTCTTTTTTCATTCTCTTTGATGAACTCTATTAGGGATGATATATTATCCATCTCCCTCAACAATCCTTAGAAAATTATAAGTAATTTAAAGGTGGAAATTTTTCATCACTTATAATTTAGGACATAGGACACCAATATTTTATACTTTATCATTCAAGAAAAAACCCTACAGATCTTGCAATAGGGTTGTCCTAGGGACTTATTGTAAACTAATGAGGGGTTCACCACCAATCTAGGGCATGGAAGAAAATGTAATGAAAATCAAAATTCTTAACCCCAATTAAATGAATCTTTCACTAAATGACATATAAATGAAAATGAAACAAAATAGAAAGTTGCAAGATGAAATGTGTGCACCTGGAAATCTAGAGATGATCAATTAACGTTCTAAAATGTTAGAAATTATGATTTAAATGTTGACTAGGACTCATACACCAAGCTAGGTGAATAACTCTTAGATCTGGATTTTTGTGCATGAATAAGAATCTAGCAAATGGGTATCTGAATCTCTAAATATATGAATTTCACCTAAATTGTGACTCATTCTCTAGGACTGGTGAATCAGTCCAGTTAGGGTTTTCTAGAACTTCAAGGTTTGAATGTATTCTTCAAGGTATGCTTTGTGCTTCACAATTGATTTTTAGACCCAAAACCTTGATTTGTAACCTATAGAAGCTCTCCAAGTATCTCCATTGCAAGATGACATCTTTGACAACTTTCTCCAAACTTTCTCCTTAACATGTCTTCAATCTAGACTTTCAAATAACACACTAAAGAGAGGGGAATTTTTTTTTTCATTAGTGGATAGGGGTTTGCCATGGTCAAACCCCGTTTTGGTAATCAAACCTTGAAATGAAATGAAATAGGAATGGAGAATGATGAATGCACAAAATATGATGTTGTAACTCACCAAACCCTAGAAATGAACTATTGAAAACATGTGCGAGATGGCTCCAATGGATTTGGATCTTGACTCTTGCTTGAATCAGATAGATCTTTAATGAAATGCTAGATTGAATCATGAAACCCTATATCACAATTGTTAGCTCAAAAACAAACATGAAGCATGAAGACTTTGACATGATGCTTGATGCTTGAATAATGCTCTAGAATGCTTGATAATCTACCCTTAAATTTTCTTGTAAACACTTGAATGATCTTGAGAACTCAAACATTCTATACTTGGATTCTCTTTCAAGAGTCTTAGGCGATCTCTTTTATTATTAGGTGAAAATGAGTGAAAAAACTTGTATTTATACTTAATTATCTAATAATTCCTTAAATTACAATACTACAAGCTAACATCAAATATAGGAGGATAAAATCCCACCAATAATTTGAATTAATTTTAATTTTGGGCCACACGGGACTCATTCGGCCAAGGTTGTGAATGATTCCCATTAGGCAGAATTTATGGGACTATTTTCAAAAATGATTCGAAATGTGAGAAACCATGATTGAGACCCAAAACTCTAGGTGGGACTCATATGCCCAAGGTGGCGAATGAGTCCCAGACCACCAAATCTCTCCACACAACCTAGAAACACTTGAATTATGATTGGATGTTGATTTGTGTCGGGATCATCCTCAGAAAGATACAATAAAGAAGGCTTGTGGATGAAAAATAAGGCCAATTAAAGCATAAATAAGCCCAATTATTAATGAAAACCCTAGAAAAGTTTGAAAGTGTGCTACAACACTTTACAATACTCCAAATAAGGCATGATTAATTTTATTTAATTCACAAGGGCACAAGACCTAATGTGAGTGTGTTAAAAACATTACAACACTACTTTTCAAGGAATCATTAAGCTCAATTTTTACAAGGAGGATCCACACAAGTGTGAAAATATCATTGAAAACATTTTTTGACACTACATTTAGCCCCCGCTTTAGTGAGAGAATTAACTTGCTTCAAACTCACTAAAGGAGACAAAACCGCATCAAGAGGGGTTCAAATGCACCAAAGTTGGTAAGATAGGATGACAAAAAGCAAGAGGAGTGATCAAGCCCCCAAGATAAAGATCCCATTAAGAACCATCATAGGCACAAACAAACACACATGAGAATTATAAAGAGCATTATAAAGGAACAAGTGTACACTATCAAAGACGAAAAGAAAAGTAAAATAAAAGGGGTGGATCAAGATTTGATCATTTCTCCATCATGATGTGGATTAGATCTAGTTGATTGTATGAAAAATGAAAGCTCACTATGAGGCAACATAATTTCAGGCTATCATCTGGGTGAGGATCAGAAAGAGGTGAGACACATACACACATGGCTAGTATGCACTCACACTCACATTCGAGTGGCTATGGGAAATTCATGCCTCGGTCGGGCTTCCCATCAAAAACCATACCAAAGTTATACCTTTTGATAAATATAATAAGGCTCCACATAAAAATTATTTGAGCTTCATGAGGCAAGAAAAACTTCATATGCTTGTAGCTCATGAAAAATGAACTTTGAGCTTCATGAGGCAAGAAAAACTTCAAATGCTTGGAACTCATGAACAAACAAGATGGCTCTACACGAATGCAAGATGTATTATAAAAGGTGTCCATATACCTGAAAAATATAAATGCAACAATAAGGAATGCTCAAAGGATTATTTCTTAGTTCATACGATGTCTTCAACTTAGGAAACATTGTGCCTAATGTCTCCAAGAGAGGACTGATCAAAGAATAAAATATTTGAAACTTAGAGGATGTAGTGTGTTACATCAATATACTAAGAGGAATATAATATTCTAAGAGAGATCATGCTCTTGAGGGGCATCACACCCAATATCAACCACAAAGAAAAAAAAAACATCACATAAAGCAAATACTACACTATGAACTATGAGAATGCAAAAGAATAATGCCAATGTATGCCCCCACTTTAAAGAAATTTCTAAACAACATATTGTGAGAAATTAATTTAAAGTAAATGATAAATTAAAACAATAAAGAAGATGTGAGAGCTAACTTTAAAATCCCTATAACAAGTCATATGTTTCCAAGTAAATCTATGTCATGCAAAAGAAAAGAAAAGAGAGGGGTTGACCACAAAAATGACAATCTAAACACATAAGGGATCTATGGATTTGGGGTCAGTATGTTCTTGCTACATCGGTGTTTGCAATATATCCAAGGACAATGGCCTATTTTTGACATAATATGTAGGTGGGCCATTTTGATTTTGGTTGATGGTGGAATTTTTTTTTTGAAGGGATGAAATAGTTTGGAAGAGTTGATTTATGAGAGGGTTATTGTTTTTGTTATGAGATGGTGGTGACAGAGGTGGAGGGGTGTATGTGTTTGAGGGAAAATTGAATGAAATCCTTATAGGTGGTAAGGTGGTAGG
Organism: Sequoiadendron giganteum; assembly: GCA_007115665.2. Lineage (NCBI taxonomy): Eukaryota > Viridiplantae > Streptophyta > Pinopsida > Cupressales > Cupressaceae > Sequoiadendron > Sequoiadendron giganteum. The sequence continues at coordinate 602,287,283 of CM021100.1, read as the reverse complement.
AGATATGGCATGTGATGCCACAAAGGTACTAGGGATGCTAGTAGGAATTCCCAATGAAGGAATCACATTACTAGTTGGTTGCATTGTTGTTGTGACTTGAGGGTTGGTATAGGTATGAATAGAGGAAATTGTTGTAGGAGGTGGAATTTCAATTCCTCCTTGGATCATGACATTTCTTGTAGGTAAATGACAACTAGTGGTTGAGGTGAGTTTTTTTCCAAATATTTGAACTATATATTTCACAAGGTCAAGTCCATGTTCACTTTCAAGAATGTGATGAATGCTATCTATAGTAGGGATAGCAGTAGTTGAATGTTGTCATTTTTCACTTGATGTTTTAGGTTTGCTAACTCTTCATGAATTTTAATTATGTTTTCATGTGGAACACTATCAATTCTTGTTTCAACTTGCATCACACTACTTGAAGGTAAAGATTTGTTAAGGGTATGGTCCATACCTAGTGTACTAGTGTCAATACTAGGAGTGAAAGAGCTAGACAACTCAAGATCCACAATGATTGTGTTATCGATGGATGACATGATTGCCAAACTTCTTCTCACTATATTATTAGCAATAGGACACCAAATACTCATGCAAATGAAATATAAGCTATGAACAATGAAATGATTATAAAATAAATTTTATAAACTAAAATAGAAAGCTATAAATAGAAAATAGAAGCTCAGAAACAATTCTTTAAATGATAAAAAAATATAGTGCAAAATATTCACTAGGATTGATTCACCCTAAAGGGCGTATGAGTCCCAGTGAGGGTTTTTTTCAAAATTTCTAAAAAAATATTAATTGATTTTAATGATTTTTATGGTGTATAATTTGTAACCTAAGTCAAAATGCAGATTTTGTATGGTTTTCAGTGATTTGAGATGCAAAAATTCAAGCTATATGCACTTTCACTAATGCAAAATTTGGAAATCCTAGAATGCTAATTAAATAATGCAAACCATAGTTCAATGTTAACTCAAACAAGATCTAGGATGATGATGCACTCCAAATCAGAATTATGATGTTCTAAATGCAGTTTCACCAAAATGAAAGGTGGAAATTTGTCATCACTTATGGTTTAGGACATAGGACACCAATATTGTTTGCTCTCTCATTCAAGAACAAACCCTAGAGATCTCAGTGCAAAGGAGAAAGAGATCTTGCAATAGGGTTGTTCTAGGGACTAATTGTAAACTAATGAGGGGTTCACCACTAAGCTAGGGCTTGGAAAGACAAATACAATGTGAATCCAAATGCTTAACCCTAATTCAACGCAATCTTTCACTAATGACCTAGAAATGAAAATGAAACAAAACAAAAAGCTACAAGATGAAATGTGTGCACATAGAAATATAGAGATGACTAAATGAGGATTTGAAATGTAGGAAATTATAACTTTAATGTTGAATAGGACTCATATGACAAGTTGGATGAGTTAGTCCTAGATTTGGATTTCTATGCAGGAACAAGAATTAGTCAAATGGGCATCCAAATCTCTAAAAATCTAAATTTTGACCTAAACTGGGACTCATTCGCTAGAACTAGCGAATCAGTCTAATTAGGATTTTTATGAGTTTTTGGATCTTCAAGGTTTGGTCTTTGATTCCCAATTGATTTTTGAATCTGAAATCTTGAGTTGTAACCTTTAGAAGATCTCCAAGTATCTCCAATGCAAGGTGGCAACTTTGACAAATTTCTCCAAACTTGCTCCTCAATGTCTCTTCAATCTAGACCTACAAATCACACACTAAAGAGAGGGAAAAATGTTGTTTTGTTAGTGGATAGGGTTTTTCCTTGGTCAAACCCCATTTTGGTAATCAAACCTTGAAATGAAATGAAATAGCAATGGAAAATGATGAATGAACAAAATATGATGTTGTGACTCACCAAATCCTAGCAATGAAATGCTGCAAACACGTGTGAGATGGCTCCAATGGATGTAGATCTTGACTCTTTCTTGAATAGGATAGATCTTGAATGAAATAATAGCTTGAATTATGAAACCCTGCATCACAATTATTATCTCAAAAAAAAAATGATGCATGAAGACTTTGACATGATGCTTGATGTTTGAATAATACTCTAGAATGTTTAATAATTTTATCTTGAATACTCCTATAAACAATTAAATTCTCTTGTGAACTCAAAATTTCTATAAGGATGCTCTCATAAGATTCTTACGTGATCTCTTGAATTATTAGGTGAAAATGGGTGAAATAAATTGTATTTATACTTAATTATGCAAGAATTTTTGAAATTACAACACTACAAGTTGACATCAGATCTAGGAGGATAAAATCCAGCCAAGAATTTAATCTAATTTTAATTTTGGGCCGCAGTGGAATCATTTACCCAAGGTGGTGAATGAGTCCCATCAGGCATAATTTATGGGACCATTTTCAAAAATGCTTAGAAAGGTGTGAAACCAAGATCAAGAGCTAAAACTCTAGGTTGGACTCATACGCCTAAGTTGGTGAATGAGTCCCAAACCATCAAATCTGGCCCACACAAGCTAGAAACATCTGAATTATGATTGGATGTTGGTTTGTGTTGGGATCATCCTCAAGAATATATATCAAATGAGGCTTGTGGATCCAAAATAAGGCCAATTAAAGCTTAAAGAAGATCAATTATTAATGGCAACCCTAGAAAAGTGTGAAAGTGTGTTACAACACTTTACAACACTCCAAATAAGCCATGATTAAGTTTATTTAATTCACAAGGGTCCAACACCTAATGTGAGTATGTTAAACACATTACAACACTAAGTGAGGCCATCATTAATCTTTATTTTAACAAGGAGGGCCCACACAAGTGTGAAAATGTCACCAATGACATTTTTCAACACTACAGTAATATAAATAGAAATTTGCAGTCTCAAAGATATTTTGTTAGCTACAAACTAGGAAATATCTCAAAGCCATATGAAATGTATAGTTATCCAAGTGTACAAAACCTCCAAATCAAATATGAAGATGAAGAAATATAATATCCTCATGAGTTTCCCATCATAGGTTCCCCTAGAACAAATGTACCTACAAAAGAACTCCTTTATTGGTCAAAAATCCTAGAAAGCTAGTAGAGGTTAAAACCATCAAAATATTAGCCTTATTTAGACTCAAAAACCACACTACCATTTTTTTTACCTAAATATATTAAAATGTGAGAATGGCATCATCCCATATATTCACAATATAGTCTACAAACTTCAAGACATGTTAGCATTATGGAAAAATGTAGTTGTATCTTCTATAACTCCCTAGTGACATACAAGCAAATAACATATCGATAAATAATAACTTTATTTATATAAGATATACCTGATACATTTGAAATTATCTTACATCAAAATTACTATTACTCTATCACTATAAAATATAATTGATAATAAAGAAGATTAAAGTAGTATTCGCCTATTAACCAAACACACATATTGAATGAGTTTTTTTTTTTCCACTATTTATCCCATAATTGATACTAGTCCACCAAAGAGTTCAATATGAATATATACCTCATTTTATGTATCCCACCTCTATTATGTGGTTGTATGGAGACATAGGTGCATAATATTCATATCCTATGATTAGTGAGTTTGTGTTCAAGTTTTTACTTTCCAATTTTATGTTACAGTAGGAGAGTTGTGATTTTTTCTTTCTATTTGTAAGCTTCACACCTATGCATAAACCTCAATAGAACACATATTAAAATAAGATTTAGGATATGATTTGGAGTAAAAAAATATGTGTTTTTTATAAAAATGTAAAATGTATTTACATATTTTCCACAATTATATATTTTTAGTAAACTAATTCATCTTTCTTGTAGCTACAAACTTGTATTTCACCATGATGGTATAGAAATCAAGTAAAATTTATGGAGTGTAATTGAATCTTTGTTTATATTTTAAAATTAATTTTTTCCTCCCACCATAAGGAACTTACTAAATATTATTCCAATGTAGTTATCATTTTTTCTTACATTATGATTTTGCAAAAAAAAATTCCTTTCTTATGAAATCCACATGTCTTATATAGTGGACTTGTTTAGCTACTTTATATTGTTTAAATTATATCCTTTGCTACATGATCCATAACAATAAGTGATTGATTTAGATTTTAAATATCCACAATTATAACTTATGTCCCTTTCAAAGAGTGGAAATTATTAGATTTCCTCCCATTCTCGTACCCTCAAGAATATTGTATAGGTGGACTTACATAGACCATTTATATATTGCAAGATATTGTACCACATATAGACCCCACATTCTTACATATATTAATACATACCCCATCGCTCATTTTTGTGTGTTCCACACTCATGTATATACCTTACAAACCTAATTCTCTCATGTTTGGTGCATGAAAAAAATTATTTGACACCTATGCACATCTCTTGTAAAGTAAACTCATTCATTTAGGTCCTATGATTCAATATTCTAGAAAACTGATATCCTTCATTATAAATTAAAACATACCAAGCCTATGACATACAAATATTGATTCGTTAGAATTTTTAGGCCTCTCTTGTTACTTGTAACATGTGAATCTACCTTCCATATCCATAAAAAATTATATAATGATTTTGTAGACTTAAAATCTAGCTTTACAAGTTAAAAAATAACAAGCTACTCCCATGCCCTACAAGTTTTTCATTAAAGTATAAATCATTCTCTTGAGATAGTGTATGTATATATATGTCCACACTAAATTAGCATGTCTATGGATGTATTTGTGCTTGGGTAATATTGGATATATATAATAATATACTTGATACTATTATAATGAATTTTTATGATGCCAAGGATGTCCTCAATTGTTTCCTTGTAAGGATTGGTCAAATACACATCCAATAACCTATAGGTTAATATATTCATAATTTGAGCTCATAGTGTCTGTTGATTTTAGGAGAATATATAACTTGGATGAAAGTAAAAGGGGACCTATTGTGCAAAATTTGTTCATATGTATGTCCTATAGTTGATGGTTTAATGTTACAAGGGTGATTTGAAATATTTGTGCATAAGTCTAGCACCTTTGTATACTTAAAACCAAATTAATTTTTCATGATTAGATTTTTTTTCCAACACTTTCAAGTAATCCTATATACCTAAATGTGTGTACTAATTGTGATAGAAATGATTTGACACCAAAATAAAATTGTAACTAGGGAAAATATCAGGTTAGCATGAAATAAAAATCTTGAAACAAACCCAAGTATAGCAACGAAGAACAAAGGAGTTTGAAAGCATGAAAAAAAAGAACAATGTTACCAAATGTCTTCAACCTCCATGAATCACCTTCATTTCACATTCTCCATTTATTGTAAGTATATAATTTCCCTCAAATTTTTGTGATGAGAAAAATTTGAAGGATTCTAATGTGTCTGCAAGTGTACTCAGAAAAATACTCAAGCATGAAATCTATAAGCATAAGATGTGTCTAATGAGGGTAAATTTTCCTTTTTATAGAAAATTCAATTTTGGATAAATGGCCAAGATTGAAAGTTGAGAGATTCCCTAAGATCAATGGCTGGAATTAAATATGACAACCCACAATTAGGGTTAGGGCAACATTAGGTCAAATTTGAAATGGAGGGCTGAGATTTGATTTAGGAAAAATCAAATCAATGGATAAGAATGAATGTGACAATAAGATTTGACACATAAAAAAAGGAAAGTGGAGAATAAAAAATAAATTTAAAATTAATTCCCTCAAGAGGTTGAGTTGACCTTTTAAATTAAAAATAAATTTAATTCAAAAGTGGTGGGACCATGTGACAGTAAATAATGATTTTAAATTATTTACTTCATGGGAATTTAGAAAGTGGGTAATTTTAAATAAATTATTTTATTTAAAATTAGGAAAAAGTTGTTCGAAGGTGATCCCAAAATACCGGTTTACAATTTTTGGCCAAATTGGACACTGAACTGATTTTTTCTAACTAAATATTCACTTTCAAACACTTGTAGTGGCTAGACCATGAGGAATTTGAAGATGATAAAAACTAGTGATTTGTAAAATTTTGTCTGTAGATTCTAAATATATTTTTTGCAAAAAATTTGGAATAAGATTGTACTTCATTTTCCATCTCCCTCGAAAACTAGTTTGTTTAGTAAACACCATTTTTAAGGACTGACGCTCACCGTATAACACAATTTTTTTTCCATGAAGGATAAAATTCTATTTTTTTATAATTTAGATTTGTAACTATGATATCTAGTGCTTCCAATTGGTTTCATAGTTTTTTATTGACTTTTTTTTTACTTAATCAAGTTTTGAAGTCAAACCAATCTCAATTTAGACATAGGCAGACCATATAACACAAATTTTGGTATGTATTGAAATTCAATTTTTTCTTTGTTGGATCAAGGACTTCAATATCTGGTGCACTCATATTTTTCAAATTTTTTTTGATAATCTTCTATTTTTCCACATGTGTAGAACAAAGAGATTGATTTTTAGTGAAAAACCTACATTCACAAGAAATAAAAAAATATATAATAATAAAATTAAATTTATTTAAAATTATACTTTTTGGGAAACTTATAATAAGGACTACATACTTACAAGAAATAAAATTAAATGAATTCATTTTATCCCGCAAAAGGTAAATCAAAAGTGTTTTTTTATTAGCATTTTGATAGGTGTAAAGGAGACTTTGTTATAGGTATGGTTTAAAACTAGCGGGGTTCTAGCCAAGGGATTTTTATCTAAGGTGGTTTGAACAAACCCTCTTCAATTAGAATCCTTCAAATGGAAATTTTTAAGGCTTAAATCATTATATTTTCTAAAAATATGTGACTTCAACAGAAATCAGAATCTCCCAAAAATTGTAAACTAGCATTATCGGATCACCCTAGAGTGGATAATAATTAAATAAATTATAGAAATATATTTAATTATAAGAGAAAATTAGAAGTTAATGACGTATTAAAATATTTAAATAAAGTTTATTTATTTAAATAATCGAGAAGAAATAATGAACCAAGGATAATTAAATAAATTTAAGAATTTATTTAACTATGGAGACATAAGAGATTAGCAACGTATTAAAATAAATAAATATATTTTATTTTAAAAGTCACGAGGAATAAAAGACATGAATTAATTCAATAATTATAAATTATTTAAATAATAGTTGAAATTGGACTATAAGACATAATTAAATATTTTAATTTTGTTTAGGAAGAAATGCAGAGAAAATAAAGCTTGCAAGCCTAGGTCAATTCTATGTGTCTACATTTTGCCCCACTTTGTAATAATGCATTTTATCGCATTGTAACAAAAAAAATAAGTCAAAAAAATGCCCCAGCGAAGGTACAAAGTATCTATGCCCACTTGAGAAAAATTGCAAATTTTTTCCTAGCGTCGATTTTTTTTGGAAAGTGTCTCGATAAGTCAATTTGAAGACCGGAAAAATAGTGGTGTGGTCGGTTTTGGATTTGGGTGTGTTTAAGGTAATCAAAAGGTCGGTCAAAGATGGTCAAAAGAGCCTCCAGTAATAAAACCTGCAAGAAACACCCTAATGCCACCCTATAAATAGGTTGGATTTGGGTGAAAATTCAATTCACTTTCACTTTTACCTTTTGAAATTTGAGAGATCAGAGAGAGAAGACCTCATCCGAAGATGGTGATTCTAGTGACCGAGCATCACAAATACTAGGTGCGGACCTTCCGACAACCAGAGGGCACAGAGCCACCAGTATGTACCCTATTCCCGCTTTGTAATTTTCTCATTTTATGTGTTAGACTTAGGTCAACAAATGTGTTGTGATGCATCTATGTTCGTGTAAGATGCAATTGCATTCATATCGCATAGATTTGATATGTCACAATGCAAATGCAAGGGTCCAGGTAGGGCTAGGTTTACAATGGCATAAATGCAAGGGCATGAGATGAAAACACTGAATCTGAATGCAAGTGTTAGGTTAAGTGACGCAATTACTAGATTGAAGCACAAAAGCGGAGCTATATGACATAATTGTTTTAAAGTGACGCAACTGACTTGTGGAATGATGCAAGTATTATAGGATGATGCATATGTCCATTCAAATGATGAAATATCCTAGATGTGACGGATTTGTAGGATGAAACAATGCACATGACCTAACATAATGCAAGTGTTCAGTCAAAATGACACATTTGACTTTGACCAAGATTGACTTAGTTTAGGCATAGTTTCTTAGATACTTTTTATTAGATAGATGATAATGATGATGTTCAAATGATATGCTAAGTCTCATTTCTACATGTGCTAAAATGATTACCATCTATTTATATGCACGAGTTCAGGTCGAAAGCATATTCCTTTAGATATTATTTGTGAGATAGGGAGTAGAGTTGACTAATCCAACTTGGATTGTACCACATCACCTATATGCCCATCATCTGGGCAAATAGGGACCTACTAATAGCATTGGTAGAGAGGTGGAATTCAAAGACTTTTTTATTTCACATGTCGATGAGAGAAGTTATTGTCACCTTAGAGGAGGGGATGAAAGCATGAAGTTGAGTCCACAAAGCATGGAATTTTTTTCCTTAGCCAAAAAAACCAAATCGACATTGCAAAAATAGGATCCAGATTTTCATGAACGGGATCTCGATTTTTAAAAAATGGGATCCCAAGCCTAAATTCAAAGTGGGATTTCATTTTTTTAAAATTGGGATCCCATTGGCAATAGGGTACTAAACTGACACATGCAAAATAGGATCCCAATTATTAAGAAACGAAATCCCGATTTGTAAAAAGCAAGATCCCATTTTTAATAATCGGGATCCCATATAGAGATGGTATTTATTTAAAATAAAAGTAAACTCATTTCATTTTGTTCCATGGGATCTCAAATTCATCTAGTGCACAGCGATAGTTGAGCGAACTCCAAGTATGCCACCATCCCAATTTTTGGTTTTTGTTTTTGTTTTTTTCTTTGAAAAATTTACTACAATAATGTGTGTTAGTGTGTTTTTCTTCAATTTATTTGCCATTTTTTGCATTTAATTTCTCTGTATAGTAGAAATAAGTATTTGTAGAATTAGATGAAAAAATGCAATGAACCCTTGAAGAAATCGAATAGAAAGAAAAAAATCAACGTAAATTGAACTTGGAAACAAAAAAAATTGTATTTGAAACCTAAATTTTTGAATCAAACCAAAAAAAATTATTGTGCAAAACCCTAATTGAACTTGTAAAAAGAAAAATTGCATTGACAAAACCCTAAATTGAATTAAAATTAAAAAAAATGCATTTGAATTTAATCCTAATTGTTTTTGAAACCCTAAGTTCAAATCAAACAAAAAAAAGTAGATTTGAAAACCCTAGTTTCAAATGAAACAAAAAATTGCATTGAAAACTCTAATTGATTAGAATGCACAATTATAATTCTTTTGTATAGTTATTTTTTGATATAATTGATGTATTTTCTAGATTGTTTCTTCTATCGAATTAAATAGAATATTATTATTATTATTATTTTTAATTCTTTATATTCTATGTTAGGAACTAGACTTGGTCTACTACCATATTTAACCAAGATTTAATCATGATCTATATATCTTTTCTATTCCCCTTTAACTAACCATAGAGAGTTTATTATTTTAATAAAAAAACATATCTCATATTCAAGATTTATCTTTCCCCTTTAACAATATCTTTATTCTCTCTTCTCCCATTTTTATATCAAAGTACACTTAATATTTTATTAATTTATATCTATAGATTTTATTGAAATATACAAGTTATTGAATCATTTATCTAATATAATTTGTATCTAATGCACTCTTTGTTATTATTTGTATCCCATCATCTAGATTATGGTTAGGGTATTTTGAGTAAGAACTATAATAATGAAAATACTCATTATATTATTTTAAATTGATAACTTGGACCTTGATACATCTTGTATTTATATTGATGCAAAATTCATTGAAGTAGATTTTGAGATAGAGATGTTTTGTTGGAAAGCATGAGAAATTAACATAATGAATGTAGAAGTATATAGTATAGGTTTTTATATGTACATAATTGACACCGATAACATAGGTGAATCTTTTTTAGTTATTATTAAATCATGAACCATTACTTCTAGAAAGACTAAAAATGAAGTTTGTGGTAGCTTGGACTTCTAAAGGGTCTAGAATCTAGTGTGTAAAATGATAAGTTTGATGAGGTAAGGGATACCATAAAAATATTTTTATAAAAAATTAACTTGAAACATTTTATAAATTACATTAACAAAAGTAAGAAAAAAATTACAATAGGTAATATTAACCAAATGAATGAAAATATTGAACCATAGGAAAAGACCTTGATACGTTTAACCCAATATAAATAGAGGGACTAAGCATAGTTATTTGTATTAGTAAACCAATATGTGGTATAGTTTACGAAATAGAAATTATAGACATGATTATTTAAATTATAATGCTTGACTAAGTAGCTAGTGAAATTACATTTCTAATTGCCCTAGGTGATGCCTCTATGTCAATCAATTATTCTATAATTTTTATTCTATCTTACTCTATTTTTTTAATACATTAACCTTCTTTGTTTCTCATATTATATTGATGATCATATTATATAAGTGTCCATTATATACAATCTATCATTCTATTTATCCCTTGGTTAAATTTCAAAGCTTTGTCATACTTTTATAAATAAAATGTCCAACACTAACTCAAATATTTAAATTGAATGACTAGAAGGTGAAATGTATGGTTTAAATATTTAAATGGTGTAAAATAATTAATTGTATAATCTTTAAGAGTAATCTAGGTTTTTACTTTTTTAGAATTTTTTAAAAATAATCTAAATTTGTTTTTTCATAAAATTGAAACTACAATCTAGTTGATAATAAAACGCTAAAAAAAGAAGCTAGATGGGATTTCACCCTTTATTTTAAATTTAGTTTTTTCAATCAATGATTTCTACATTTATGATGTGAATTTTTAGTTAATGAATTTATTTTTTCCTCATTTTGATAAACCTATATTTTTAATTAAATCATAAATTTACATTTACAAAAATCATAAATATTTCTATCATATGTCACCTTCTATCTTAAATATGTATTCAAAATGGGATAAAAATCATTTTCACATAGAATACTTTCATAAAGCCTAAAGCCATCATATTTTCCTAGGCCCTTAATAAAATTTGGCTGCCTTGGGAAACTTCACCAAATTTTATTCACTTGATCCATGTCATTTTGTCCTAGGACCTCACTAGACATAGATCCCCTTAAGCCATCCTATCACAATAAATCGTAAACCAATGTCTTAAGGGGTCCTAATATGACATTTCTTAAGGGGATCAAATAGGTTCTGAAAATTTGGTGAAGTTTCTCAAGGCAATCAAATTTAAAAATTTAATAAGATTGTGCAAGATTATAATATGAATGAGATAAATCATGATCTAGGCTAATTGATTTATAGTTTAGGATGATAGGATGGCTTTAGGGGATCTATCTCTAGTAAGGTACTAGGAGAAAATGAAATGGCTCAAGTGAAAAAAATTTGGTGAATTTGCCTAGGACCTTAATGCAATTTGGTTGCCTTGTGAATCTTCACCAAATTTTATTCACTTAAGACATGTCATTTTGTACTAGGACCTTACTACATAGATCCCATTAACCCATACTTCGAGATGTCTTAAGGGGGATCAAATAATTTCTAAAAATTTGGTGAAGTTTCCTAAGATAACCAAATTTAGCAATAATATAAGCTCGTGTAAGATTATAATATGAATAATATTTCATGATCTAGGTTGATCGATTTATGGTTTAGGGTGATATGATGGCTTAAGGGGATCTATCTCTAGTAAGTTCCTAGGATAAAATGGCATGGATCAAGTGAATAAAATTTGGTGAAGTTTCTTAGGACCTTAATGAAATTTGGTTGCCTTGGGAATGTTCACCAAATTTTATTCACTTAAGTCATGCCATTTTTTACTAGGACCCTACTACATAGATCCCCTTAAGCCATACTTCAAGATGTCTTAAGGGGGATCAAATAAGTTCTAAGAATTTGGTGAAGTTTCCCAAGGCAACAAAATTTAACAATAAAATAAGATTGTGTAAGATTATAATATGAATGATATTTCATGATCTAGGTTGATCGATTTATGGTTTAGGGTGATAGGATGGCTTAAGGGGATCTATCTCTAGTAAGGTCCTAGGACAAAATAACATGGCTCAAGTGAATAAAATTTGGTGAAGTTTCCTCGGACCTTAATGAAATTGGTTGTCTTGGGAATCTTCACCAAATTTTATTCACTTAAGCCATGTCATTTTGTACTAGGACCTTACTACATAGATCCCCTTAACCCATCCTATTACCCTAAAACCTAAATCCTAAACTCTAAACCGCAAATCTAAAGCATTCATAAATTGTTCTGTATTAATTTAGTTAATTGTTTTTTCATTCAAGTAACATGTCTTAGACATAAATGAGGCTTACACATTTTATCATTTTTATTCAATTAGGTCATTTATATTGAATGGTTTAAGGGTATTTCCTAAACATGTATCTTACATTTTGAAATTACAAATCTAATGCAGGTTCACTTATATCTTATAGATCACATGGATCCATTCAATAATATTCATAATCTACCTTCATTCCATCCATCTCCACCACCTCCACCCACTTCACCTCATAAAACCCCACCTATACCACCTAAAATTTATAGTTCTCTCCTGCAAGCATGAATCAATGCCAATGTTAGAACCATCCAAGATCAAATCAAAATTATTTAAAATGAAGAATGTATCGCACCACCTACGAGGATGTTTGCATATAGGATGTGAACTATTGTTGATGATGTTAGGGCTATGGATGGGATCTTAGATGAGCATCAACAATGGCTAGAGGAGAGAAGAAATTTCGATTCTAAAAAGGAAAACAAAAAGAAATAAAGAGATGCAATTGAGAGCCACAATAATTTTGAAATTAAGACAATGATCTTATAGTTATGAATTTATGAACTTATAATGATGAATTTATAATAGTATATATTTTATGGCTATCTACTAGATCATGATTTCTCTTTTTGGAAAAATGTAATATATATGTGTGTGTGTGTGTGTGTGTGTGTTTTAGACGTAACATGATATTTTTGTGAAAGTTTCAAGTTTATTTTTTAGTCTGTACATGTATTAAAATTGCATAGTTCTAGATCTTAAATTTTGAAATTTGTATGAATGTACATAGTTTAGTTGAATGATGTATGCATGCAAATTATGCATCGTATTTTTTATTTTAAATGTATGTACATGTTAAATTTTGAATTTTGTATGCACATGCTCAAGTTCAATCAATGTATATGTACTTGTAATTTTGTAATTTTGATGTATGCATGCAAATTATGCATCGTAGTTTTTATTTTAAATGTATGTACATGTTAAATTTTGAATTTTATATGCACATGCTCAAGTTCAATCAATGTATAGATTTACATGTAATTTTGTAAGTTTTTATGTTTATTTTATATAATTTAATGTAGGTGCACACTTATATCAGATATCATGGATCAATTTAGCATCGATGATATCCTCAACCCAACACCTGAGCCACCTCCACCTGCTCAACCTAATATCCCACCTCCATCACTTGTTGCATCTAATGAGGCTCACTTGTGAGAACACATAAATGATCAAGTTGCATCCATTCATAATCAAATCAATGCTATGAAGAATGAAGCATTGATTCCTCCACATGTGAGACATTTTGCATCTGTGATGCAAACTGTAGTGGATGCCATTAGGATGATTTATTATGATCTAAATAAGAATCGATGAGAGAGAGAGAGAAGATGAGACAATTTTATGCAGACGGTCTCTCCTATAAAAAAAATTTAGACCTTAAAATAACAAAATCCCACCTACCCCCTTACTTTCTTGACCCTATTATGTGGCAGCCCATTCCTCCCAATAATTCTAGAATATCTATGAGGTGGTGTATACATCCACATTTGAGTGCACATTTTTGGGATCGATGGTATATGGTTTTTGACAATCCACCACACCCTAATTGGGAGGTCCCATTGTATAATTTTTTTGAGGAAATTATATGTAAAGTCGGTTATGGACCAAAAGCCCAATAATTTTAATTTTAAATCATTTCAAGGTGTTGGTAGCGGTATGCCACAATAGAGGTTAGGGGCAAGGGTTGATCCTCAACGCCCCATGCATGTACAACCCCTTGTTGTTGCTCCTGTTCCTCCCATTCCCACACCTATGCATCAATGTGTGGTGGTCTCGACATTAGGATCTCTTTGTAATGCCCCACCACGCAACCCTAGGGGAAGTTGCAAACAACTACTTAAACGGACTTTTTTTTTTTTAAGTACAATTAATAAGCAAGTTCACTAACTAATGCCAACATCCTCTAAGGTTACGAGACATAGGTTATATAGAACCTCAACAAAAACATGAATCCAAACCATGAAAATTATTTAATTAAGAATAAAGCACATACATTCCAATTAAGATACTTCACAACAAGCATAAGAGATAACTTTCAATTTCATTAATCATAATTAAAGAATATGGTTACAACTCTCATTCCCTGAATGAGACAATTCCAAAGAGTAAGAATACATTTACAGCTTCCACCTCGATAACAAATGAGGGGTAATGCATTACAAGATCAATTGAAATAACAAGGCATTAAAGTAAACTAGATCGTACAAGCTCTCCAACTGGAAGTCTCATCCGTGCGATCATGAAGAACACCCAACCAAGTGGAACCCAAATGTCCACCCTTTGTGCTGGGAGATAGTAACAAGGATTTCTAACCAAGACCATCTACCTCAAGACATAGGCTAACACATAACTGAACTGAAATAAATACAAAACATCAATTAAACACAATGGCTACATGATTCCAGAATTTCATAATCAATTGCATCTCTGATGTGAACATACTATTGACTTAGGAGAAGTGTCATCACAATGTTACATAGGTTATCCTGGTAATTCATCCTAAGCCTTGGCCCCCAACTCGGGTTATCCTGGTAACCTCTAATGACTCCCGACCCCTCTTGTAATCCAATGTGGAATCAGTTACCTTTCATAGAGACAAGATAACAATCTTTCCATTCCAAGCTTTCTCATCTCGACCCAAGTCTTAACAAGCCCTTGCATTCCTGAGTGAGGCATAATTATCTTATTAAGTGTTCGATACCATGTGATACTCTAATCAGTTAATTAAGTTATCACTAGATTAAATATTTTGCAATGAGTTATCCTAGCACCACTTTGTGTGTTGACCCTCATTGCAAGCACTCCTTTAAGACAACATGTGGAACAATTCCACAAATCAAGGGTACACAAGTGTGACATAAGGATATCACATTCCTATCCATGACATACAGTCAACACATTCCCATTCATGATAATCGGGTAAGAAATTGGTTACAGTTAAATGAACTACCCAAGGCAATCTAAAGGTTGACTACATAGTACGACAACCCACATACTTGAAAACCCGGCTGGAAGACTTGCCAAATGGTAACACAAACAGATCAAAACCAAGACAAGAATTAAAATCTACTTTGGATTCACTAAATCCATATTCTCACTAACATTCAGTAATGCATTGTATGAGATAAACTGAATTAAATATGCCATTTCAATAAGGAAGAAACTTAACAATAACCATTTTATTTCCCTATTGGCATTTAAATACATGATAAATTAACTAGTTTTACAAATAAATCAAAATTCACTTTTTTAAATAATATATCGCTTCCCTTGTTCAATATAACCAATTTAAATAGTTCCCTCGATTAAGAAAACGTAATATTTTAAAATTCAAAACTACTCCCTTTAAAATAATGGTTTAATTAAACTATCATGCCTATTTTTTATTCTCTCAATAAACCTAATTCATGCCCTCAACAAAGCCATTAAAAAAAACATAAACTCATAAAATAATTACACATCCCCATTTAAACAATATAATAATACAACGAAATTTCTCATTTTAATATGTTAATATTAAAACATTAATAATATTAACCTATTAAATATCCTTTGATATTGCAACCTCATAATATTATAACCTAGAAATCTATTTCAACATTAAAAATGATTATAATATTAAAATATAATTAAATATTAAGAAGTTATAATATTCAAATAAAATTAAATATTATTATATTATTTTTCTTTCTTTTTTTTTATATTTTATTTTACAAACTCATGGAACTTGCCTCGGTCCATGCGCCAACCTTAGGGTTGAATCGTATAGCCTCAGGGCACGTGCATAAGGTTTGGCGGACTGTGTTGGGCAGAAGGCGCCGATCGTTATTTACACAAGGGGCGGTGGCAGTTTTGTGAGTGGCGTCCATAGTGGGCGGTGCTGGCTGTGTCGATCGGGTGTGGGTAGAGATGCTAGGCATGGTTACAGGTGGCACCGATAGAGATGTCGAGAACGATTAGCAGCACTGTGCACTACTGCCACCAGTAATGGTGGCACGATTGTGCGTTGCACAGCCGACCACCATCAATGGTGGTCGCAATGCATAGCCCGTGATGGAGGGAGGGGTGGTGGGTGTGGCTGTCCCAAGCCACTTCCCATGGGGGTGGTTGTGGGGTGAGCCCCTAGCCCCAATAATATTTTAAATTTTAAATTTATTTTTGATGACTAGTTTTATTTTTTTGACAAGTTTTCTTTTGAAAAAAAAATAGGAACCTTAAAAAAACCAAACCATAGAAATTTCGAACCTGGCAAAATTTTCAGCATATCCCTACCAAGTAAAAAAAAAGGTGAAATATATACACAAGTATATATATATATATATATATATATATATTCCATATCCAAATGGGATTTCAACCAAATGAAGAGCAACCAGAATTGAAAAATATATTTGCATACAATATTTCAAATGTTTTCCCATCTACACATATGCTATTGAATCTCAAAGAAAACTAAATACAAGATAAGAACCTGTTTTCTTTTTAAATTGTGAGAAGATCTTGTTGGTGCCTTGATTCCCTCTTTAGCTCCACAGATTCTTTAAGCTTTTTCCAAAAACCCACAAAATTGAACAATTTCTTCCTTTTTTCTTTTTTTAATTTTCTCCAAAACTCTATGAACCAAAACTTATGAAGAAAAATTCAATCATAAGGAGAAAACCCTAAAAATCCTACAACCACCCTCATCAATTCTCCAAAGCAGAATAGAAATCCCCCTTTTTTTCTTTCCAGTTTTTGAATTCAAAAAAAAATTCTAAATTGAAATTTTAAACATTTTCTTTTATTTTCAATTCCAACCAAATATCCATGAATTTCCAAAATGCATAATTTAATTCATTTCAACACAACTAATTAATAAAATATATTTAATCAATGATTAAATTATTTATTAATTAAATTAAATTATTAATAAAATAAGTTACATTTCAACATAAACCACATAAGGTAAATGAAAATTTAACTACAAAAACATATACTTTAACATTTTTTGAACTTGCAACTTTAAACTGAAATCAAAGGGAGATGACAAAATTAAGACAACTTAACCCGACTAATGTCTGACAACACACTATGACTAGGGTGACGAATTGACATGGAAATCCTAGCTACTATCTCCCAATCGAATGTCATTGGGCAATGGACATGCTCAAACCTGTGAAACCAGGTGGAGTCGATGTCCTATACCTATCAACCTACAAACAAAGAGTATATCCACATGCATTAATATGTCATAAATAAGGCACACCGTGAAGAGGAAATCACAAAATCGTAGGGCACTAGAAAGCGAGTGATGTGATACCATCCTCTTCACCAATACAGTAGTACTAACTAATGCATATAACATAGCAACATAATCAAAAGCATGAAACATCATAAATTTAAATATCCACTTATGCTAATTCAAAACATGCCATAATAATCACATCAAAATATAGTATCATCACATCAAGATACATCACGATAAAATAGTGATTAAACGAAACCAAGTACAAAGTCAAAGTACAACAAAATAATAAAGAATAAAAGGGAAACAATATTGTTTGCACAAAAAAATAAAACATAGGCATATTACACTCTTAGTATGCTCACAAGAGACCTTCATCAACATGCTTATGTGATAGCAAGTAGGGAATATAGAGATGACAATGACAAAGGAGTGTTTTATGGAGTTGGTTTGAGTACCACTCCAAGAGTGTTGAGCGTCCCACATGTATGTACTGGTTACCATAAATTATGCTATGGACCCAATCAAGCCACACCTAGTTCAGGTGGACATGGAGATTCTGGTGGTTCATCAGGTTGCCTCAGTTTATTTGTAGAATTTCTTATAGAAGACCATCACCCTGAGGACACTACGACACAGGTATAAATATGCATCTACATGTTGATTTTATAGAATTTTAATGAATACATATATATATTTATCAAATGAATTTTTCAATACATTTTAACAATCAAACTATTTGGTGTAGAGATGACACTGATGATGGGTAAATCATCCGATTCATGAGTACATACATGGAGACCATTCCTAGTCAGCAACCCTTTTGGGGTATTTTGATTTCAATTTTCTAAATTATATATGAAATGATTTTTAACTTGAGTTTTAAATTTATAATTTAATCATGAACATTTGTTTAAAATATTTATGTTGGTTTAGGAGAGTCAATTGGCTTCCACGTCAATTCAATCTGAGGGGTTGTTGAGAACTCATCCACTATCGAGTGTCGTAGATTGGGGGCATGTACATTTATATTGCAAATTGTTTAACTTTGTATTAGTATACTTACAATTATGAGTTTTGAACTCACTATATATATCAAATGTTCATGTGCATGCTTGTAAATATTATAAGCATTAAAAATGTCTACATGTATGTCTAGGTTGAAAAAATAATGAGAATGGGCATCGAGAAAACATTAGATGTTGCGGCTACTCGTGAGGCCTCTGATTTTCAGGTTATTTAAAAAAAATTCTACACAAAATGTGCAAACTTGAATATATATATTTTAACCTAATTCAAGTATACATGCTTTAAATTTGATCTTGTATTAATTTGTTAGTGCAACTTTCTGTCATTACCCAATTATGATTACACCTCCAGGAGGACATGTAGAGTAGGCTATAGATATCATGGTAATTTAAATTTTGTATTATATATTTAAATTCAAATACAAATTATATATTCTGAATAACTTTAATTTAAAATTTAAAATTTAATATATACATGTATATATAATACATGAGCTAATACATGTTTTAAATTATTATTATTTTATCTAGTAGGAGACACAAGTTGTAGTTGAGCATGTACAAATAGGTCCTAGAAAAGAGGGTGCACAGCCTCAGAATATGGTACAATTAAAATATGATAAATTATAAATTAAATTGAACCAAATCATTTTTAATTATAGACTTACATCTGATTTCAAATTTCTTTGTCTTGTTTATTTAGATTGATTTAGAGAATTTAGAGGTTGGTTCAAGTGCACTAGAGAATCTAGACCCAAATATGATGGTAATTTAATTTTATGATGAGTTATAAATTAAATTGTCATTAAATCATTTTTCATCATCTTACATTTGATTTCATCTTTCTCTTGTACAAAGTGTTTTAGGTCATCTACATAGTCTGTGTGGTATGAAGAGGTCTCTTCATTATAGAGACAATACATGACCTAAACATGATTTTATGGGTTATATTTGATTATTTCATGGATAACTTATTTGGTTTCTCATGTACTCTATTGGGCTTTATATTTCATGGGTCAAGTACTTTATTAGACTTTAGTTCATGGGTTGTACACTCTGATGGACTTTATTTCATGCACTTAATATATTGGTTTTATCCACTTAATATGTTGTAAATTATGTACTTTACTATATTGTTTGAAATTTTAAGTTACACATGGATATTTATGCATTTTATGTTCATATTCAAGACATTAATATAGGACATTAATGTGAAATTAAATATAAATATGAAATTAATAGACATTTTAATATTTGTACTTTACAAATTTAGTTATCCCATACATGATATACATGATATGTACATTCAATAATTAGCGATAATTAGTCAATGAACTTATACAAGATTAGAGAGCAAAAAAATTAATAGATTCAATAAACAATAGCATCTAACACTAATTTATAAGTTGTCAAAACAAATAATAGCATCCAACACTAATTTATAAGTTTTCAAAATAAATAATAGCATCCAACACTAATGTAAGGTTGTCTTAAGGGGTATGTACATGTATTTATAATTTGTACTTGAAATTTTTAATTCTGTGTGTATGTACATATATGTCATCTCAAAACAATGTTTACAAAATTTGGATATGCCATCTCAAGAACATCTGAAAATCATGTCTGGAATGTAGTAGGTCTTCACACCACCTAATATCCAAAAGGGTCAAGCAATATCAATGAAATAATCAAAACATACATATTTTAATTTATATAAAACTATCTATTTGTACACAACTCAAGCACCTGCATTTAAAAGTATTCCACACATCTGTGTAGGTTGAATCTAGGCATCCTCTCCTTTTTGTTTCAAAGTATGATCTATCAATGCAATGATGGCTTAAGGATACAAAAAAGGATCTATAAAAGGACAATTTAAATCAATTTCAACTAATAACATACTTGAGCAATATCGACACATGTATTTAATCTATTTAAAAGGAAAATATAAAACTAAAACTATATTTACCTGTATTTACTTATTCCATTGTACCATCTGCAATGCATCTATGATTGTCTCATTCTCTTCCATAGAAATTGTGCATAGCACTTTATTTGTAGGTCTTCCACGATACCGATCTAGTTTTATATTTGTTTCCACCACCAAATGTGAATAGTGTATAATCTTTCTATGTATTTCATAATCTTCGAATGCAGGTAGACCATTCTCCCTTGTCAGGTATTTTCATAGCCAAGTTCCAACAACCAACACTGATCCTATTGGAAAACATGAAAACCATCATCAAATAAGTTCTAAAAAAATTCTTAAGGGGATCAAAGACTTGTTCTAAAAATATTCTTAAGGGGATCAAAAACTTGTTATCAAAATTTTCTTAAGGGGATCACCATACTTCTTGGATAATGATAGAAATAATCATATTCTTGAGGTGCTATTAGTATGGAAGGTACAATGTATATATTGAAAAACATCATAAAAATAATGAAATTGAACATGCATTTTACAACAACAAGATATTCCTTGCTTATTAATTTTTACATATCAAGGTTTACATCTTTTAAAAGACCTTTGAATTATTTTAATATTACCAAGTAACACTAAATAACCACCAAAAATTCTATTAAATTCAGTTTGTGTTGTATCTAATAGGTGTTTTGGGTGAGGATCGCTATTTTTGAACCCCAGCCTTAATTTTAAAACATCTCTAGCATTAGATGATACCCTATTATTATCATGCCAGTATTTTTAGATCAAATATTTAATTTCAACATTCAATTTCATACCAAACCTTGGGATTCAACCACTGAAACTCCAACATTGGTTGATAGGATCATTTTCTATACTTTCTCTTCTTTTTTTTTTCTCTTAAAGCAATTTTTGAGGATGTATTTTTAAAACTTAACTAATTTTCCTTACCATTTTTTTTTTCAAAGCCGCTTTATTAACTATATCAGTTGTTATAGCTCTTCTTGCTGCATTTTTATCTTTTGATCAAATATTTTTCCCAATAGATTGAATGGCACTAGCAATAGTAGACATAACATGTTTTAATGATTGGTCTTTTCTTTTTGGTTGAATAAAAAAGCCTAACCTTTTCATTGTTTTCCTCCTTTTTTGCATTCTCATCAATTGCATCATTAGTTGACATTGAAATGCAAGTTTTTTACGATAAAATAATTTTTTCTATATTCTATTCACATGTGTTCTTATTTTCTTGCAATAAATCATACTAGGAAGATTATCCAAGACATAACTTTCAATTTAAAAAAATATATATTTCATTAAATTCAACATCACATTCTAGATTTTCATTTTCATTTTCAACTTGAAAATGGTTTTCATTTTCATCAACAAAAATGATTTTAGTTTTCATTTTCAACAAAAGGATCATTCTCATTTTCATTAGCAACAAAATATTTTTCTTTCTCATTTTTAACAAATTCTAAAAAAAATCATCTCTCTGAATATTAACAATGTCAACATCATTATGTCCAACATCTTGTAAAACTTCTACATAAGAATTTACCATTTCACTAACATGTGGATTTGAAGATGTGCCTGAATTTGTGCTTCTTGAAACATTCTCCATAACATTAAAAGGGGGATTTGAAGACATGGTAGGACTTGTTTGTATAATCATATTATTTACCAAATTGACTTCTTACAAATTAGCATCATCTACAACCATGATATCCTCAATGTTTTCATCTTCAATAGTTGTGGAATTGGATGCTCCACCATCATTAATTGATTTAATTCTCATTCTTCTTTCTCTTTTTTTTTATTTATCCTTCTCTTTATTTGCTTGAAGTCCTTCAAGAGTCAATATCTTCCTATCTTTCCTCTTATTATGAGCTTGTGAACCCATGATTATAAAATTCTCAAGAACAAATGAATGTCAATAGTGAAATTATTCAAAAAATTCAATCCAAATTGCAAGCTAAAGACTTCTAAGGACAAATTTCTTCCTCTTGTGTTCCTTAAAACAAGCTGAAAACTACCACAATTTCACTTAAAAAAATATTTTCTTCATGCCTCCTTTCAAAAATTCAATCCATATTGCAAGTTAAGGACCTTTTGTTCCTCCAAACGAGTAGAAAACTAACACGATTCCACTTCAAAAATGGTTTACATGATGCCTCCTTTGAAAAAATAAATCCAAAATGAAAGTTCACCACCTATAAAGACAAAAGTTGAAAACAATAGCTCAATGTCATAGTAGGCTGTACCATGTGAAGTTGCAAAATTCACAACACAAATTTCCAGTAAATTTTAAAAAATGGTTAAAAACAAATGGGATCTCATTTAGATGTTGTTCCCAAATATTAAATATGGGGGACCATTGACAAAGGAACGAGATCCCATTTATAAAGAGGGATCTTGTTTCCCTGTCAATGGTAACCACATTTAATATTAAAAAATGGGATCTTGATTTACAAAATGAGATCCCATTTTGTAAACAGGATTCTGTCTCTAAAAAAATGAAATGCCATTTGATTTGTGGTCAGGTATGAGCTCTATTTTTGTGATTCCTTGAGACTCTATCTTGTGACATGATTTTGGAGATATACATATGATGAATTTTTGGTATGGACTATACGTTGTGTGTTATGTGATGATGCATTATGATGTTATTATGCTTACGTGATGTGATTTATGCTATGATTCCTATGATGATGTATTTTATATGTTATGTGATGTATGCATTTATGATGGTTATTTATGATTATATGCCATGATGATACTATGTGATGAATGATGTTTATATGACAATGATGATAATGATCTATGCGTAATGTTTAGACTCTAATGGATTTCATGCTTATGGTTAATGTATGCATTGGTTTATGATTATGTATGGATGGATGGTGTGATGCCTTATTTTATGATCCTAGATGTATGCATTAATGATATGGATGATGAATTTTTAATGTTAAATGTTATGTCTATGCAAATGAATGCACTTATATGTTACACTCATATAAATGGGTGAATGCAAATGATGGACTATATGTGAATGAAATTGGATGTAAATGCTAATATGTAAATGGATGTATGTTAATGAAAATATGAAAATGATAATTTGATAATGGATGTATATTAATGCAAATGAATGTTAATGAAAATGTATGTTAATGCAAATATGAAAATTATAATGTCTATATATGAGTGTGTATGCAATAATATTTTTGCATGTCATGAGATATCATCAAGAGATGGAATAAGAGAGATTATCAAATGAAGGGAGACAAAGATGTATATTAGTGCAGAGAAAGAATCCTTCAAGATAATGCCAAAATAACTAATATTTGTTGCTCTAATCATCATTGGGTGTTAAAATAACACAAATGGATAACAAACACCTTGGTATGAGATAAGCTAAGGTGTGCAAGGTCATCCACTTGCAAGACAAACAATCATAGACAAGGATGATAATGATTCATACTAGTTAGAAGCCTATTTTCCCTAGTATTTTCATCACAACAAACCACAAACAAGAAAGACAAGTCATGCAACGTCATTTCTGCTCTAAATCCTATGTAGGACCCCCTCAAGGAACTGGGAACATGATAGTCGAAAAGACAAGACAATCACCATGATACATCATTGCTCCTCTAAATCATGTTGTTAAGACATCCTCGAGGAACTAGTAGGATGATGAAAGATCAAAAGAAAAATTCCAATGTGAAAGAGAGTGTTTTCCAAGTGTTTTCCAAGTATGTTGAAATTTCAAGTGTTTTGATGTTGAGATGCCAGGTTTTGATGAACTCTAGGTTTTTGTGACAAATGCCAGGTGATGCCAAATTCAGGAAGGACACATCCTAAATGATGTTGATGTCAAGAGGATCGATTCTCAGATGTCGAAAGAATCCCTCAAAATTCTAGATGATAGATTCGATGCTTCAAAAAGATACATCCAAAGCATAAATGTATGACATGTTGACTTGGTTTGACTAAGGTTGATTGAATGATTGAATTGACCACATGCCAGAATTGACATGCTCATTTAATTGAAATGTCAATTAGATGATTATCACGGTTTTTTAAGATTTTTCTACTTTAGAATAGTTTTGAAAGAATGAAAATTGACTTTAATTGATAAGATTAAGAAAAAATCTTGATTCATTTGAATATATTTGACGTGTGTGAGAATGAATGTGTGAAAAATCCTAAAGGAATGACCTAGTGCGGCCTCGATGGCTCATCGATTGATGGCCTTTCCTACATCATACACTCAGAGACCTTGTAGTTTGACACAACCAATGAACTTCTCTTATGGACCAAACATTGAGTCATGATTTTATTTTGACAACCTAAAAGGACTTACCTAATGTCTTGGGGATTCAGGGATGAACCTTGCCTACATAGAAAATTTGTAGAGATAACGCAGTTTGACAATGACAAGAACTGACACTACTAACATGACAAACTTGAATCTATTTTTGAGACTTTTGAGAGTTATCTAGATTTTTTTGTGCTTTTGACATGTTTTTATTTTTTTAGATTTTGATGGATATTTATTATTTTGTATCTTTTTAGGACTTCTTTTTTATTTTTATGACTTTTTTTTCAGAACATTTTACGATGTTTAGGACTTTTTTCAAGACTTTTTCTAATTTTCATGTCTTTTTTCAAGACATTTTATTTTATTTTTAGGACTTTTTTCTGATTTTTATGTCCTTTTTTAGGACATTTTTTTTATTTTTAGGACTTGTTTTAGAACTTTTTTAATTTTATGTCTTTTTTCAGGACACTTTTTTGGTTGATAGGACCATGTACGATAGCCACTACAGATAAATGATTGCCCCTAGTTAGGTTGAGGACTAGCTAAGTTGGAGGATATAGAAAGGGATGTGTGCAACATGGAGGGTACATGAGGCATGATGTCAACCATTATTAGCCATGCAAAGAAATGACAGGACTTGTGATGAATGTTGTGAGGGTATTTAAAGATCGTGTATTTATTATGGACAAAGCTAGATGGAATGATAATAGATGACAAAGCAGAGACTAACTACACATGGTGCATGTTTGTCAGGTTTTCACCATGGTACTTATCTAAAGTGCCACCGAAGTGGTTTTCACTATTGGATGCATTATTTTTCTTTACTATTTTTGATTTTTTTTTTTGGTGTCACCAAGACGCCTATTTACCAGGTTTTCATCAGGGTGACTATTTTTTTGTCTTTTTGTGGTTTTCAGCTTTTCAGCCAAGCTCTCTAATGCTATGTGGAGAATTTATGACAATGCAGACTATTGATAGGTTATATCATTTTTTCCCCATCTAGATTAGCCAATTGGTAAGCTCCAAAACCAAATGAGGTAGTGATTATGTAAGGACCCAACCAATTAGGCTCAAACTTGTCGAGTTTCTCTCAATCAGACTAATACTTAGGATTTTGCATTAAGACCAGGTCACCAATGTTAAAATTTTGGACCATTACTCTCTAATTATAGCTATAGAAAAGGTGAATTTTGATATGCCTATAAGTGATTCAAAGCATTTTGTCTTCATTCTTCTAACATTTCCAACTCAGGTAGTCAAGACCATCGATACTCTTCATCATCAATCAATCCCTTCATGAAGAATCTGAGAGAGGGGATTTCGACCTCGATGGGTAGGATTGATTCAACTCCAAAGACTAAGGTGAATGGGGTGGCTCCAATGGGTGTGAGGATGCTGGTGTGGTAAGCCCACAAAGTAGGGTTAAGTTGCATATGCCAGTCATGGCCAACATCATTGACAATCTTCTTAATAATTTTGATAATTTTGTGATTGTATTCCTTGACTTTACTATTCCCTTCTGAGTAGTAAGGTGTGGATAAATGGTGTCGAATGTGGCATTCACAAAGCTCACAAATGTCTTGATTTTTGAAAGGATGATTGTTGTTTGTGATGATGGATTATGGAATCCCATATTGAAAAATGATGTAGTTAAGAATTAATTTGTAAATTTTCTTGTTGGTTATGTCTATGAGGGGAATGGCTTCGATCCACTTATTGAAATACTCAATGGCGGTAATAATGAATTTATGGCCATTGGAGGAGGTGGGATGGATTTTTTTCATGAGATTGAGTCCTCATTGTGTGAAGGGCCAAGGAGAAGTGATTAGTCAAAGTTCCTATGTTGGTGCATGAATCAAATCATTGTGTATTTGATATAGTTGGAATGTTCTTACAAACTCAAGTGCCTATTTTTCCATACTCGGCAAATAAGACCCAAATCTCATTACTTTCTTAGCCAAGGTTAGACCACTCAAATGAGATCTGCATATACCCTTATGTACCTCATGTAAGGTTGTCTATGCTTTGTCAATGTCAAGACATCAAAGAAGGGCATTGCCAAAGCTACAGTGGTATAATGTGTAATTGATGACGGTGTAGCGGGCGAATTTGTAGATAAAGGATTTGCGTTGGTTATTGGAAAGGTTTGGCAATAGGGTCTAGGACTTAAGTTAATCATATATGTCTTTATACCAAGGTGAACTAGGACCAACATGATCACAAACCATTTATGATTATGGAATGTTATAAGCCGAGACCAAAATTTGTTCCACTAAGAATTTGAATTGTGGCACATTGTTGGGAATGTCAAAGAGCAATCCAATTGTTTCCATTGTTTCTACCACCTTGTTCTATGTCCTAAGAATCTATTCAAAATTGATCATGTGGAAATATGATAAAAATCTATCAACCATGCAGTTATAGAACATCACCTTTTCATCCTAGGTGTCATAATCATCGTTGACCTAGTTGATTACTAACTGAGAGTCTCCAAAGACTAGGAGTTCTTTGATTTTTCATTTAATAGTCATTCAAAGTCTTGTTACCAGTGCCTCATATTCAACCACATTATTAGTGCAAGGGAAAGAAATTCAGAATGACTTCAGAATAGAGTCTCCTTGTGGTGTGATGAATAATATACCTGCCCCTAAGCCATGACTTTTATGTGACCCATCAAAATAGAGTTTCCATGATAATCTAGGGCTTACATGAATGATAGACTCATCGGGGAAGTATGCTAACAATGGATTATCACCTTATACAGGTGCATCTATGAGATGATTAGCTATTACATGTTCTTTAATTGCCTTGCGGTTGACGTATTGTATGTCATATTCACTCAGTATCATCACCCATTTTGCTAATCGACCTGTCAATGTTGCCCAACTAAGGAGATACTTCAATGGATCAATCTTTGCTACTAATTGTGTCTTGTAGTTTAGCATGTAGTGTCTTAATTTCTAAGCTACAAAGACAATTGCGAGACAAGCATGATCAATAGATTTGTAGTTGAGTTCATATTTAATCAATGTGCAACTGATATAGTATATAGCTCTTTCTTTCCCTTCATGGTCATTTTGTGCAAGTAATGCCCCCAATGCCAAAGTGGTTGTAGAGATATATAGAATCAATTTTTTTCTCTCTATTGGAGGAATTAGGATAGGTGGTGACAATAGATAGTCTTATATCTATTGGAAGGCTGCTTGAAATTTGTCATTCCAAACAAAGGAAATGCCCTTGCACAATAGGTATTGAAATGGTTGGAATTTGTTTTCCAGTTGTGATTCAAGTGTCATAGGGACCATAATCTTCCTTGTAATGTCCTTAGCTCACTAATTCCTTTTGGTAGAGGTATGTATAATATTTATTTCACTTTAGCGGGATCCACTTCAATTCCTCTATGAGAAACTATATACCCCAAAAAATTTCTTGAAGTCACTCCAAAAACACATTTATTTGGGTTTAGATGAACCTTGTATTCTTCCAGTCTCTTAAAAATTGTATCCAGTACTTTGAGGTGATCCTTGCATGTTAAATATTTTTCCAAGAGGTCATCCACATAATATTCCATTAGTGTGTACATGAGATCATGAAATATTATTGTCATGGCTCATTGATATGTGGAACCTACATTCTTTGGGCCAAAAGGAATGAAATTCCAGTAGTAGGTTCCCCAAGGACAAGTGAATGTTGTTTTGTGCTGATCTTTAGGGGAAATCAAAATCTATTTATATCCTGAGAAACCATCCATGAGGGCCATCTCATATCCTTTTGTTAGATCAACTATGATGTCTATGTTGGGAAGTTGAAATTCATCCTTTGGAAATACCTTGTTAAGATCACATAATTTTGTATAGATGCGTATTTGACCATTTGGCTTAGTGATAGGTACAAGGTTGGATATCTAGTCTACATAGTCTATTGATCTTATAGACCCCACATCTAGCAATTTCTTTAGTTTAGCTTTTACAAGTAGTGCTATCTAAGGGTGCATCTTCCTTAACTTCTCTTTGACTAGCTTAGCATCGGGCAGTAAGGGCAGATGGTGTAAAACTATTTTTGGGCCAGTCCGAGCATATCAGCATAAGACCATGCAAAGTTAACCTTTCATTCTAAGAAGAATTATTGAAATTTTGGATTTTCTTCTTGTGTCAATGATGTGGCAAAGAGAACCATCTTGGGATCCTCTGGTGTGGCTATGTTAACCTCTAAAGTGTCCTCAATGAGCGTTGCCAATTTTTCTTCTATGACGGGAAGAAAGTCCAATCATCCATCCTTGGGTGCCTCAGGGAAGTTTTCAACCTCAGATACATCCTTTATTATTTACTTTTGTATTTTCAAAATGTGCCTTGCAATTTTCACCTAAAGACAAGTATTTTTTTGTTTTATTTTTATTATTTTTGTGACTAGAGGATTACATAGTCTCCTCGAAGTATGTTGCACAATCTAGATCTATACCAAATCGTGCTTTGTGGTCCCCAATTGGAGTTCCCTCGTGGAGTCCCATAAATTTTACAATGGCTTCATCATTTTGAAAAATTTCTATAGCGGGCAAGCCTTGTTGATCATAGTCAATGAGTTGTGGGTAAACAAGGGAAATACCATCATTAGTGTTGGCAAAGCGCAGAGATGATGCAAAAATCATGAAGATGGAGGTAGAAAGGGTAAAGATATATTTTTTGTCCTCAAATTCCCACTTGAATTCTAGCCAAGGACCATCTTCACTAGATTCAGAGAAATTAGACTCATCATAAAAATAGGGAAAAAATTGAGGCACATTAGACTCATGGTCCAAATAAATTTTTGGCTCAAGCAAATTAGATTCCTAGAAAATAGATTTAGGAGGTGGTTTAGGTTTGTCTTCACCTTGAGGCTGAAAGAATTGTGGCTAGGCTTCTCTTTACAAAGCGAATTCTCTAGAAGGTTCAATGTTGAACATTTGATTGAATATTTTATCAAAAGAGAGATTTCCAGGTTCTAGAAACACGTTGTCAACTTAAGGATCCTCGGCAACCAAATTCCCACTCATGTGAGTTATTTTTCAGTATAGGATTCATCATTTCTCTCAACACTTTCAGAAGCATTTACGCCCTCACTTGAAAGTACATGGGTATGTGCACTATCAATCTTAACTGGCTCAAACCCTAACCCTAGATTCTTTGGTCTCATAGACGGTATTATAGGTTCTCTTCATCTACTTTTTTTTACCAAGACCACAAGTTCCATCATAGCCTTATGTGTTCACTATTTCATAGCCTTTTCCATACTTATGTACTGGCAGTGGAGGTAGGTCATTTGGGTCTTTGTAAATCCAAGCCAAAATGTCTTCAATATCTTCATCATTCATATCTCCCCATTTATTGAGTGTCATTGTTGGAGGAACTTTAAAGTTCACTTTTGGCTCCATTTTAAAACAAGGCCTACCATGAGTTTTTGGAGACTGGGGTATGGTAGTGATGTAGTAGGCCATGTGTAACTTGTATGTGCCACAACCTTTTTCATAAATCTTAATGTCTAGATCGACACTTGCAATAGTTAAAGAAGATGGCATGATGGTGGTCAAAGAAGTGGATGAAGATGGTATGACTGAAGTGGAAGGAGTCGACATGTATCTTTTGAAAAGTGTGGATGGATTGATGTATTTGGAAGAAGAGGACGTCGAACCTTCATGATTAATAGGCACTTGTTGTTCAAAAATGCCCCTCAAGTTAGTGCAATAATGGAAGGGGTCAGGATCACCGAGGACATAAATCTTGGTGCCATCAAATGGAAACTTTAGACATCGGTGGTAAGTGGATGATGCGGCCTTTAAGGTGTGTATCCAAGGTTGATTAAGTCTAGGATTTTGTAAGGTAGGTAATGATTTAGGACCTAACACATGGTATCTACAATGATCGGCCCCACATGGATGGGAGTGTGATGATGCCCTTAGAGGAGTGTTCCTCATCATCATATGCCTTTATGAAAATTATTTTGGTAGCAACCACAGATGCATCACAGAATCCTAGAGATTTGACCAATTTTAGGAAGCATACATTCAATCCTACTCCACCATCTACTAAGATTCGTCTAGCCTTTTGTTTATGGAAGAAGAATTCAATGTGTAGTGTATCATTGTGAGATGATTTAGGTGAGGAATAATCTTGGTCCAGAAAGGTAATGTGATGGGGAGTATTCAAGTATTCGATCATGGATTTGAAGTGGTTGAAATCAATTTCATTCGGTATGGAAGACTCTTGTAAGACCTTATCAACTATGGCTTTGTGTGTGGGTGATATGTGTAGCATCTTGAGTATGGATATTTGAGTGGGTCATTTACCTAATTCATCACTAAGATTGAACTGCCCTTTAGGTTGTTACTATTTGGTAGTAGGATCCGGTATTGTGATCTTTGGCTATCTAGGAGGGGGACCAAGTATTGTGACCTTACCTCGATAGGTGGTGACATTACACTCTAGAGCTCTTCTAAAATTAATGGTGTTGGTATGTTCATTAGTGGCTTAGATGTGATTAATTATGGTTCCACCTAAATAGTCAAAAGCAACGTGAGTGTAACTGGCTTCATTGTTAGTCTTTTGACCTAATGTAGAGGGCTTATTTGAACCATGATCCTACAGTAAGTTTTTGTGATTTTTATGGTTCAATTTTGAGGAAAATTGTTGACCATTAATTTCAATGGTATGATTTTTAATAAGATTTTGTACAATATTTCTTAATTTCTGATAAGAGGAATTGTTATGCCCTTTTTGGTGCAGGAGCACCTTAAGGTCTTTTGGAGAGATCTTTGCAAATATTGGCTTGTAGCTGGTTCTATCCAACCACCAAGGTAATAAGGACTAGGTTATAAAGTCCCAAGGTTTAATTTATGAGTGTGTTGTCGCAAAGTTAGGTTAGTTTAGAGCCTTGAGGTTTGGAGAAGTCTTAATGAGGAGATTAGGCAAATCTTGACATGTTGTCTTGGCAATTTGTCCTAAAATCTTGAAAATGGCTTTAATGATGTTCTAAGCCTGACATAAGGGTCCTAACATGTGGGAATAAGGTATATAAGGTTAGAAAAACCCTAATATGAAATGTGGGAAATCTATTTTATGGATTGCGAATTGGGAAGAAGAGATTGTGACTTGGAAAAGAGCAAATTTGTTTGAATTTTTGTGACAGAGCCTTTATCCAATCAATTAATGGATTGAAAGGACTAAAATTATGCTTTGATTCTTTCATTTGTGACATGTTCCTACCTTATGTAGCATTATTTTAGTCTTTTAGTTCGACTCATTAAGGTTTTGAAAGTGTTTTTGGGTTCTTAATTTCATTGCCCAGTTCAGGGATAGTTTTGTAAATAATGCTCCCTACTTGAATTCATGTGGCTAAAATCCCATGGCCTCTTGGAATCAAGTATGAGACCCTATAAATAGTGTAAATAGGGTTTTTTAACTCTTTTTATGTAGGGGAGTTGATGTAACCATCAAGCTCTAGGCGAGTGCAGGGGCATTCTGGCTAGTTGCTTGGACAGAACAACAGCAAGTAGACTTGCTAGATGAATTGGTTTGTGCCAATCCGTGGTGTAGGGGTGTAGGGGTATGTTTTCTTGAGCATGTGTGTGCAAGGAGAAGTGTAGAGGAGGCCATTAAGGCATTCAATTAAACTAAAGAAACCAGACTATGTTACATATCCTATAAACCCTTGAAAATAGGGGTTTGGTCGTAGACCTATGTACGAACGCCAAGGAGACCTAAGACCTAGAAAATATGGAAGCCTAGGAGGTCTGTAGAGGGAAATCATGAAGATTTTGGGGGTTTTTTAAGGAATTTTAGGCGTAAAGTCAAGAACACTGGTTTTAGGAGGCCTAATTGACCAAAAAGGCTACAAGGCCTAAAACCAAGAACTAAGAGAATTTGATAGTCAAACAAAGAAATAATCTAACAAGGTGGATCATAGTGGAGTAATATCACCCAAGGAATAGTGAGAAGACCTATTCCTAGTCCCAAGAATGGTTTGGGAACTTTGTAGAAAAATTGAGCAACTCATGGTGATGTGAGAGTGAAGGTGAGCATTTGAAATTGGTGGAGAGTTCTATAAGGAGATAGGGGTCTTAGGGGCGACCTATGAGTAGGGTAGAGAATAATACCCTAGTAATACCAAAGAATAGGTCTTAGGAAGATCAAATATTCTCTTGAGAGATAGCACTCCCCACCAAATTGGTATCAGAGCCATAAAAAGGCTTGGGAATTGAGAAGTGAATTTTAGAAGTAAGTAAATCCATAGGAGAAAGCACCATGGTGACTAATGCAAAGTTAGCTCTTGATGGTTAAATTGACACAAACAACATTAAAACATAATATTTCTACTCTATTTCTCCTGAAAAAGAAAGACAACATGTAGTGGCCTAACTCCCAAGGTCCTGGTAGTTGGTTCTCAACTGCCTGGTGTCACTCAATCGGTTCATGCAACTGTAATGTTCAAGGGGCCTGTGCTGGTAACAAAATATTCAAGCAATGACTCTTTTTACCAAAATAGTTCCTATAAATAAAGGGGTTTCAAACAAAAGAAATAGATGGAACAAAGGGGTAACCAGTATATTTTAATCAAATTTATCTAACATATGGACATATAATTTCAACAATGAATGTTGTCCACCAAATCACAAAACCAAAGCATGACACAATCTACAGCATAAAACTATACCATTGCACGCATCTAAGGTGCTTAATTCAATACCACTTTTCACTTACCACAACTATCTCCAAGATTTCAAAACACACATCCATTCATTGCTAAGGTCATAGATCAACAAAATTTAATAACTTCAATTCAATGATAATCTAATAAGACA
Source organism: Sequoiadendron giganteum (assembly GCA_007115665.2). NCBI lineage: Eukaryota > Viridiplantae > Streptophyta > Pinopsida > Cupressales > Cupressaceae > Sequoiadendron > Sequoiadendron giganteum. The sequence goes on along the minus strand of CM021100.1, from coordinate 602,253,472 downwards.
ATCCTTAAATATGATTCCTTCAAATGAATTTCATCACTCAAGAAACTTTTATGTTCAGCACAATCACTGCATACAGATAGATTATAACTTATCAGCCTTATCATTCAAACAATTTAACTCTAACACCATATTTTAGGAAAACCTATAATTTTTATTAACTGTAAAGCATCTAGTAACAATGTATCTCAAAAAAATTATCACTAAAAAATTCTATCTCCTAGCATTAGGTAAGCCAATTCTATTCTCAATTAGCTGACCTTTACAATATGATACCCATCCAATATTTATAGATATACAAAATCTCGAACCCTACTCCTATTTTAGGCACTCCACCCTTTTAGGAACTAGATCAATTTGATCTTAAGTTCTTACATTTAGACATTTAGTTTAACTAAAAATAGAAGATAGAAGAGAAGAAGAAATCATGAGCTCAAAAGGTTGTCAGTGTTGCATGCAACATGAAAAGAAGAGGAAAATTATGCATGCAAGGACTCATACATGCGAATTTGGATCTACAATAAACTCATCGTAGCTGGTGAAAACTTGTTGTAATGTATCCATCTCTAGCCCATCAATCCAGCTATCTTCAAACTTGATTCGATCCAATTCTACTACAGCAAATTCCCTCATACTTTTTATTTTTATTAATTCTCTCCCAGCAGATTTTATCTCTTCTTTGACCTCTACTAGTCGATCTATTATCAACTCTTCTCCATCATCCTTTTCTTGCATGAGTCCTTTGAGCCTTTCATTCCATTTCTCTTTAATTTGACTCAAGGTCATGCCATCTTTTGTCAACACATTTACATCTACAATTATAGCAATGATTGCTTCAAGCTCTTCCAATTGCTTAGTCAAATTATTAACAGCCTCCTGAATTTAATCCTTATGTTTACACAAAAATTCAGCTCTAAACTGAAGTATACGAGAAGTTTTCTCCACAAAATCCTTGTTGGCCTCCTCAAGTATCAATTGCTCCAGAAGAGTAGCTAAAGGCAATGCACTTACCTTTTCTAACTTCTGACTGTATTCTTTGTACTCTTCTTCTTATTTTTCTGATGCCTCAATGTATTGATGCATCTCTTTTATCAACCCTTCTATATCCTTGTAGGCTTCAAAACCTTTAACTAAAACTTCACCTACCTCTCGGTTCAATTTGTCTACCCACCGGTCTACCATCTTTGCCTTGCCTCTAACCTGTACCAAATCATCTACCTCCTTTTTGCTTAATAAAATAGGAGTCTCAATGGGTGCTCCCTGTTGTGATCTTGGAGAGGAGACACTCTTCAAGAATGAATGTAGTTGATCCAATTGAGCTTTAAGCTCATCCTTCTTTTGCTTATCCTTGATCATTCTTGACTTGGTCATTGAAGCCACCACATCAATCAAATTCATTTACTGATTCCTAGTGGGCCTTCCCAAATTGACCATACTCAACTGATAATTTGTTAGCTACATGTCCCCTACCTCCTTTTCTGTCATCGACATGGCACATTCAGCAACAATTTCTCCTTTGTCTGTGAGTCGGGTAGAATGTAGAATTTTAGCCTTCTTTTTAGGCCTTTCCTGCTCAATTCCCTTCATCATATCCTCCCAATTGAGAGGTTGTGGAGGTGTTATTGCCCTCTTTTGCAGGTCCAATTTTAGCCAAGTAGGAGCACTTAGAGTAGTAGTCATCATAGAAGAGGAAGCAACAACTGTAGAAGGTGGCTAAACATTTACCTGAGGTTGAGATTCAAAACTTGATTTCTCTTGTTTCTCTTGCAGTATATGCATCTGCACCAACTTCTCAGCCTCTTCTCTATCTCTTTGTTCTTTCCTTTTCCTTTCTTCATCTTCTTTCCTCTCTAGAGCATCCTTCTCCAGTTTCTCTTTTTCCAAAGCCTCTAGTCTCTCTTTCTCTAGTATCTCCACCTCCAAGGCCTTAATTTTCTTTGCCTTTGCCTTTTCTTCTTCTACTTCTTGCTTCTTAATTAGCTCCTTAGCATCCCTTTTCTTTCTCAAGATTTTTGCTTCTTCTTCTTTCTGGCAAGCTTCCTTTGCAAGTTTTAGTTTAGCAACCAGGATTTCTCTTTCCCTTTGGTTCCTTTCTTTTCTTCCTCAAGGTCATGAATTTTCTGTATCAACTCCAACTTGTCATTCTCTTCTTTGACCTTGAGCTCATATTCTTGTTTCCTTCTTTGTTTCTCCACTTCATCAGTTGTTGCCTTAGTTTCTATTTCCTTTTGTTTCTCCACTGCATGAGTTGTTGCCCTTGCATCAGAACTTCTTGTCGCATCTTCAAATAGCTTCCATTGATCTTCTAATGTTAATATCTGCTCAATATCCTCCTCTAGAGGCATGTTCTCTTGCAAATCTTTCTCTTATAGTCTCATTTGACTCTGTATCAACCTCTAGAATTTCCTCCTCCACTTCTTTTCCCTTGGCAATTTCAGCCATGCTATGAAGAGTTCCTTCTTGAATTTCTTTACTCTTCTTCCTTGTAATTGGGACTTGTGCAGATGATTCACCTAATGTAGGTGTCAAAATAGCATATTCTATTGGAAAATATCCCTCTGGCATTTCTTCTTCATCATCTATTGCCTAAAGTTCTATTTCTTCAATGTCCGGAGGAAGGAATTCTAATGGCTCTTTGGGGGGTGTCTTTCTCTTGATGCTCTTGTATCCTTTACCATTTTTAAGGATTGGTCCTTGAGGACCTTGAGTTCTCAACATTAACCATTGCATACTCCTATCCAATAATGTCCTTTCAATCTTCTTGATATCAATTGTTTCTTCAGCATCCCAGTCAATTGGATATAGACTCTTGGTGCCAACATTCAAAGCTTCATAGGATGGATCCAATACAATTCCATCATCCACCAATGTGTTAGGAATTTTTTCCTTAACACCTAATTTGGCCATGAGTGCAACCAACAATCTTTCATATTTCTTCTTTCTCAAATCATACTCATCTTGCCGATCACTCCAAAAGTCTTCTAATAAATTGAAATGTCTAGTGAACACTGAAGGTAATAAGGCATACATCTTTTTCTTCAGATCAAAATACTAACCAGTTGTGTACAATCCCAATTTTGACTGTATCAATTCATTACAAACCAACTTTACTCCTACCAAGTGTTGACAACTATATTCACCCAACTTCATGGGAAATTTATGCCATCCATTTTTATGCTTGATCCCGAACCGAGCATTAACTCCAATAACTTGATATACAAACTCCATTAGCAGTATCCTGTTAGTGCAGCACCTTGGAAGAAAATGTGGATGGCCTTCAAAACCAACTAACCTGAAGTATGTAAATTTAGGGTATTGGATGTACCAACATCCCCATTCAACAATGAATGCCATAGCTTCTTGACTCAATCGGTATACAACATCTCCATTCAGTTGGTTGATAATCACATATAAAAATGCATCATTGACTCTTCTGAAATCAATCTCAGCAACTTGAAGAGACAACCGATCATAGTGCTCCCATTATTCCTACTCTATTCAAACCTTGGAAAATCCCCAATCTTGATACTGCATATACAATGTAAGAAGTCATAAAGAAACTCTTAGTGTTTATGATGTTAGTCAGCTGATCATGGATAGGATTTGACACAATCATTGGCTAGTCAAACTGATGGTCACCATGTAAGATTATTTGGATGAAACGAAACATCCATTGCTTGAAGTGGCATGTATCCCTCTTCCCAAACACCTTGGACAACATCAATATTAGATTCGATACTTCCTTCTTGAAATCTGCCCTCTTTGGCTGGTCTGCAAGTTTTCTGAGAGATTTCTTTTTCATCTTCAACCACTTTTTGTTTAGATGAGACTTATTGGAGTCCTTATGCTTGCTATACTTCTCCAAGGCCTTTGCTTCAGTTAGTTGCACCAAGTTCTTGGGATTCGAAACACTAAATATATTTTGAAACATTTGAGGAGTAAAATCAATGAATACATTATTCTGCGAATCCATGCATAGTCTTGTAGCAGGATTGTAGGCAGTAGCCACTGTTAAGATCAATTTCGGGCATTGGATTGACAAAGGAAACACAGTAATATGTGCCAAGCCAGAATCAGAAATCCTTTGTGTCATATTTTCTCATTCTGCAAAGGTTTCTCCATGTAACTCCTTAAAGCTGTACTACCCCAGATTAGTATCTGTGATATCTGACCAGTTTGATTCCACCTTGCTCACCTTCACAATTGGATTCCTGTGATTATACCTCAAGGTATAAGGCAGTTGTTCTGGATTTAACTTCTTTGGTTTTTGTGTTGCCTTTGATGTTCCTGCGGGCTGGTTCCTTCGAGTAGCTTCCCCTAATGTTCCTGACATCTTTCAACTTTCCTACAAAGAAAACCTCTAATTAGATCTTTAGACATCATCATAAAACATGCTTTTTAAAATTAAAAAAAAAACCTACCTTTCATATATGCATCGGAGTTGGAACCAGGCAAAAACTCAACCTAACATAGTCTCTTTTACAATACTGCTAGAATTGGAGCCAAAACTGATACAGATACTTCACTAATAATAAACGGGCTCGGAGTCGGAATTAGGAAGGTGACTGGAACTGGGATTAGAATGAAAAAGGGATTTGATTTTCTTCAGATTTTCATATTTTCATACTCCATTTCCACTCTGCCTCCGCTTTTGTCTAGGTTATCGTTACTTCCCAAACAAGACTACTATTGTACGTGGAGCCAGAAACGAGATGAAAATGGAATCAATAACTTTTGTAAAACCGAATTCTCAAGTTCATAACCGATTCCAATCCCACCCCCGTCTAGGTTGACCATGATGTCATCAAATGATTTTGTTGTTTTAACATATAACTTCATGATTAAAACCATGGTCGCTTTAAATGAAAAAGGAGCTTTAGAAACACTACACTCATATGACAATGGGGAACGATTGTATTTTAGGGCCATCACATTTTAATCATTTAACTGTGACCACTACAAGACACAAAACCCTAATCTAACAAACCTGATAAAAACTAGGGCACGGATCTTAAACCTTGCCATTTGCAAGAACAAAATACATGACAAAACCCTAAGTAAAAATGATAAATCTAATCTACCTCATTGTAGATCCCTAACCTTAACAAACACCATTAAAACCCTAATTTAATCTAATCTACTGCAAATCAGAAATAGCACGATGCGATCACGACTAAAATGTGAAAGCGACCATGTTCTAAAATACAAAGAATCAAAACGACAGTACAAGAAATGAAGACTAAGCCAAAACAAAACATGATAAAACAAGAACCTACTCATACAATCATGCCAAGAAACACAGATCCATTTCAAACGAAATGATTCAAAGCACGAGTAGATATAAAGGGAAACTCAATAAACACGACATTAAATAAACAAAGAAAAATACAATTAGAAACCCTACCTCAAACGCAAAAGAACCCAAACTAACCTTCTCAACTGATTCTCACACAATAACCTTACTCTCTTCCAATCAATTTGCTCAAATGAACTTTACTACTGTTGTTTCGTGCTCTTTGATCTCTTAATAATGATAATGATGATCCATTTAACCCTTAATGAAGGTAAAAATGTTGATTTCTACCTACATGAGTAGATTCCATTAATTCATTAAAACGTAGTTAAGGCGGAGTCGGACCTGTTAGAGAATGAACACTTCTCTATAGTGCCACTTCAGTGAAAAAGTCAATGACCCAAAAGTGGTGGGAGCAGAACCAAAATGGAAACTAATTTGAAATTTTAATAAATTTCCACACTTCATTCCATTTCGGTTTTGTATCCGCCAACTAAACACTAAACAAAACCAAACACAAAAAGTAAACCAAAAGATCAACATAATAAAACTAAAAAACAAAGACCAAGACTAAAGCATAAATAAAAATAGCGGAGGCACGGGCAAAATCGATTATGATTTTGCAATTTTCAATAAAGACCAACTTAACACCCACTCTGGCTCTGGTTCCACTGAAGAAAAACAACAGGTCAAAAACAAAGACCATCGGGATGGGAACAAAAACTAGTTTCAAAAGAACCTTCAGAACCTGATTTAGTTCTGGTTCCGCTTCCAACAGACTAAACCAAAATAAACAAAGTGTTGGAAGCAAAATGACTCCAAACTTTATTTGAAAAACAACAAAGGATAAAAATGAAAAACAAGGGGGACCCATTTTGACCAAGGCAAAATATGGGGTGGTTATGCAAGTCATAATAGGAACTTTGTAGAAAAATTGAGCCCATGGGAGCTCATGGTGATGTGAGAGTGAAGGTGAGAATTTGAAATTGGTGGAGAGTTATATAACGAGATAGGGGTCTTAGGGGTGACCTATGAGTAGGGTGGAGAAGAATACCCTAGTAATACCAAAGAATAGGTCTTAGGGAGAGAAAATGTGCTCTTGAGAGATATCACTCCCCACCAAATTGGTATCAGAGCCATAAAAAGGCTTGGGAATTGAGAAGTGAATGTCAAAAATAAGTAAATCCATAGGAGAAAGCACCATGGTGACTAATGCAAAGTTAGCTAGAGATTTGACACAACAACAAGAAAAGAATAGATGACTTGAAGAAGTTGTGGAGGAGATGAAGCAAAAACTAGAAGAGGTTGCAGAGACTACAGGCAAGATGAAAGTACAGCTAGCAGAGTACAAAGAAAAGGGTAAGGAAAAATTTGAGGAAGACATGACCCTCCATTAGCAGAGGAACCCTTCCTCAAAGAATTGAAGGAATTAAGTGGCAAGGCACTAGAAGGTATCTCTATTTTCATAGGAAGAATGGATGCAGAGTTAGTTATGGAATGGATTGAGGGAATGGAGAATCACTTTGAATGTGATGGGATTATAGAGGCACAAAAGGTAAAGATATCCAAATCAAGGTTAAGAGGACAAGCATTAACTTGGTGGAATTTCTTGCAAGAAGAAAGAGAGAAGGAAGGAAAGAATCCTATAGGAAATTGGAAAATAATGGTGGCTAAAGTAAAGGAAAACTATCTACCTAAGGACTATGACATCCAATTGCATAAGAAGAGGCAAAATCTTAGACAAAGAGAACTAGATGTAGTTGCCTACATGGAAGAGTTCCAAAAGCTAAGCCTTAGGTCTAGAGTGCAGGAAACTAAAATCATTAAGGTTGCTAGGTATTTGAACGACCATATATGAACATACAAGAGCAGTTGAGTCTCTTCACACTTACTACCCTCCATAGCTCCTATCAAATGGCTATTAAAGTTGAAGAGAAATTGAAAAATAAACAAGATTCTAATACTTGGGGTAAAGCGAAAGGAAGAGACCCTAGAGGTGGACATAGAGGAGGTTTTGGTGGAAGGAGAAATGAGAATAGAAGCCAGGGAGATTCTAAGGTTGGTGAACAATCCCATGAGACAAATAGTAGAGGGGGATATAGAGGTAGAAGCTCTAACAATGGTGGAAGAGGAAGACCAGGAGGATTCGAGAGAAGTTCTCATTTTGCTTCCATGAAGTGTTACAATTGTGGACAGTTTGGTCATCCAGCTTATAGGTGTCTTGACAAGCCAGCATCTTTACAAGGTGAGAAAAAGATTACTTATGTCCAAGAAGAGAATTGTTCCAAGCCCTCATAGGTGAGTTTAGATTCAGAGAAAGGAGAGAATCTCATGTTGAGAAGGATCTTGATCAAATCACCTACCAAGGATGAACACAAACAGAGGAGAGCTCTTTTTAGAGTCAAGTGCAAGATACTAGGTAAGGTCTACAAGGTCATCATTGACTCAGGATCTACTAATAATTTCATATCAAAGGAGGTAGTACAAAAGTTGAACCTCATCAAGATACCCCATGTGTGTCCTTACAAGGTTACTTGGTTGAATAAGGGGCAAAATATATTGGTCAATGAGCAAGTATGGGTTGAGTTTTCTATAGGGAAGTATCAAGACATGATACTATGTGATGAGTTACCAATGGATGCATGCCATCTTTTGCTTGGAAGACCATGGAAATATGATAGAGAGGTAGTACACCATGGCAAGGAGAACAAGTATTCATTCAAGAAGGATGGAGTGACTTACAAAATCCAGTCTTTGATAGAAGAAGGCACTATGGAGAAGGAAAAATCTAGTGTACTTTTGGTGAGTGGAAAGGAATTCCTAAAAGACATGAAGGAGGAAGAAGGAGGTTTTTATGCAAACATTTTGAAGCCAAAGGAGGAGGAGTCACCTAGCCGGTTACCTATGACAGCAAAAGTGAAGCAACTGTTGGATCAGTTCAGGGATATAATTTGTGAAGGCACACTAGCTACACTACCACCTAAGAAGGCAATCAGTCATCAAATAGACTTTGTACCAAGAGCAACACTGCCTAACAAATTTGCATACAAGATGACACCGGAGTAGAAAAAGGATATAGCAAGGCAAGTTCAAGAACTTTTGGACCAAGGGTTGATTAGAAAAATCATAAGCCCATGTGCTATTCTAGTGGTGTTGGCACCTAAGAAGGGAGATAAGTGGAGAATGTGTATTGATTCTAGGTCCATAAATAGGATAACCATTAGATATAGGTTTCCTATTCCTAGGATAGAAGACTTAATGGACTATTTAGGGGGTGCTAAGTACTACTCCAAGATTGATTTGAAAAGTGGATACTATTAAATTAGGATGAAAGAGGGAGATGAATGGAAATCAGCTTTTAAAGCCACAAAGGGGTTATATGAGTGGTTAGTAATTCCATTTGGGCTTACAAATGTACCTAGCACTTTTATGAGGGTGATGAATGAGGTCTTGAAGGACTATATAGGAGTCTTTTTGGTAGTCTACGTATATGATATCCTCATCTTTAGCAAAACAAAAGAAGAACATATGAAGCACCTAGAACTTGTGTTGAAGAAACTTCAAGAGGAGAAGCTCACTATAAATCTTGAGAAGAGTGAGTTTATGAAGCAAGAGTTAGTCTACCTAGGATTTGTAGTATCTCAAGGGAACTTGAAGATGGAAAAGAGCAAGGTTGAAGCCATTCTCAGTTGGCCTACTCCCAAGAAAGGGACTAAAGTTAGGAGTTTCCATGGATTAGCTCAATTCTATAGGAAGTTTGTTAGAAGGTTTAATGAAATATGTGCACCAGTCCTTGACACATAAAAGGAGGACTGAAAACAAATTTTGTGTGAACCAAAGAAGCCAATGACGGATTTGAAAGATTGAAGAGGGAGATAGATACCCAGCCAATCCTAGTTTTACCAAGTTTTAACAAACCATTCATAGTGGAATGTGATGCAAGCAACATAGTAGTGGGTGCAGTCCTAAGCCAAGAAGGAAAGCCAATGGCATTCTTTAGTGAAAGGCTAAATGAAGAAAAGTCTAGGTACTCATCCTATGACTTAGAGTTGTGTGCTTTAGTATAAGCTCTTAAAAATTGGAGGCACTACCTATTGCCCAAATAAGTTTTGGTATACACCGACAATCAGGCCTTAAGCTACATCAATACTCAAGAGAAGCTCAGTTTGAGGCACATCAAATGGATGGAGTTTTTTCAGTCATACACCTTTACTATCAAGCACAAGAAAAGGGTCAACAACAAGTTTGTAGATGCCCTTAGTATGAGATTGCTTAATATTCAAGAGATACAGCTACAGAGCATAGGGGTTGAAGGATTCAAAGAAATATATGAAGGAGATTTTGATTTCTCATTGATCTACAAGGTATGTACTAATTTTGAAAACCATTTTCATAGTGAATATGCAGATTATACTTTTCAGAATGGTCTATTGTTTAGATGGAAACAAATATGTGTTCCAAGAGGTTCCATGAGGGAGAATCTTATCCAAGAAAAGCACAATGGAATTTTGAGTGGACACTTTAGATTAAACAAGACCCTAGACTTAGTGGAGAGGTTCTATTGGTGGCCTAAGATGCAAAGAGATGTAAGAAGGTATGTGGAGAAATGTGGAGTGTGTCAAAAGGCAAAGGTAACATCAACAAATGAAGGTCTTTATCAGCCATTACCCATCCAAAATAGACCATGGGAATGCATAAGCATGGGCTTCATAGTAGGACTACCTAGGACATCGACTGGTTTTGACAGTGTGTTTGTGGTAGTAGACAGATTCAAGAAAATGAGCCATTTCATCCCATGCAAAACAACACATGATGCAAGTTAGATTGCACATATGTTCTTCAAGGAGGTAGTAAGGATACATGGGTTGACAAAGAACATATTTGTAGATAGAGATATGAATTTTATGGGACATTTTTGGAAAACTCTTTGGAGGAGCTTAGGAACCAACTTGTCTCATAGTTCAACATATCATCCTCAAACGGATGGAAAGACAAAGGTGATAAATAGGGTACTTGGTAAAATTTTGAGGTGTCTAACTAAGGAGTATGGACAAGGATGGGAACAAGTCATTTCAAAGGAAAAATTTCCTTATAATGATAACATAAACAGGGCTACTGGTAAGAGTCCATTTGAAATTGTATATGGGTTACATCCAAGAGGTGTACTCTAGCTGAGAGATCTAAAAGGTTATGAAGGAATCAATGGACATGCTGATGATTTTGCTCAGTCAATGAGAGAGGTTCATGAGCAGGTAAATAAGACATTAATGGAGGCTAACCAGAAGTTGAAGGCTAAAAGAGATGAAGGGAAGAGAGATCTAAAATTTGAAATAGGTGATTTGGTGATGGTATACTTGAACAAGGAAGGACTATAGAAAGGAATACCAAGTAAGATGCATATGAAAAGGATAGGGCCATGTAAAGTGATGGCTAAGTATGGATCAAATGCATACAAGGTGGAGTTACCCAAGGATATATCCATTTTTCCTATCTTCAATGTGAAGGACTTGGTGAAGTATAAAGGACCAGAAATAGATGAGGAATAGTATAGTGTTGAGGTGAGTAAGGATGTGGAAGGACTCAAGGTACTTGATCCGACCAGACCACAGGATGACAAGATTCTAGATTCAAGTATGAAGAAGAAGACTAGGCACAAGACATACATGGAGTACCTAGTGAAGTGGAGACAACAACCAAAGTCAGAGGCTACTGTGATAGAAGAGACTGATTTCAAGAAGCATGGAATCAATGAGATGTTCTTAACACCACAGGTTCCTTAACTTCTTTGTTGTAGGGGGAGAATGGTGCAGGAGCACCTTAAGGTCTTTTGGAGAGATCTTTATAAGTTTTGGCTTCTAGGTGGTTCTAGCCAACCACCAAGGTAATAAGGACTAGGTTATAAAGTCCCATGGTTGAATTGATGAGTGTGTTGTGGAAAAGTTAGGTTAGTTTAGAGCCTTGAGGTCTAGAGAAGTCTTAATGAGGAGATTAGGCAAATCTTGACATGTTGTCTTGGCAATTTGTCCTAAAAGCTTTTAAATGGCTTTAATGATGTTCCAAGCCCTACCTACGGGTCCTAACATGTGGGAATAAGGTATATAAGGTTAGAAAAACCCTAATATGACATGTGGAAAAGCTATTGTATGGATTGAGAATTGGGAAGAAGAGATTGTGACTTGGAAAAGAGAAAATTTGTTTGAATTTTTGTGACAGAGCCTTCATCTAGTCAACTAGTGCATTGAAAGGACTAAAATTATGCTTTGAGTCTTTCATTTGTGACCTATTCTTGCCTTATGCAGCATTATTTTAATCTTTTAGTTCGACTGGTTAAGGTTTTGCAAGTGTTTTTGGGTTCTTGATTTCACTGCCCGGTTCAGGGACAATTTTGTAAATGATGCTCCCTACTTGAATTACCATGGCTAAACTTCCATGGCCTCTTGGAATCAACTAGGTGACCTTGTAAATAGTGTAAATAGGGTTTTTGGAGTCTTTGTGTGCAGGGGAGTTGATGTAACCATCAAGCTCTAGGCGAGTGTGGGGGCATTCTAGCTAGTTGCTTGGATAGAACAGCAGCAAGAAGACTTTCTAGATGGACTGGTTTGTGCCAATCCATGGTGTAGGGGTGCAGGGGTATGTGTCTTGAACATTTTTGTGCAAGGAGAATTGCAAAGGAGGCCATTAAGGCATCAATTAAATGAAAGAAACCAGACTGTGTTACATACCCTAAAAACCCTATAAAATAAGGTTTTGGTGGCAAACCTGTGTACGAACGCCAAGGAGACCTAAGACCTAGAAAATCTGCAAGCCTAGGAGGTATGTAGAGGGAAACCATGAATATTTTGGGGGTTTGTTAAGGAAGTTTAGGCATAAAGTCAAGAACACTACTTTTAGGCTCAACCTAATTGACCAAAAAGGCTACAAGGCCTAAAACCAAGAACTAAGAGAATTTGATAGTCAAACAAAGAAAGTACCTAACAAGGTGGATCAGAGTGGAGGAATATCACCCAAGGAATAGTGGGAAGACCTATTCCTAGTCCCAAGAATGGTTTGGGAACTTTGTAGCAAAATTGAGCCCATGGGAGCTCATGGTGATGTGAGAGTGAAGGTGAGCATTTGAAATTGGTGGAGAGTTCTATAAGGAGATAGGGGTACTAGGGGTGACCTCTGAGTAGGGTAGATAAGAATACCCTAGTAATACCAGAGATTAGGTCTTAGGAAGAGAAAATTTTCTCTTGAGAGATAGCACTCCCACCACTTTTATGTAATGGTAATCATACAATGCATTGTAATCCCACTATGATGGTTTGAGTTGGCCAAGGTCATATGGTTTAGGGTCCTCTAATGTGATGATTCTATTTTGGAGAAGCTTCTTGAGGACAACTTCAATTGATTCACCTAAAGGGATGTATGTAGGTCTCTTCAAAAACTATCTGGTTTATCTTGGTTGTTTTGGATGGAATTTGTTATGGGCATCAATGTAGCCATAAGTGCATTTGAGGGTTGAGGTCCTCTAAGAGTGATTGTAGGACCTCTCATGTTCACTAATTTTACATCAACAATGCTATCATCGGTGATATGTTTATTTTTAACCCAATACTTGTTTTTTTCACTAGATGGGTTTGATTTTGGGTTGTTCATGTTCTTGATTCCATACTTGAGTTATCTTTTATTAATAAGGCCCTTTTCAAGTTGGATTCCTTTTTCGAAAAGGTCTATAAAAGTGTCATAACAATGAGGTTGTAAACTATATTTCAAGGAGCTTAGAAGGTTTTGGACAAACATGTTTATCTTCTATTCTTCTAGTATCTTGATAGGAAATCAACTAGCCAAACCTTTCCATTTTTGGAAGAAGGGAATGAAGGTCTCGCTAGTGTCTTCTTGAGTATTCGTGCATAAATTGGAAATGGTAATGTCGGTGTTGATGTTATAAGCATAATTGTCTACAAATTTATTAGCAAGTTCATCCCATGACTTTATTCCCTTTTGCAAGGTAGAAAACCATTCAAGTGCGGGAATCATGAGGCTCCTAGGGAAGAGTCTCATTAGATAGGTATGTTCATATACAACGTTCACACAACTAGTTGTAAATTCTCTTATGTGTTCAATGGGATTCATCTTGCCTTTGTACTTGGAAAAATTGGGTACAACATATTTTGGAGGGAATTGTGGCATGTGCAAGTTCATGTCAAATGGGTATGGACATAAATCATAGGATATGTGTTTCTTCTTGTTGGATAATTGCAAGTTCTCCACTTTTTTTTGGAGGGTAGCAAGTTGAGCTTTGAGTGCATCTACTATAGGGTTGTTTGTGGCATCACATATGTTGGTGATAGCTATTCCCTGAGTTCCCACTTGTTGAGAAGGTATGTTCTAATTTGGAATATATTGATATGAAGTGTATTGTGCATTTTGGTTTGGAATTTGTTGGAATTGAGTGTTTTGAGTGGGGACATGTTGTTGTGTGTGGATTTGAGATACATAGATGGGAATGTCTATTCCAGCCGTGTTAGATAAAATTTGCAAAATTTGTTGCCCTTGAATTTTTTGGTGACCAAATGGAGTCATGTGTTGAGTTACTTTGTTTCCTTGTCAAAATTGGTAATTGTGGCCATGTGGGATATTGGTGTTTTTCTTTGAGTAAAATTGGTGTTGGTATTGATTTGATTGGGTTTTGTTCCTTGAATGACAACTCATCTTTTATTCCTACCAAAGAGGTTTGATGATTTTCTTCCCATGGAATTAGTTGAGGATCCAATAAAAATATTTGATGATGTTGTTCCCATAGTTCTAGATGGATCCACAAATAAAATATATGATTAATTTTATCCCATTGTATTGGTTGAAGCCCCAAATGTAGCTCTAATAGTCTATGATGGAATAGTTGATATTTTTGGGACTTATTTAGATATGGTATGTTCCATGGTAGATGTTCCCCAATAGATGTCACGTTAACCATGTTAGATTTGTTTTGAGGGATGGTTCCACTAGAGGTAGCATTGATGGTTTTTGTTATATTTTGTGTTGTGACATCATTGGAGGTATCATTTGCATTGTTTTTTGTTTTCACAATAGGTTGATTGTTTTGTGTAGTATGATCACAAGAATCTAATCTTAAGATACTAACATTAAATCCATGTGGAGATTTTTCCCTTTGGTCTAGAAGCATGGCTAAATATCTATCTCTATATTGCAATAGTAATTCCTCTACAAAGGAGGCTAGCTCAGGATTTTGAGTGGCAACTTCTAAATCTTTCACAAATACTTGTCTATTTTCATCTCTTCGTATAAATTATTCAAAAGGATTGTGATGGAGCCTCAATTTTAAATCCTTGGTCTTCCGTTATTTCTGGTTTGTCTTGTTATTCAGAGGGTACCTAAAGATGGAGTTTTGCCTTGCTTCCACGGGACCTTGGTGTTCTATTGTTGGGTGGGGTCTATTTTGACGTTACCTTTTTGGAGAAGGATTTAAGAACAACTTATTTCCTATGCAATCATCTAGGCATGGCCCCTTTTAATATAAAATGAAATTTTTTTTCGCCCAACCCTTTTATTTACCTAAGTCTGGGTCGGTTCGTGCTTTGTCTTTTAAAAACAACCTTAAGTCATCGATTGTCATTGCCCTAGGCGGTGTCCCTTTCCCCTTACTTTCCTCTAAGTATTTTAATGTTTTATAGGGGTTATTTTACCGACCATCAATCTTCTTGAAGTTGATCTTGACCATTGCCCACCATCCCATGATGACATCGCCGCTTGCTATTTGGCGATCGTTATATCGCGGGCGGGTGCCACGTGTCCTAAGTTGCCGGTGCTGAAAGAAGAAAATAAAGTGCTTAATTTTATGCATTGAACTTTAGGGTGTTATTAAGTAGGTTGCATAACTACATGAGAAATGCACATGCTTGTAATCAATGGCGATGTCTTAATCTTGATGGAAAAGCTGCTCGACAGATAGATATTGATGCCACCTCATGTTTTGTTTGTTGAGATCGCAGATGGTGGAGATCAATGGTTGCCCGCTATCGCGTGATCCTAAAAAAAGAGGGGTTTAATGATTGCGATATCGCGGGTGAGTGCCACGTGTACTCTCTTGAGGCTGCATTTTATGGTGGGCCCTTGACGATGACATGGAAGTGTTGTCTGCTTTTTTGAAGACAGTCATTCGATGGTCTGACAGAAAGATGAGATCAACGGCAAGATTTTAAACTTGCATCAAATGTAATTGAAGCTGTTGGTATGGCACGCAAGTATGCTTTAATGGTAGATGAGACATCTACTTGGATTTTTTCATCATTTCTGAGTACTTAATTCCATAATCGCATTGCCATAAAGACATTCAAGTGTTTGTGAAGCGATCTAGAGCCAAAGATAGAAATTTTTCAAGGTGATTTCAGCACAGGTTTGAATTTTTTGCAGGGCGCGAATTCTGTGAGTTGATTTTCTTACCACTATCTATGTTTGAATGTGATTCAAGAAAAGGGTTGCATTGTGTTATCGGTTATTTTCTTGGTTAATGTTCTGGGGTTACTATTTCTTCTGGATTGTGATAAATTGCAAGGTTCTGCTGTAATTATGTTCTAGGTAACCTTAGTTTGTCATGAATTTGTTTTTGAAGAAGCCCTAGTTGTTAAAATGGCACCACTAAAGTAGCATTCTAGCCGTATTGATTATATACATAGGAATCTAGATGATGATTTCTTGGACCAATTCCCTTTTTCAACAAATTACACAAAGAAAGGTTTGATCTTAATGAATGGGATAGCCCTAGGTGAGGGATTGAGATGTAAGAATTACAATATTGCAGATGCCAGAGTGCCTATGACGGGTTTGGAATTGTTTAGGAGATGGTATGGACAATGAAATATGTCTCATCCTTTTTCAAATAGTTGGAGATATGACATGGAAAATCTTGTGGTACCGAATGTGTTTCTGGATGTTGACCTACTTAGGGCAGTAGCTGCATGATATGACCCTGTCACATAGATGATCCGAGATAATGATGACGTTGTTCTATTGAATGTGAATGATGATACAATTTGTCAAGTTTTTTATTTGAGTGAGTATAGCTCATTTCTAGTGTGAATTGACTTTGAGGAGATGAAGCAAGAATATGCTAGATCTCAGCCTCTTTTTAGGTCAAGGTTGCTTCCCCCTCATTTGGCCAGGGTGGGTAGCTCAATAATTCACATCGGCCCAACTGACCGAGAGCCTTTCAGGTTAAGTTGCTTTGCTGATCATTTCTTGGTAATGTTCTATTCACTTTGCCAAATCATTGGTTTCAACCAGGGTTCTGTGATGCCCATTGCTTATATGTTCATGGGGGCTCAGATTCAACATCCTAATTTCTCTGTGATTTATGACTATGCCTCTTTCCTTGCTGAAAGGATACATGAGGGTTTGTTGAAGTTGCACAATGGAGATTCTGGTACTCCTTATTAATGCACATGTTTTTGTATGAGAATGCTAACTTCTTCTCAGATAAAATGGAGTTGAAGTGAGAGGTAAATGGAGAGAAATTACTAGTATAGGCTTGGAATGCGGACATGTCTGGTAACAAGGGAGGTGCTAGTTTTGTGTATTTTGACAACTACTTTGCTTCTAGGCTCAGGGCTAAATTGGTGGTGAATGTGCTAAGAATTCCTGAGGATTTGCATGATTTCCTCTGGCCCAAAATAAGGAGACCTGATTTGAAGGTGTGCCACAATTGGGGTGACATTACTCTTTACCCTATGAGTATTTTTTTGAGGGTTTATGGTTTCCAGGGAGCTCCTCATATTCTCCCATATAATGTACCATCAAGGATGGGATTTGCAGAGGTGTTGTGGAAATTAGGCTGCATTCATAAAGAGAATTTGACAGGAAGAGGAAAGGGGACTTTGTTCCCTGATTATACTGTTGTCTCTGATTTTGTATTCTCTAAGGGAGGTTGGGTCCATTTTGACCGATATTTTGATGAATACCATTTGAAGAATGGATCCAGAAGACAACATGACCCTGAGGGGTTCTTTGCCTTATTTAGGAAAAAGATTAAGGGTGGTAAATTTATTCATGTTTTCAACTTCCCTGAAGATTTAATTAGAAATGAATTTGAATTGGACCAGCAAGAATTGAATAAGGAAAAATGGATTGCATATGAGAAAATTCTGGCCATGGTACATAAACTAGATCCAAGGTATGATCCATTGATGGAGTTTACTCCATTTCATAAAAGAATTGATTTTTTGATGAGCAATTTCAAGGAGATCATGAACATCCTGAGGACCAAGAAAGCCAATTTAGAATTGGATTTGGGGATTTAGGAGGCAGATGTGAGGCCTAAAGAAATAAGGCTAGCTTATCAACCATCAGTGGATAGGCCTCTATACAGAAGGAGGAAAGATAGTAGAAGTGATGAAGAGGCAGGAAATAAAAAGGGAAAGCAAATAATGAAAACATCATCATTGCCAGGTCATGGGGCTAGGAAGCCTGGAGGGATAAATATTGTTGATTTCGATTCCCCACCGAGAGATGACCCTGTGGAGCTATCATCAGAGCCAAGCCATAAGAGATGAAGGATTGAAGAACCACAAGAGGTTCTATTGGATGAAATAGTCATAACTGACCAAGAAATGCAGGTTGGTATCCCTTCCCCTCCTAGGTCAACACAATTGGTGCTCACTGACATGGATATAAAAGGACAATATGTATAGGATGCTAGGATGGAGGCCTGCAAGGCATTCTTGGATGATGATGCTTTTGTGAAAACTCCTGTATTCTTGCAAATGATTTGGAGAATGAAATTAGAAGAATATCAGGATAGATGCAAGAACAGGAGGGAATCAAGACCTGATAGGTCAGACTAGGAGAGTGATGATGAAGTAAAAGCTGAATTGATGGAGCAATTCAAAAACATCACCCTTGAGGAAGGAAGGAAACTTGTGACCCAAGCAGGTGTCTTACTCCTCCCTGAATGGGACATAACTGATGTTGTGGAATTCAATGCTATTATGCAGTCCAAGCATCCTATGTAGAGCAGTGAAGAAGAAGTCAAGGTAGCCCTACAAGACTCTATTTTTAGTGAAGAGTATGAGACACTGGCCATATGGGCTCTAGCACCTCAGGGCAGAAAACCAAATGTGACAGATATTAGCCCAAATTTTAGAGGCGAGCTAATTACCAAGAGGGCCTCTAAAACCTCAACAACAGAAGCAACAAGCTTGAGACTGAAAGTGGCCAAATTGGCCCAAAAGACAGTAGAAAGGGAAGAGGCTGAAAGGAAGAGCCTCATGGAAAAATATAATGCAATAATTGGGGAATATAATAAAATGCAACAAATAAATGTTGAGTTACAATCTGAAGTAGATAGGTTAAAATATGGGTAGGTGGGAGAATCTTCCAATGCTCCTACTATCAAACAACTACCTATCACTTCAGGGTCAGTTCCCCCTACTATCCCAATTATTTCTATCCCTGGATCCCCAATTCTGACACCTACTCCTAGAACTATACCAGAGCCGGTTGAAGAGGAAATGGAATATTTTGTGGCCCCAACAAAAATCAGATGATGAGTAAGATCACAGAATTACAGGCTGCCCTAAAGGCTAGTGAGAATGATGCCATGGCTAAACACAATGAAGTGGTTGACACCGTGTTGAGGCATTTAAATGAGAAGGTTGATTCTAGGTTGCCATCTATTCATTCTTTGTATTCTTTATTTTTAGCTGGATTACAAAATATTAACAAGGATCGGGATGTGGTCTTGCCCCTAGTTGAGAAGTGGATCCCTTGTGCCACTAATTTGGATATTATGTTTAAAGCCTCCAGGTTCGATGCAAATAATAGGCCTCAATCATTAAAGCCTACTCAAAGTTTTGTGAAATCATTGAAGAGATTCCAAGCCCTACCTGATGACTTGAGTAAGAAAATTGGAGAACTAGTAAAAAGTTTTGATGATTGGAGTGATACCTTTTTTCCTAATATATTAGATGCACAAGGAAATATTAAGACATTGCAGCAATGGCAGGAAAGGGCAAAAGAGGTCATCAGTGCACAAATCAAATTGATTTGTGATGACTAAGATCATGACTTGTTAGTAAGCAGCATGGATAAAATAATTAATACTAGCATGTTTTTGGAGTCATTTGAAAGAGAAGCCAATTATACTAGGGTGATAGAGGTGGTGAATTTTAATTGGCCCACGGATGAAGAATATAAAATTTGAGTGGAAAAATACCTAACTGAAGAGGAATGAAACAATATCTTCCCTCGACAATCTATAGCTCAGCGGTTACAGTGTAACTAATTATGGTTTTGATTCCATGACAGTTTTGAGCACAAATTTTGAGGTGTAACCTATGCGGCAGCTATTGTATGAAGGTTAAAGATCAATGAGAAGATGCTCTAGGACTTGGTAATCTTAATCATAGTTTTGAGTGGGCACATAGTGGTCCTATTAATTGATGACATGTGTAACTTCTGGCCCGACGCTTGTTTGCTCCTTCATTTCTATAAGAAGGATTTCAAGGCCAGAAGTAGTGGTTGTCAAGCCAGATATTTTGAGGGTTGAGTCTAGGTATAGTTGCAGAGCAGATTGTAAGAATTTCATTTTTTAATGTTAAGGAAATTTAGGTTTGGGGTTTTCTTGTAATCGGTTTTATGTTTATGAAATTTTGATATTCATAACAGTACTAGCATTTGAGCTATGATGTTATATTTTGAGCTCTTGTCTCTCCTGTGTGTAGAAATATCATAATTTTGAATAGAATAATCAAGGATTATGATGTTCATCTCATTGTTATGATGAGTATGTTTTCCGTTTTGGCTTTAATTCAACGAATTAATTAAAATGCTTCAATGGAGTCATAGATGGGTGTGTTTGTAAAGGGATTTGGTAAGAAGTATTGAGTAGGGATACGAATTGACAATGTTGTAATGCAATATTGCCAAGGATCATATATGTTATGTATTTAAATCTGTTATCAGTTTCTGAATTTTTGTAAACTTGACTCTCCAATGGTATATGGCACTGATCAAAATTGTATGAGTTTATGAAACCCTATTTTTGTATGTCTTTATTTAGGGCTTTCCGCCAACTTGCAATTAAAATGACTATCATAAGTTACAAAATAATGTTGCAACCATCTCATTTTCCAAGTACTTGATATTACTAGTGAAGGGCCAATTCATTCTAGTAGTATTCTATTTTGTTGAGCTGTTTGTGGGATTATCTGTGAATTATTAATAATTTTTTTATGAGTTCAGTGCAGAGATCATAAATACATTATTGGGATCACCCTCCTGGGTCTTGTAGAGACCAAAGTGTAGGAGGTTATTATTAAATCCTTGACAGTTGGTCTAGGTCCTCTGAGATGCCCTTGATTGGAATTGGCAACTCCATAGGTAGATTAGGAGACAAACCTGGTTTACAAGAAAAAACACCAACAAACTGTGAGATGAGGATGTCACAAAGTTCATTTCATTGAAAGGATTTATGAAAGGTACCCCCCTATTTGTGTTGTTGTTCATGTCATTAGGGAAATTATAGGGGTTATTTCCTTTTCCAAAAGAGTCCAGTCTCAACCATAAAAGATTTTCTTAAATGAGGGAATGATAATGACCACTAAATCTATGTATGAGACTATGTTTTTTTGGATTTTTGATAATAAGGAATGCAATTGAGGACTAAAATGAATCACTACTGAATTTTACCCCCAATTTCTAATGACAACTTGTTGGAATTTCAATGATCTATTATCGGTATACTAATGAATCGCAAAAATCATTGTCATCGCTCAATTTTTGTCAATATTTAGATGACATTTAAAATGTCAAACTCATGACGTACGTTCATTTGAACAATGACAACACCTTCGTCAATCTAGTGAATAAAAATAGCCAAAAAACAAGCGACATACCTTTACCAAAGTGTCGGATCAGCGATAGAACTTCGTCAGAACCGCGATGGCCATTTCATCAATCTAGTGACGAATAGCAGCCAGAACACAAGTGACATACCTTTTCCAAAGCGTCGGATTAACAACATAATTTTTTCGCCATTACAATTAAAGTTTCAACATATTGCAAATATCGGTGAGAGATTAAGACTATTACCATGATCAAAATTGTCAAAAAGATTTATCAGGATGACTAGCTTGTGGTCTCAACAATGAAGATATATACCACTAGAGTAAGTTCTGAATGTCTACCTGACCCGCTATGTCATGTCGATAATATTACATCGGTAGGAGTCTTGGTGATATAATTCAGATTGAAATAATGACAGTAGTTCACCAAACTCACGACAAAATAGGAAATTCATTACGATGAAAGTTCATCGAATGTATTGCAAATTCATCGAATGCTTTCGGATGTTTGTCTAATATTTGAAGGAACAATGTAATTATTTTAAATAAAACTATTCAATCAAATGTAGGCATATCAGTGAAAGATCAAGACTATTACAATGATCAAAATTTCTTGAGAATATATATCAGGAGGACTGGCCTATGGTCTCAACCATGAAGTTTCATCAATGAGATACTCATCTTATCTCATCGATGAAGCACAAGGAAAGAATATCGGCAAGACATATACTATCAGCGTAATTTTTAAATGTCTACCAGACCCACTATGTCACACCGATAAGATTACATTGGCAAGAGTCCTAGCGACATAATTTAGATTGAAATAATGACAATTTCATTGAACTCGCAACAAAATAGGAAAGTCATTACAATGAAATTTCATCGGATATATTGCAAATTCATCAAACTCTTTTGAAGGTTCGTCAAAATTTGACGAAACAATGCATTTTTTTTAAAAAGAAACTATTTGTTCAAATTTAGGCATATCAACGAAAGATCAAGAATGTTACATCAATTAGAATTTCTTGAGAAGATATATCAGAAGGACTGGCCTATGGTCTTAGCGATGAAGTTTCATTGGTGAGATACTCATCTTGTCTCATCGATGAAGCACAAGGGAAGCATATTGGCAAGACATATACCATCAAAGTAAGTTTTGAATGTCTACTTGACATGCTATGTGACATCTATAAGATTACATCAGAAGGAATCTTGGTGATATACTTGAGATCGAAAGAATAATAATCAGGGATACTATAGAATATCCTAGTGATACATGATCTCTTGTCGATGAATATACAAATGTATCGAAATACTTATCGGGGTGACTTTGGGTGATATTTAAAAGTAGTAGGAGGCTCCAAAGTGCATAAATAGGGATAACAACAAGACATAAGGACAAGTCAATCAAAGAGAGAAATTTGATGTGCCAAGACCATGAACATTTAAAAGGGGTAGTAAAAGACAAGATGGATTTTCATCAATCCTCAAATATAAAGGACAAATTGGAAGACTTCATTATGAAAATTTAGATCACAATATGATTAACCCTGTTTTGAAAAATACAATGACATTAGTGTCAACAGTTAAGAGGCCATTCAACTTTGCGTTTCAATAAATTATTGTATGCATTGAGTTAGTGTTTATAAGGTATAAAAGGGACAGTCATATGACTATTTAAAATCTCAAACAACATGTCAGTTGTTGTTTTTAATCAGGCTTACAGAGGTAGGGATTTATCATTTTTTGCATACATCTACAGTCCAAGCTCTAGGTCTACATTATTTGGTTACAATGTATGAGAAATGAGCAATGAATAATTATAGAATACGGAGGCTATGGATGATATTATGATGGCCAAATTTGATGTTGATCAAAAATTGGAGAAAAATATAAAACCTATGATGAGTCATGAGATCAAGGGAAATTTCATGACGACAACAAGCACAACCTATGAACTAGATTCTAATTTTTCTAACAAACAAAAAATAAAACTATTGAATATTAAACTACACACTAGAATCTAATTTTGTGGAAAATGAGAAATTTGGTGAGAAAAATAAACTAGTAAACCCTATTAGAACATAATAATCTTATGAATTGATCTAAGGAAAAAATTATTGTAAACACAATATGTATAGAAGAATATGAATGTAAAGCAAAATGGATATTAGAAAAACATAAATGTAAATCAAAGTAGTGTGAGAAAAAAATGAATCTAAATTGGTCTTGAACAAATAAAATCATAGCCAATTAGCATTAAGTTATATTGACCTTGTACTCATTGCCATTTTCAATAGTGAAGGTTACTTTGATGCCTTTTGTAGAAAATCTCTAGCCACGAGGCAAGAGAAGGTGAGAAAACCAAGTGTATATTGATGACTTCTTGACAATCAAAAAGAAACAAGCCACTAGTCAACCCTATTAGAACAAAATAATCTTATGAATTGATCTAAGGAAAACATTATTGTGAACACAATATGTATAGAAGAATATGAATGTAAAGGAAAATGGATATTAGTAAAACATTAATGTAAATAAAAGTAGTGTGAGCAGAAAATGAATCTAAATTGGTCTTGAACTAATAAAATCACACCCAATTAGCATTAATTTATACTGACCTTGTACTCATTGACATTGCAAATCTTCAAGGTTACTTTGATGCCTTCTACAGAAACTCTCTAGCCATGAGGCAAGAGAAGGTGGGAAAACCAAGTGTATATTGATGACTTCTTGACAATAAAAAAGAAAAAAGCAATGAGTCAACCCTATCAGAACATAATAGTCTTATGAATTGATTTTATTTGTTTTACTGGCTAATGGAGATCGGACCTATTTCTCTTAAATTGAGATACTACTAAGATGTGTTGACTAATGATTTTAGACTACTGATATTCTTCTTCAATCTATATAAGTTACTTTTGTCTTAAACATATTCAAGATAACTCTACAAAAAAATTCCCTAATCTCTTCAAAATTATGCAAACTATTTTGTTAATACTTCTCCATTTTGATATTTTATTTCAAAAATTCATAGAAAGATATGTAATACCATATTTGAAACTTACATATTTTAATTTTACTAGTTCTGTAATTATAGGATATGATTCCAACAATTGTGAAACACATTGGCAATATGCTAGATGAATGAAGTAAACTATGCAATTGGTAGGTGTAAAGAAAAATTCCTTAACCCTTTTCAGCATCCTTCTTTCCTATTCTAAAACATGTGATTTAGAACAGGGCATGAAAATCCATCTAAGTATAATGAGAAGGAGATTTTTGTCAGATATTATATTACAGTAAGTTGAATGAATGTAAGTAGAGAAATTTTTGCATACCTACAGATGGTACAAAATTTCATGGTTAAGCGGAAGCCTCCCATCAACAAAAAGATCCAAATATCCATGTATCTATCTCAATCGAGCCTCTAAACCCTTCAGAGCTGTCAAATTTTCCACTAACCTATTATGCACAAAAGTAAAATTTTAGAGACCACTAAAATAAAATAAAAATAGATCTTTGAGACCAAATTCACACACAAAACAATGTTCATAGTGAAAATTTAGCACTTTATTTCATCTTTGCATATTGGTTTGATGCTTCAAACAATGCATTTCTTATATTGAAAAGTGCATTACCTTATTGAGCTTCTCTTTGTTTTGAGAATAGTTTAATATTCTCTACTTAACAAGGTCAACCACGTGAAGGTGGAAGCTTATTTGGCCCCTCCCCCCCCCCTCACATCACTCTCAATTTCCCATACCTAATCATATAACATTAATCATTCATTCATAAACATATTCACATTCATTCACTCATCCATTAATAACATAGAAAATTCATTCATTAACATATAAAATTTATTCATTAACATATTCACATTCATTCATTAACATATAGCATTCATTTTTTCAGTTCTTACATATTATTAAAAATATGGTTGTCATAATATGATTACAATCATTTTTTTTTTGGTTTCTTTTTTGCAGCTAAAAAAAGCTGAAGTGGAGTATCGTTTTCAAAATCATCTACCCCCCCTTTAGTTATTTTGAGCTCTTCTCATGATCTTAATGTATGCCTAGTCGTGTATTCACAACATGGACACCATTGAAAGGGGGCTCTGCTGCAATAGGAAAGAAATGTTAAATTGATATGTTTTATTATTATTGTTACAAGTATTTCATTAATTAAAATAACATTAGAGTGGTTCTCTTTACCTGATGGGGTCACATCATGTTCCTAATCTTGTCTTATAGCCTCATGCTCAACATGCTAAACACCCTCTAAATCGTGATCTAGAATTGAAACATGAAAGGTTACATTAATCTATACACCAATTGCAATTAAATATGTTTAAAAGAGCATTAGAGTGGTCCTCTTTACCTGATGGGGTCACATCATGTTCTTGATCTTGTCTAGCCCGATCATGATCAACATGTTGATCACACTCTACATGCTCTAAAGTTAAAACATGAAAGGTTACAATGATTAATACACCAAATGCAATTAAAGATGGTTAATTGTATTAATCCATACTATGTTTTGTATAGCACATGAATACATATAGTACTGGGATGCACACCATGGCCTTCATCTATAGGTTGTGCTCCACCCTCACCACATTGAATTCCAATGTCATGTGCAGTATTATCATTTCTTATATGTTTAAAACAAATAGGCACATTATTATGGTGGAAATTAATATTGAATATATTTCACAAGTATTCAATTTTAAATAAACTTTATTGAGTTTATTTACCTGCATGTTGGATGCATTGGAAGATTGTGTTTGCCCAGTCAAGACTCTTAGGTGTTCAGCTAGGGCTCCATAGCCTTGCTGGAAGGCAATCTTCAAGTCCTCTTTTGTGGGCACTCTGTTAAAATCAGAGCCCTGCATTTTTGCATAAAATCATGAATTTTGCTTCTATGGTGTGATAAATCCAGCATTGTTTGCAATCTATTATTTGGATGCAACATTTCATTTATTTATACTTACAATTTGTACGATAATTTCATATAACCACCAGAGCCAAGTTTGTGCTACCGATTTTTTTCCAGTCTTGCCTTTGTTGCCTTCAATGTGTTGGGAAGCCTATTTACATTTTTGATAGTATCAGATACCTTCCTTGGCCCGGTGGTGTCTTTCCTTTTTTCTTTTCAACCTTCTCCTTTCCATCTGACACCAAGTCCTTCCACTCCCTCTTTGGAATCATGGGGGGGCACTCATACTTTTTGTTCTTCTCTAAATGTGACCTATGTTGGTCCCTCACATACTTTAGATAGGTACCAACTTTCTTAAGGACCTTGGTTCAATTGAATTTTTTATCACCGAACAACACAACTAAATAGTTAATGAGCTCATTTTTTAAATCTTGATTTTGGGCATTCCACCATGTACGTATGGTGGGCCTGAAGAGCTCCAATGTAATATCACTTAGATTTTTATAAAAAATATCATTTCCTACAAAATGATCATGGGATCATTAGTCTATAAAGAGTGATCAATACGTAAATTTAAATTGGATTATATATAATAATAATTAAAATATTTTAAAGTACCTGAGACCTTCTCTATCTTTACGGGAATGAAATCGTCGGTCACCAAATGTGACCCACAATGTTCTCATACTAGGAATACGGGAAGATCATGGAAATTCTGCTAAAACATCACCAGTACTAGTGGCCTCTGCATCCCCAGGTACATGTACTGACACATGTAGTGGAATTTCTTCATTACCAAAGGGTGCACTATCGAATGCTTGCATGGTATGTTTTACCGAAATTTCAGTCAAAAATATAGGCACGGATGATGGGGTCAGATGATCTGATGTATGCATAGGAAGATTAGGATTGACACTTGTACTGATCCCTACTTCCTGGGCAACACTTGCAATACCCTAATCATGGCCAGTAGCATGATGAGGATGCAAATAATCCTATAAAAACAACACATATTTTAGCTCATTACATTAAAGAGTACAAAATATAAAACCATGAATGAACTTATGTTATAATTAAAGATATCATGAAAGCTTACTTGCAATTTTTGTGCTCTCTCAGATAATATTTTAACCCTTTCTCTTATCTCATCTTTTTGAGGTACCATGAATACCAACTTAAGTATTTCTTCATTGTATTTTTTTTGGGCCTTCCTCATCATATCCATAGGGTTTACGAAAAATGTGGTTTCATCATCGCATAATAGTGACTACAACTCCATATGGATGATGTCTTGTACTATTGGTGCCTTTCCCCGATTAGTCGACTGCAACACATATATTAAAAATATTATCAAAATTAACCCAATAAACTCATGAAAAAAACATAATAATTAAACCTTTTTCTTGTATCTATTTTGTACAATTACAATGAGGTAAACCTATTGGGTAGAAGTGCCTAAATATGGATCACCATCTGTGCTTTGGGCTGGAGCCTTCCTTATATGATCAATGTCCCACCGTGACAAAAATTAAATATAAAAAGCATTACCAAAATGAAACCAATAGACTTACAAAAAAAAACATAATAATAAAATTGTATATTGGAGTCATTAATTGGAGGTTGGGTAAAATGGTATATAGTACATACCACCCCCATAGTATTTTTTTTTGTATCCAAGCGATTCAAATTGTAATCGATTAGCAACTCTTCCCCTACAATTATTGATTTTATTGCACATACAAATACACAGTTTCCCTCTCGCGCCTCGAATATGCAATTGGGTTGCTTATTTGTTGACCTAGGTCATGTAATATTTATAAACACTACAGTATTCCCTGATGCTTTTGGCCTTCTGCCAATGTACCTAGCCACTCCTTTATTTTGATCCTTATCTTTTAGCTTTATATAATTTGCTGATAGTGCATACCTACACATACTTTGTGTATATCGAACCAAGTGCATCCAATATTTGTAACTGTAATAGGGTCCAACATACTCCATCAATTCAATAACTTTGTTGTAAC
Source organism: Sequoiadendron giganteum (assembly GCA_007115665.2). NCBI lineage: Eukaryota > Viridiplantae > Streptophyta > Pinopsida > Cupressales > Cupressaceae > Sequoiadendron > Sequoiadendron giganteum. Next base: position 602,225,375 of record CM021100.1, on the reverse strand, counting down.
AGACCTTTATGCCATCCATGCAAAATAGGCCCAAGCCATGTAATGACGATGGTGCTATGTGATATATCCTCTCATTGACACAAAGATCAGTGTTTATTGGAGGAAGTTCCTTAGGTACCCATTGTTTCTGTAGATGTTTGTACCTCAAGGTAACCTCGATGTCGCCTATGCTCTCATCATCATAAGAAAATGACCCCCTTTTAGCAAAAAAAAATTCCATGCATTTATGGAATTTTCTTCTAATCTTTTGACCTGTAGTTGATCTCCCTCTTTTAGACCCACTACATGTTTCGCTTTCCTCTTCTCTTCCTGAATTTACCTCACTCGAGGAAGATAGATTAGACAAATACCTATTTGGTGGTACCTACACTCATAAGGATGTTGGATGAAGTTCTTTCATGGTGATGTGATCCCAAGGTGACATTATGATTAATCTATCATTTCATCGCTAGAATTTGATAGGTTATAAGGTAATCAAGTCTTGATAGATTGCAAGTTATTGTTACTACCATCCAAATGTGTCCATCACAAATCAAATATACTTAAAGTTTTAACTCCCAAACTTTGTAACAAGTGTTAAATGTGACCATGGTCCACCAGTTACACAACCAAGGCCTCAAATGTATTATCTAATTGCAATCAAAGGACTTTTTCTCTTCATTCAAGTAAATAAACTTGAAGGGAAACACCACCAAGTTGTTTATTGGACACCTACATGACTAAAAGTAGCAGCAAATTTACATTTAATTTCCATATGTCTAAGTGGTTAATGGGGAGGGAGTGTGTACTAGGCCTACTAAATTCATCATAATTTTATGCTTTGGTAATAAAAATTGTTTGTCATCTTAAATCTTCCTATGTCTAATTGCTAGGAGATTTTTGGTATTTTTTAAGGTAGGATGAGTGGTCACATCAATGTTCTAATTGTCTATGATAAGGTTTCAACATCTTCAAATAGTGAAATTTAGTGCTCATAGTCATTTGAAACAACAATAATTTTATTATGTATGATGGTAGGATTTTATAACTTAAAATAATTGGCTACCAAACAAACTTAAAGTTAAAATAAACTTTTTCAGTTTAAGGGGTTAGCACTTTCTTTCATCTTTGCATATTGGTTTGATGCTTCAAATGATGCATTTCTTATCCAACTTATATCATATTCTATTCCCATCCCATTGCAATTGTTGGAGGAGTTGATACCAAAATTTCATATCAAATACCACATTCTTGAAGCAATTTTTTGTGTTGTATGGATTCGTACAAGCTTGAAATGCTCTAAGATCAGTGGTGTAGATAAATATATGTTTTCCCTTTCATTTGCATTTGTTTTGAAGTTCTCAATCACTATTTTGTGGGAGAAAACAATCAAATACAGGGACTACCCTATTGTGTCTATGTAAGGGTTTAAGGGCTAAATATAAATATCCACCAATCCACCCATTGTCTTGGAACTGTAACTTGGTTGACTGGTGTGCATAATAGTGTGATAGAGGTTCATTGCATTTAGGGGTATGCTAAAGAAAGAAACTTGGCATTGAATTGATGCCCTATGACATAAAGGGAAATTTTATTGTGAATTTGTGGTTGTTAAGTAAGGTTTTATCAATTTTATGGATATCTTGATAGAGTCATGGTGACAATATTTGATGGTCCAATCTCTACTTCAAAACAAAAATATCTCTAACAACTCTAAGAGCTATAATGGGATGGACTTAAAGGAACCTTTATATGAAGGATCTTCTATGAAGGACCTTTGAATTAAGGTCTTCATTTGAAGGTCCTTCATGCAAAAGTTCCTTTTATAAATCATTTTGGACATGAAATATTTAAAATAAAAAAACACTTTCTTTTGAAATTCTTGACATTGCATCACTTTTGAATGAAGGTTATTCATTCAAAGGTCATGACGACATCACCTTCAAATGAAGGTTCTTCATTCAGCTGGTATTTTGTAATTTTGAATGTATGATAATAATTTAGGGTTAAAAACAAATCCACTTGAGACTTTTCTAAATGAAATGACATTTGATGCAATCATATGCCTTGTCAAACTTTTAAATTAATTGTAAGGGCATCATGGGTAGTTTTTTGAGCCCATTCAACAATCTTTGATGCAAGGATTGAATTTTCTAGAATGTATCTACTATCAAGGAAGCCAATTTGTTTACCTATATGACTATATCTCAAGCAATAGGTTTAACTGTGATGGCAATAATATTTATAGGGATTTTGTAATCTAGGTGTTGAGAAGCATAATTGGCCACCATCCTAGGAAAGATTCTTCATTCTCACTTTTAGGTGTTAAAATTTAACAGTACCTTGATTGATGAAAGGGCCCAAAGATCCTTTCTCCATGGTACCCAGGTACACATAGAAGCAGTCTTCTCTTATACGGTTGGTCATGATTTAAAGAACTTAGCTAGGAATTATTCATTTAACCTAAGGTTTTCTCATAATTCCATCATTGGAAAAGTATGATCAAATTATTCTATTATGAAGAATTGATATATGTGCCTCTAGTAATCGCTATAAATGTTTGTAAGGATAAAATGAATAATTCCATTAGGTAGGAGAGAATAAACTTTGAGTTATTCAAATATTATATTCCTCTATTCATAATTTTAAAGGGTTGTGTGTAGAGGAGGTTATCACTACCAAGAAGGGAGGAGACCTTTCCTTGCATATGTTTATGGTGGATGTATTAAAGAAGAACTGTATGCCTCTATTTCCATTCATTAGATACAGCTTATCCTAGCATATAATTGGGCTCCTTTGCCCCTATAAACTTCCATTTTTTTGAGTTTATGGTATGTAAGCATAATTCCATGCTACGTTGAAATATAAGAGGTGGGTGAGGCTAAAAGGAAATAACCCTTTTTTAGTTGTACCTTTTAATTTTTTCTTATTTTTTTATGTTTTTAGCAACTTTGTGGACATAATATTTGAGGTAAGTCATACAACAAAGAATAACATGTTCCCACCAACAACCAACATGTGGGTAGATTATGCGAGTTCTGCCAAGACCTAAGGTTGGTCGATAAAAATGTAAAAGACTAAGCTATTTTGTCTTATCTTATACCATTTTACGAGAATGGGGGTGCCAATGTACGAGAATATCTTTGGAAACTAGGCATTAAAATTGCAGGTTAAAGAGAATAGGGGTGCCAAACTTACAATACTCATTGTCCCTTAGTCGTCGATTTTCCCTAAGTGCCCTCAACTTCGTCCTCAGCACTCGTCCTGACCTTGGTTTTACTCCTCCATACTCTTCCTCGGTGTTGGTATTGACCTTGTTTTCACTCCTCCATACTCTTCCTCAGCACTGGTATTGAAATTGTTTTCACTCCTCCAAACTCTTCATCGGCACTGGTATTGACATTTTTTTAACTCCAAACTCTTCCTCGGTGCCGATATTGACCTTTTTTTCACTCCTCCATACTCTTCCTCGGTGCTGGTATAAACCTTGTTTTCACTCCTCCATACTCTTCCTTGACACTGGTATTGACCTTGTTTTCACTCCTCCAAAATCTTCGTTGACGCTAGTATTGACCTTTTTTTAACTCCAAACTCTTCCTCAGTGTTGGTATTGACCTTATTTTCACTCCTCCAAACTCTTCCTCAGTGTCGGTATTGACCTTTCACTTTTCCAATTTGATGAGCTACAACCTGGTTTCATTAGTTTTTAGAGTATGTTAATTAAATTTAAAGTTGTGGCACCATTTAGAGTAGTGAATATAAAGCAACCCAAGCCTATTATGTCACCATTTAGAGTTTTTCCTCCAAGAGAGTGAGAAAGGAGTTGTTACAAAAATTACCATTAAATAGTTGGGCTATAGAGTTAGTAAAATTAGCACCTTTAATAAGGTTTCATGAAATACTATTAGCCAAAATATATCAAAAGGCTTCCATAAAAAACATATATAAAGTTGGAGCTAAGAGGGAAAACATGAAAAATTGAATGAAAACACCCAAAATCCTCAAATTAATGTACATTCATGGTAATACAAGTATAACCATCATAACTTCTTCTTTTTTAAAGTAAAAAAAATTGAGGAACAAATCCTAGATGACATAACTGCTCCAATTCAATACCAAAGGTAGCAAGAGATTAATGAAATTACCACAAGTTTAAAGTAGAAGTAAATAGCCATTTTCAATTACTAATGCTAGTATGAAATTGTGACTAGTTAAATGGAAAGAAAACTAGAAAATTGTAACCAAAATTTTAGTGGAAATAATTAAAAATAACCATACTTTTTGCTTTGTTGAACCAATTTAAAAATTCGACCAAAGATGATAGTAAGTGTGAACCCCAATTTCATACCTACACATACATAGAAAACAAGCACAATGTTAGATCAAATGCAAGGTTAAAACAAGGATTCCCCATGAAATTGGATTGAAACATTAATATAGGAAGAAAAAATGAAGAACAATGCAAATGAAAGCAAATGAATCCTATTTTAATGAACAACTATCAATCCCATGGGGAGTTCGTGCTGATTGGTATGTCGAAATCAGCCCTTTCCCAACTCCTTTGTAAGCTTGATGATTTGATCCACTTGATGGATGAATTCCTGCATAACCTAGCTAAGAACTTGATAAAAAGATATGAGAATGGCTATGCTTGAAGATGGATTTGAGTATAATAAGTTTACTCAAATTATGGATGGTAGAATGAGAGGAAGAGTCTCTTATTTATAGATTTCAAATTGGAATAATGAGTGACATTAGGAAATGTGGGATAATTCAACATCCAATAGCCAAGTGTCAAAGATGTGAATGGTTGAAGGTTGAGCACATTTTGATCAATGTGCAAGTTTGAATTTTGAATTTGATGAAGTGACATGTTTAGGGGGGATGAAATAAATGGAGTTAATGTCACTTGACTCAATGCAAAGGACATGTAAGAGGAATTAAATGCCTTGTTGGAAGTACCCATCCACTTGGACTTTTTGAATTCAAATTTAAGGGAATAACCCCTTTTTATGCCATGTGAGAGAAAATAGAGATTTAATAAATCAAAGTAATTGATTTATTGTGTAAGTTGCATTCTCTAGAGGATGTGACATAGATTAAGATTAAATTAATCATAGATTAATTAATTTAAAGAGAGATTAGGGGATGTGACAACTTTGACTCAAATTTATGAATTGATATATGTCAAGAAATGAGATGAAAGGTTTAATTAAATAAATTTTTTGATTTATTTAACTAAAGGGGATAATGTTAGATTAAATTAAATAATGTTTAATTTATTCAATTTAATAAGAAGACTTTAGGGATTTCATCAAATAAGATGAATTATTTAATTAAAGATGGATTGAGGATTAAATTAAACTGATTAATTTAATCAACAAGGGAGAAAGATCTAATTAAATAAATAATGATTTATGTAATTAAGAGATGAAAAAGTGATCCTATGTTGAGAAGATGATTTAGGAAGAAATGACATTAGTAGGGTCAGGATCAGGTGCATGTATATTTTACGTGTCTACATTTTTCCCCTCTTTGAAGTAATGTATGTTGTGTAGTTTTTCAACACACACCCCACTAAAGGTGGGGACCCTCTTTATTTTCTTTTGTGTGTCTTGGCCCTTCTTTTCTAGGGGTTTCACTTGCTTTTGGGTCATTCTTTAATTCCCATCTTGCCAATTAAGGTGGCACACTGATGAATTTTATTGAAAATCTTGAGTACTAAATTCATTCTGGATTTTTCACTACTTTTGGGAAAATTTGCCTAGTCCAGATTCTCCTAGTTTTCTTCTGATTTTCGGAGGCTAGTGCTTTTGACCCTATTTTCGAGAAAATCCTTTTGGTCCGGATTGCCCCAAAGTCTGCCACCATTTCGAATCTCTGAGTTTTTGTGGTCATGGTTGTCTTGTCAACCGCATTAATGGCATTTGTACGAGTGTTTTGGGACTTTGATATATTGGATTTTGGAAGGTAGTTGATCATTTGAAGTTTTTTCATTTGCTATCATTTGAGCTTGAGTCTTGAAACTTTCGTTGTTTTGCTAGATTGTGATTTTCGAAGCCATTTTGACTATTGCATTGGAGTTTTGTGTGCATGGATTGTATCATACTTATGTTCGACAATTATCTATTGGCATCACCAATTCTAGTCCTATCGCTCCCATGGTATGTTGATATGCTCCTTTTCACTGTTGATTTCGATTTGTTTTGCCTCATTTACCTTCTGGTCTCTCATGGTTTCCTGATTTCAATGGGTATGCCCATCATCATTAGGAATTTTGGTATTTTTTTTCTGCTATACCAGTCCACTTAGTTGGTCATTGATGTTTACTTTTGGTCTGGTATTGCTTCTTGTTTAGGCACTTGCTTGTATTGGTCTTAAATTCTTCGTTCTGGTGTGTGAGCAAGTCGTCCCTGGTTCTATGTGTTTCATGGCTGACATTTTAGGGTTCTTAGCCTAGGGCATGGCCAATCCTCCTTCAATTGTTGTGAGGAGTGTTCTAAATTCATGTGTCATCCACTAGAGGCCTAAAATAAGTTGTTTTCAGAGTACAGGCTTTTGGTCCGGATTTGTTTGAGTCATTTTAGTGAAAATAGGAAGACATGGACGGGTTCAGGTTTTCGAGGTCCTCACAGAATTCTACTTCCCCCAGATTTCCCTGACTCTCCTTATTCTTTCTCTTTTTCCACTTTTTCCTGGATTCCGTCAGTCTCGCCAAAATCCCCTCCTTCTGGATTTTCCTGGTGTCTGTGGTTGGTTCGTTTTAGCAGATTCTTGCATTAGTTTCGATATATCCGATTTTTGACAAAATCTGCTCCTTCCGGATTTTCTCAAATGTTCTGTGTCTCCTCATTTTTCCTGGGTTAGTTATAATTGTTTTTGCTTTCACCAAAATCCATCTCTAGCGGATTCTTTCGGGTTTTTGGGAAAACATTGAATTTGATGATTAGGAGAAATCTATTTTTTGATGATGTCTTTGATTAATTAAATGAGCTGATGCTAAGAGTTTGCAATGTTATTCCTTGGTTAATTGATAAATTAAAATGATTTTTTGAGATTTTGCATGCTTGGTTCGCTGGAATCCACCTGGTTCAGATTTTCCCGAAAATTCTCAACACGATGGAATCCTCGAGGGGGGCTAAATCCTAAACTTTGAGGTAATAATTTCTTGCACTTTTTGTTTCTTTTGGATCTAATTATAGTAATCTGTATGTGTTTGTAGGCAAGATCAGGACAGGATGTTGTTGGTCAAGCCAAGGGGAAGGCAACAAATCTAGGTGTAGAGACTTCTGCCATCTCAGATGTAGAAAAAGTAAAATTAGACATAAGGTGCTGGAATCCTGAGAGCAAACCAACCTCAATTTGGTCAGTAATTATAGACACCAACGTAGGCATGTGGGACTGTGAGGAATTTGAGGCTGAGATGTATGCACTGAGTCCTCCTCTATTGGCTAGAAGAATGGTAGACTCCAGATTGGCTCATGTGGTAGGTTTTCCTTCCACAGTGCAGTGTTGTGAATTGGTACTTGAGTGTGCCAAAAATTATGATAGAGGGACACAAAGGATAATTGGTCCCAGGGAAGGATCTTGGTTGGGTTTTATCTTGTATCCATTGTTGCAACCTTTGACATGATTGATAGGTCCCATGTGATGGCCTTTGACATGGATGGTGCCAGGAAATATTATGAAGAGAATATAGTTAATTCTTAATAGGTGATTAACTCTTGGCTAGAGAAGCCTAAATCCCATTTCTCCAAGTTGCCTAAGTAACTATTCAGGCATAAGCTCAAGAGAGATTACTACAATTTTATCATTCTTCTCAGAAGGTTGGTGGGATTGAAGAGTGCAGGTGTGTTTGAGACTTGGATGTTCAATGTGATTGATAGAATGGAGCACATAATTGACTATCATTGGGTAGGTGTAATCAGTGTTGTGATTCATGAACAGTTATCCAACGTCTTGCAAACCAAGACCTTTACCATGACCTCTTACCTAGTGTATTCATTGGCCAGACTTCACCCATACAAGGGGTTGACCACTAGGGGTACCTTTCGGTAGGATGAAATTTATGAATTATATCCATAGTTGCACCTAACTGGACGGAGCTACTAGAGATCCAATGATATGTTCACAATGTACATCACCAGGTTGCTCCAGGGTGCAGAGCATATGAGAATCTTATATAAGGCTAAAGAGTTGATAAGGAGATATGGGGCATGGTTTATCTAGTTCCCCACTTTCTCATACATCAAAATTGATGGTTTTCAAAGGGCTCCCTATAGAATCCCTAGATACCCTACTGATTATGTCATATTGTTGGAGGTCACTAGGCAGATTTGTGACTTCAAAAATGTTGTGAAGGGAGAAATGCACAAGACTCGCTTTGGGAATGATTCTAACTTGAAAATAGGAATGGGCGAGTTTTGTGCTTCCATTCAGTCTTCTCATGCTTCTGAGGAGGAGATGAGTACGCTTGGTATTCCTTTCCATTCCAAGAGGGCGAGGTTTGACATCACCAGTGAAGCACAGAAGAAGGCCAAGAACGAATATAACCATAAGGTCAGTATTGAAGATTACTGGGTAAACCTTGCTGATGAGTTGGAGGTAAGAAAGAAGAAGTTCTCAAAATTTATAGTGGATTTGATAAGACTATACAATGTGAGGGTCATTCCTGATCAGGTGGAAGAGGATGAAAACCTAATCTAGGGTCATGTTTATGAGGCAGTGAAGGATAAATTGGTTGGGGAAGTTGATTGCTCAGAGGAAGAAAAGACTGAGTTAGACCAAGTCATGGCCCTGGTGATCAAATACACCAAGATGTGGTTGAAACACAAGACCCTGGAATTGGAAAGTGAGGGTATTCTATGCACCTATGATCTGATGGGAGACTTAGAGTCTCACTCTGCTTCTGAGTCACTTGAACCAGATCCTAAGATCAAAGAAAAGGTGGATTCTCCTTTCATAATCGAGGTTAGAGATGTTCAAGTTGAGAAGGCTCCAGAGTTAAGTAAATAGAGGAAGCCTATTGCTAAGAAGAGGATACATGTCTCTAAAAAATAAGTTGAAAAGAGTAAGGAAGATGAACAGGAGGTGGAAACTGCTCCTCCATTGATGAAAAGAGAAGAAGGATTAAAAAACTATTACAAAATATGGAGGAGGCTCCTAAAGTTGATAAGGTGAGTGAACCACCAATGGTAGAGGTGGAAAGCTCAGGGGAAAAAACACAAGTATACATGAGGAGGTCAAGGACTCCTTCCCCAAGGGATACTGCAACAAAGGAGAATGTTTCGGTGAGTGTTCCTTCTGTTTAACAAGTGAATGTATCCATACCTTAGGATGTTGGTAATACACAAGAGGAACCAAAGAAGGATGAAGATCCTAAGGATTTGGGAAAGGAAGAGTTTTAGGAAGGAGATATCTATAATGCAGAGGCTGAGATTGATAAAATAGTACAGTCCCTGTTGGTGGCATATGCAGACTCACCTTTGAAGGAGCAAGTGAATAGGTCTCCTCAAAAGGAGGAGGAAATACTAGCTAGGGCCCCTTCACCAGTACAAGTGGTTATGGAAGAACAAGTAAAGGAGAAATAGAATCCAACCATGGATATTCCCAAGGTGCCAAGTGTTGAAAAGGATACAACTCGTGATCAGTAGGAATAAGAACAAGAAGGGAAAAATGTAGTGCCTATTGGGTCTACTATTCCGGACTGGCTAGAGAAAGGGTTGAAGAGAAAAATGGTGATAGTGGAGGATTCTCCTCCTAATTGGGATGTCCTTATGGCTAATGTAGAAAAGGAAAAAAGTAAGAAGAGGGCCAGATTTGTGTCTTAGATTGAAAGAGATGGATTGGGTAATAGAGTGGATCACATTGCTACTCCTGCTCCAAACAAAGATAGAGACAATGTGACTACCCAGGATTATCATGTGCAAACTATTGACTTGGGGCATGCTACTGTGGAATAGGATATTGAAGAATATGAAGGCTCCAGTGTAGTGATTGTGGGTAGGTTGAAGAAAGTTGTGCAAATGAGGCATGAGTTAGAGAGGGAGAATGAGAAACTAAAGAAGTACTTGCTAGAATTGATGAAACCTTTGCAAGCTATTGGCTCTACCTCCTCGGCTGCAGGATTCTTTCCTCAAGAGACAATCTCTGAACTTGAGAAGATGAAGGGCACCACACATGTTGCAGTTGCTTGGTTACAAGGTGTCCAAACCAAAGGGGATGATGCTATTAAGGACATTCTGTCAACTAGTGGTGATTCTATGGGATCAGTGGATTAGTTGAAGGTTATATTTGCTCAGGATAATATGGATACTGACCTCCTACTGCAAAAGGCCACAAAAATCATGGGATTGACTAAAGATAAACTGGTAAAGTGTGGGATTCTTCCTCTTCCAAGAGTTTCTGAACCTTGGGAATGGTTTGAAATCTTGTAAATGAGGCAAAAGGCCTTGAAAATAATCCATAAATAGGCAAGACAGATTGAGGACTCACTAGCTGGTATCCATGACAAATGTATTTCATTCTTTGAGGTCATGACTGCAAGGAAGAAGTTTGCTCTAAAAAATATCAATTTGGAGCAGCTTAGGAAGTGGTGGAGATGTTTATTCTCTAGTTAGTGAAGGGCCAGTTACTAAACATTAGTTGGATGATGTTGCAACTTATATTAAAGTCATGGAGAGATACTTGACTAATAGGGCCGATTGGGATGGTACAGTTAGGTAGGAAAGAGATGACATTAAGTCTCTTGAAAGAAATATTATGGTTTGCCTCTGCCACCTGTTGCTGAGCTGGATAGAGTTTTGTTGAACGTACATGGTGTAGAAGATCAAGCTAAAGACAAGGATGGGGAGTAGCTATATAGGGTTACATTGATATTTTTGCTTCCCATTATTCACATGTATTGGGCTGACCTTTTGGGTATCTTGGTGGTTTTGGATGAAATTGGTGCCAATGGCACATTTCATATTACGTTCGAATATGTTTGAGGCTGACCTCTTGTAGGTCATGTTTTTATTGGAAAATTATCTTTTGGGCCAACGTATCTTAGGGATTCTTTATAAAATAGGCATGTTGCCTCATTTGAAGATAGATAGGAAAATAAATAGGCATCTTAGATATAGAGAGAAAGTAAACAAGTGGTATTAGAGAAAATTAGGGTTTATTCTTAAGCAAGTGTTGTAATGGAAAGAAATAATTGTTGCTATTTTGGACAATTTAATATAAGAGAGATATTGTGTTCGGTATCTATCTTGTGGAATTTTATCTAGCATGGTTCTTGTTATTCTATCTTTCAAATTTCTTATAAGTTGGTGGTTAAATTGTTTGATAACATTTAAGGTTTCATGTTTGGAATGTTTGCAACGATCTCTAGTCCATACTTTTTGCATTTAGCTGATTGTTAGTTGCTTTGCAAAGTTAGCTTGGACTTAAAATTGTGCTTAGTTCAGTTATTAGGGTTTATATATCTCAATTGTAATAAGGGTTGGTTGGATGAATGTTTATGACTTGAAAATCTTTAAATACCTTAGAAGATTGCACTATTTCTATGAAATTGTAGATTCATTTGAGTCAAGAAGAAAGTAGTTTATGAGATCGGTTCATTTTGAGCATTTTATCTTTTAGCATTTTCAATTTTAGGGTTAGAAATAGTATTAGAATTACCTATAAAACTTTTATCTTTTGTTTTTTCTTTATTATTAGGGTTCCAATGGAGATTTAGGTATCAATTTATTGTTTAGATTTGGTGAATTCGAAGTCCAATTTTTGCTCGTAGTAAGGTCCCATTGTGATTACCAACATTTTTCACATTATCACTGAGTTGTTTTATTGCATTGTCAAGACCTAACATTAGATACCTTTGGGTTATCTCTTTTCCCATAGAGATTTACCATTCAAGAGAGATAGGATATCATATTTTGTTTGAGTTTCTGCTATGCAGAAAACATCATCAATAGATTGGTGCTAGAAGGAGGGCCTTTGAATAAGAAAATTGGAGTGTTTCTTAAATGCCATCTCTCCTGAGAGGCTTAGAAGAAGAACTATATCTACTCTAGGAGGAGAATAATTTCAAGAGTTACAAGCCCCTACTAGGTCAAGAAGGACTAGGGTAGGGGAAGAATCATCATCAACTCACCCACTTCCATCATCTCCATCACCCTCATCTTCATCTGACTGTGAGGGAATTCCCATTCCATAGCTACAACCTGTCATAAATCAAACATTAACACCCCCACCTCCACCAATGGATTTTCTTACTAATAATCCATCCCCACTAATCTTTAATAATTACAATGTTATGCTCAAGAACCCTAAGCAGTTTTTCTCTAAGTTTCATACTCATGATCCCAATAGGATAGTATAAGAACATAGTAGGATTTTCCAAACTTGTCTAAGGGATAGAGGAATTAACCATGAGGATGTTGCATGTAGGATTTTCCCTTATTCTCTAGGAGAAGAGGCCTTTTATTGGTACAATCACTTACCCGCTACTTCCATTCATAATTGGACTAAATTGGAAGCTGCATTTTTAAAGAAGTTCAAGATTCCTATTAGTGCCATTGAGTTGTACTTGCAATTTACTGGGGTAAAAAGAGAAATTAATGAATCCATAGGATCATTCATTGATAGGTTCCATTGAGCATATACCAGACTTCAGGTACCTTATGCTGGAAATGAAAATATTTCTTTGGAAGTTTACCTTGAAGCCTTGGATAGGCTCACAACCACCTTCCTTAAACAAAGGACTAATCCTTCGAATACCTTGCTCATTACATATGGAGAAGCAGTAAAGGTCAGTACAGACTTGAGGCAACATTTATCAAGACCTTTCCCCTCTCTAGAACCTACAACTCACCCTAGACAAATCCAAGCCCTTAACCAGGCATTGACCAGTCATGATCCAATCATGAATATTGTACCATCATTGCCTCTGGTTCCTCACCCAGGACCACCTTTGAATCAAAATCAGCCTATGAATTCATATCCATAGCAGAGAGCTAATCAACCCCTTCATGATCAACAATCTAGCTTCTCTACATACTTGCAAAATTCAGAAGTCTTTTATCAAGCTGTTGGTTCTGGGAATGTACCCGGATATCCTCTGGGTGGTAATTCAACACCACCTAATAGTCTGGATAAAGAAAGCTTGGATGAATTATCCAAACAAGTGAAAAGGTTTAATACGAAGGTGACTTATTTGAGAAATGAGAATAGCCAGCTTTAGGCTGTTCAAAAGAATATACAATCCAATTATGGCAGGGAAAACAAGAACTTTGAATGAGGTCAATACTTTGATAGAAATCAAAATTATGATAGAGGACAAGGTTCTGGTTTGAATTTTGATAGAAGATAGGGCTCTAGTCAGAATTTTGATAGAAACAACAAGGTGGAAAAGGATTTGATAGAGGGAAACAACATATGTAGAATAGGTCTTAGAATACTGGACCAAATAATGGAGGGATTCCTACTCCCTTGGATCAACCCGATACTTAGGAGAAGCCTCTATATGGTGTATACTTAGTAGAAGCAACTTTATCTGGATGGTTTAGGCTCCATAAAATAGGTTCAACACTCTGAGTTAGACTGTGCTAAATTTCAGACTGCAGCTTCTATCTTTTAGTATGAAGTGGAAAATAATTCCACTAGATAGGAAATTGTACCTTCAAGTCCATATGATTCTCCGCTACTAGTACTTAATCATGCCACATTCCCCAAAGGTGAGAAAAATGAGCTAGAAGAAGTATCTATTTCACTAGATGAAGCAAAACAGGTGTTAAATACAGATGATATTTCCCAGTTGTTTAATGAGGAAAATGAGAATAATAATAGCCCTTTGGATGAGGAAGCAGTTAGCATGGAATAAGTTTGGATGTTTCAACAACCAACAAATAAATATGATTTAAGGAGTAGGCCTAATAGAGGTCCATAGACTAGAGGTCCTTTCACTACTTCCATCCCTCCTAACAATTTTAACATTCCACCAAATCCACAAGCGAGCAATAATCCACCCTATCCTCATGTGCCAATACAATACCTATCAAACGGAAAGAATGCTGAAGTATCCAAGGATAGGAAGGCTAGTGGCTACAAGGAAGCCCATGCTGACCTGAATATGGAGCAACTGGGTGAATATATGACTGAAGAGTTCAAGAAAGTAAAGGTAAGTCTTTTTTCTTTTGATTTGTTAAGAGTTCTTTCTATTAGGAATGTATTCTTTTGATCATTTGGTTCAAACATAACACCATAAGGGGTAGCCACCAATGAGGCTGCTACCAGGTCCTCTAATTCTCAAACACCCAAAAATTAGATCCCACCTATAGACAATAGGGGAGATAAGGATAAAATTCAAGTGGCCCAAGGTGATACTCATTTGAATTTGTTTCAAGGGAAAATGGAAACTCCTCCTTTCCTAATTTATATTCGTATCTTCGAAAAGAATTTGCGTAATTGTCTTCTAGATTCGCAAGCCTCTACAAATGTTATGACTTTTGTTGTTTGCAAATCATTGGTTATTACCCCTATATCCTCTTAAAAGAAGGTTACCCAATTAGACAAAATAGAGGTGAGTATAGTTGGAGAACTGAACACGATTCCTACGTAGCTTGCATCGGATCCTAGGGTGCAGCGGGTGATCAATATCCAAGTTGCTAATATCCCTGATACTTATGGTTTGATCTTAGGTAGAGATTTCACTAAATATTTAAATGATTATACATCTACAAACCATTCCCATATGTGGTTACCATGGAAAGGAGTCCCAAACCAAATCAGAATTGAAAGAGAACCCCAAATGAAGTATGCAATCACAAAATATCAGAATGCTTTGAATGAAGTATTGGTGTTTGAAGTTGGCATGGGAAATTATGTATTGGCTACATCAGTTATAGAAGATGAAGAGGTTCTCATGTTACAGGATTCTTCAAATAAGTACATTCGAGGGGGCAGTGGTCCTGGGACATTGACTGAACAAGAGAATGAAAAGAGTGGTCGAGAAGACAAGCAACTTGGTTTGTTGGATAACTTTCAGGAGTTTATTTGGAAGTGTATGGAAGATCAAATGCAATTGAAAGGAAGCATGAAATTTGAAGAATTATTGCTTCCAAATTGGTGCAGGGTCAATGATGCTCCTCATTCTAAGTTGAAGTGTGACTTGTGTCAGACTGCTGTCCGGTAGATACAAAAATGCATTAATCCAGTTCCACCTATTGGACCTAGTGTGTAGAAATAATTAAATAAAGATAAAGGTAAGAGTCCAGTACTTGTGGGAGACCTTCCTATTTTCAGTGAAGCATAGGATAAATTGAAACCAAAGGAACCTGATGGTTATTGGACACTAAGATTTGATGGATCTAAATCCAAACAGGGTGGTGGTGCATGATTTGAATTGATTAGTCCCAAAGGTAAGAATTAATTTGCTGCTCACAGACTCTAGTTCAAATGCACTAATAATTTCATTGAATATGATGCTCTAATCCATGGCTTATTAATGGCGTCAAGGAAGAAAGTTAATATATTGCAAGTATTCGAAGATTCAGAGTTAGTAATCAAAAAAGTAAGAAAACAATATTCGTGTCGTTATAGAAGAATGACCAATTATAGGCATAGGGTATGGGATCCGATTGAAGGGTTTGATGCTTTTAATATCTAGTTGATCCCTCGAAACAAAAATCAAGTTGTTGATTCTCTAGTGCAAGTTGCTAGCACCTTGCAACCTTTGTCACTCTCGGTCTTGAAGAAATTTACAGTCGACCTCACTCTAGTGCCTTTAGTACCTAACAGTGTTAGTAATTTCCAAGTATTTTCAGATGATAGGCATATTCTATAATTTATTACAAGTTGTGATGTGTTTTCCTCCCAATTCATTGATGAGGTAGAGCCTCAAGAAGCAGATATTGACTTTGGAGGAATCATCAATCTGAAGACTAATACCATTCCAAGGGGTATGTTTCAAATTGAATGAATCTTTGATTTAGATAAGATAAGAGATCAAGAAAATCAGACTAAAAGGGAGTCTCTCAGTAGCTAGTGTGAGACATATAACATGGGGACATCAAAGGATTCAAGGAATGTATTTATTGGCAAGGTATGTACTCCAGAAGAAAGAAAGGGAGTTATTGATACCTTAAATACATATCATGATGTAATAGCTTGGAGTTATGAGGGATTGAAGACATATTATACTTCAATCATCACACAAACCATTCCTTTGAAGTCAGATGTCAAACCATTTAGGTAGAGACAACAACCAATCAATGCTTTGTTAGAACCCATTATTCAGAAAGAGGTGCAAAAATTGCTTTCAACATGCATTATATTTCTAGTAAGAAACTCTACTTGGGTGGAAAATTTTGTTCTAGTAAGGAAAAATAATGGAGAAATTAGATTATGTGTAGAATTTAGGAATCTGAATAGAGCACTAGAAAAGGATAATTATTCAGTTCCTTCACTGGATGAGGTACTCCAGATTGTTAATGGATCTTAGATGATGTCCTTTTTGGATGGGTATTCTGGATACAACCAAGTTATGGTGTAGTATGAATATAGGCACAAGACTACCTTTACTTCTAAATGGGGAACCTTTGCTTACAGAAGGATGCCATTAGGGTTAATCAATGTTGGAGCTACATTCTAGAGAGCTATGGATATTGATTTCAAGGATATAATTGTTAAGTGCATCATTATTTATATGGATTATTTGACTGTTTTTTCCAAGAAACGAGGTGATCACATAACAAATTTATGTAAGGTGTTTCAAAGATGTAGAGAGTTTGGCATTTCACTTAATCCAAGGAAGTGCATTTTCGGAGTCACAAAAGGAAATTTATTAGGACACATTATCTCAGAGTAGGGTATTTCTATTGATCCTGAGAGGATACAAGCTATATTGAATATTCAACCTCCTGCAAGTAAGAAAGCGATGAAGTCACTCTTTGGTAGGATTAACTTTGTTAGGAAATTTACTACTGGATTTGCAGAAATAGTCAAGCCATTGAATGCTATGTTGAAACAAGAAGAAAAAATAGAATGAAATGCAAAAGCTAAGGAAGCATTTGCAGAAATCAAGAAATTTATTATTGAGGCCCTTGTACTAGTGAGTCGTGATTATGCTAAGCATTTTTACATATATTCATTCACTTTTGATCACTTTTGTGCCACAATGTTAACTAAAAATTCCGATCAAAGTGATGAACACCCTATAGCCTTCCTGAGTACTCCCTTGAAAGATGCAGAATTAAGGTATCATAATGTAGAAAAGCAGGCCTATGCTTTGGTCAGAGCAGTGAAGAAGTTCAAGCATTATATCCTAAGGAATAGAGTTTTTCCCATAGTGCTTGATCCTGCAATAAAGTTTTTATTGATGCAGAATGAATTAGGTGAATGAAGGGTGATGTGGGTAACCATGCTATAGGAATATGATATGGAAATCCAGCCCATGAAATTAGTAAGGGGACAAGGACATACAAAGACAATGGTTGAGACTGGTCCTGATCTCACAACTCAACATTATTACCTTCAAGAGGTATCCCCAGAAGATTCGTATGATGAAATCATTTTCTATTTGTTGAATCGGTAGTGTCCTGATCATCTTAATACAGTTAAGGGGTGGGCCTTGCACCTGAAGAGTGGAAGTTTTACGATGAAAGGATCTATCTTGTATAAAATTAATCATGAGGGTGTATACTTAAGATGCTTAGGGAAGGAAGAAGCTGCTAGAGTGATGATTCAATTTCATGAAAAGTATGGCATAGGCCATGGTTCTACATCATCCACAACACACCAGATCTTAAGGGCAGGATACTATTGTCCCAATTTATTCAAAGATGCACACCAACATGTGAGAAATTGTCACATATTTCAAACTACAACAAGAAAGGAAAAATATGCAGCTCATCCACTCCAACCTATCATAAAGATAAAACCATTTGCTCAGTGGGGCATGGACTTCATAGGTCCAATTAATCCTTCATCTATTGTAGGCCATAGATATATTCTTACCATAATCGATTATTTTACTAGGTGGACAAAGGTTCTTAATTGTAAGCAATTTACTTCGGATTTGGTAATCAACTTTCTTGAATCAGGAATTATAAATCATTTTCGTTGTCCACTATCTTTGGTCTATGATAATGGTCCTGCATTTGCATCGTTGAAGTTTTCTAATTGGGCATATGATCATGGGATTTTTATTAATTTTTCGTCCAATTATTACCCTCAGGGAAATGGTTTAGCTGAGCCTTCCAATAAGAAATTATTTACAGTTGTCTATAAGTTGTTAGAACAAAATCCTAAGGATTGGCACACCAAGCTAGATTTTCTCTTTGGGCTGACCGTACTAGACCAAATTCATCCATAGGAACTTCTCCTTATCACTTGGTGTATGGTTTGGAACCTTTTTTTCCTATCCAGATGAAAATCCCTACCCTGCAGTTCATTAATGAATACTATAATGAAGAAGATAAATTTGAGGCCCATTTGGCTGAATTGTTGCATTTAGAAGAGAAAAGGGATGAAGCCCTAGAGAACTTTGCTAAACATTAGGGTTTGGTAAAAATATGGTTTGATAGGAGAGCTAAGGTGAAAGCCTTCTGAATTTTTGACTTAGTTCTTTATTGGGATAAAGCACATGATCATAAGGGAGAGCATGGTAAATTTGACAAACTTTGGCTTGGTCCTTACCAAATTTTAGAAAATTTGGGAGATAATTCTTTTCGTTTGAAAACCCTCACTGGCAAGGATATCTCGCTGCCTATTAATGGGTAGTATCTGAAGCATTATTTTTAACCTTGAATTGCTTGTAGTTCATTTTGTACATAACTAGAGTAGGTTTTCTTTCTGCCCTTTTTTTTTGTTGGTTTTGCTTTGGTAGTTTAGGTCTTCTTTGGTTTTTTCTTCTTTTTGTTTTTATTTTTTTTGTTTTGGGTTCCATATTTCTTTGGGGCTATTGCATTTGTACAATGGGATATCTTGCTTGGGATTGTTTTGAAAATTTCTTATATAAACTCTAATCAATTTTCTATATTTAGGTGGTAGACTTCTTTTATCTAATGTCCCTTGTACTTAGAATTAGAATCGCTTGTTTTGAATACACTTTGAATATATTTGGGTCCCACTTTTTGACACTAAAATTAAAGATTCTAAAGTTGCATAGGGTCTTTGAGTGATTTTTCTTGGTGAAAAATCTTATATTCTCTCCAATGCCACTGTGTTCCTCATCCCTAAGTATGAGTGTCATTACTTACAAAGGTCAAGAAGAAAGTTCTATAAAATAGAAAAGAGAAATGAAGCTTTTGAAAATTTCAAGTAAGCTTCACCTTATCAGGGGTATCTCAGTATCTATACCAGGGCTATGGATGCCTGACTGGCAGTAAAGATATGCTTAGGATGACCACAACAATAACCTCATTGGGGCTATGGATTCTTAAATAGTGGCGAGGCTCTATCCAGGTTGCTTTTGAAGTTTGAAGTTTGAAGTTTATATAACTTGGTCAGATTTTCTCTAGTTCCC
This sequence comes from Sequoiadendron giganteum, assembly GCA_007115665.2. Classification (NCBI taxonomy): domain Eukaryota; kingdom Viridiplantae; phylum Streptophyta; class Pinopsida; order Cupressales; family Cupressaceae; genus Sequoiadendron; species Sequoiadendron giganteum. The sequence goes on along the minus strand of CM021100.1, from coordinate 602,205,889 downwards.
ATTGCACTTACAGGATAGGATTAAATGCATAATACATACACTTCGACCCTGGTATAGGAAAAATTATTCTTGCTTGTGGTATCTGAAACTTTGTTCATAGGAGTCTTGATGAGAGTATTGAAACCATAAAATTTTGGGTTCTTGATTCTAGTTTATTCTTGAAATGCTCTAGAGCATTTCCCCAGTGGAGTCGCCATTTCTTGTGTAGTTTTTGCACACACGCCCCACTGAAGGTGGGGACCCTCTTTTGTTTTCTTTTGGGTGTTTTGGCCCTTCTTTTCTGGGGGTTTCGCTTGATTTTAGGTCATGCTTTAATGTCCATCTTGCCAATTAAAGTGGCAAAATCATGAATTTTATTAAAAATCTTGAGTTCTGAATTCATTCCGGATTTTTAACTGCTTTGAGGAAAATCCGCCTAGTCTAGATTCTCCTGGTTTTCTTCTGATTTCCGAAGGTTATTGCTTTTGAACTTGTTTTCGAGAAAATCCTCTTGGTCTAGATTTCCCCGAAGTCTGTCACCGTGTCAAAACTCTAATTTTTTGTGGTCGTGGTTGTCTTGTGGACCGCATTAATGGCGTTATTGCGGGTGTTTTGGGGCTTTGATATATTGGATTTTTGGAGGTAGTTGATCATTTTAAGTTTGTTCATTTGTTATCATTTGAGCTTGAGTCTTGGAACTTTCTATGTTTTCTTGGATTGTAATTTTCAAAGCCGTTTTGACTGTTGCATTGGATTTTCATGTGTGTGGATTGTATCCTAATTGTGTTCGATGGTTATCTATTGGTGTCACCAGTTCTAGTCCTTTCGCTCCCATGGTATGTTGATATGCTAACTTTTCTCTATTGATTTCAATTTGTTTTGCCTCATTTTCCTTTTGGTCTCTCATGGTTTCCTGATTTCCATGGGTATGCCCACCGTCATTGGGCATTTTGGGAGATTTTCGTTGCTATATCGGTCCACTTGGTTGGTCATTGATGTTTACTTCTAGTCTAGTATTGCTTCTTGTTTGGGAGCTTTCTTGTATTGGTCTTAAATTCTTCGCTCTTGTGTGTGAGCAAGTCATGCTTAGTTCTATGTGTTTTCATGGCTGACATTTTAGTGTTCTTAGCTTAGGGCATAGCCAATCCTCCTTGAATTATTGTGAGGAGTGTTCTAAATTTGTGTGTCATCCATTGGAGGCCTAGGTTAAGTTGTTTTCAGAGTATGGACTTTTGGTCCGAAGTTGTTTAAGTCATTTTGGTGAAAATAGGAAGACATGGACGGGTTCGAGTTTTTGAGGTCCTCACGGAATTCTACTTCACCTGGAATTCCCCGGCTCTCCTTATTCTTTCTCTTTTTCCACTTTTTCCCAGATTTCGTCTATCTCGCCAAAATCCGCTCCTTCTAGATTTTCCCGGTGTCCACGGTTGGTTCGTTTTGCTGGATTCATGCATTAGTTTCAATATATCTGATTTTCACCAAAATATGCTCCTTTCGGATTTTCTCAGATGTTCCATGTCTCCTCCTTTTTCTTGGGTTAGTTATAATTGTTGTTGTTTTTGCCAAAATCCATCTCTAGCAGATTCTTCTGGGTTTTTGGGAAAACATTGAATTTGATGATTAGGAGAAATCTATTTGTTGATGATGTCTTTGATTAATTAAATGAGCTTATGCTAAGAGTTGGAAATGTTATTCCTTGGTTAATTGATGACTTAAAATGATGTTTTGGGATTTTGCATGCTTGGCTCGTTGGAATCCACCTAGTTCGGATTTTCCCAAAAATTCTCACCAGGATGGAATCCACAAGGGGGGTGTTCGGTCTAAAAAATGCTAGTTTGAACCACGAGAGGTTGCCAAGCTCTCACAATGCTTTTGGCCAACTAACAAGGACAATTGATTCAATTGTTCCTTCTACTCTTCAGGCTCTGCAAAACCTAGGTGGGTGCACCTATATGTATGTTGCAGATTTAAGATGTATTTCTTGGTTGATCAATCTATCCACAATGGAAAACGAAAGTGGATAGATAAAATTACTATAACTAATCCTACTCCTACTGCACAATTGAAAGTTTTTTGAATAAGTTGTTTGATATGGGTTTGTATCTCTGGGTTGTGGTAGATCAGTGCCTTCTATGCACATGGGCAATGGAGTCAAAATGATAAGTGTTTCTTTCTATTGGCTTAACTCTAGTTGTTAGGCACTCTGAAAATCCTATGACTTGCATAAAAATTCACTAAGTCTATGCCTTGCATAAACAGTGTTGGAATGTTTCTCTATCAGGTTCTTCTTTAACTATCCAAAAGGAAAAAACTCAAACCACTGTGATTTATCAAGAGAGACTAATTCTAACTTGCAGACACCAGTTTTAATTAAATCACACAAAATGAGAATGCATTTTGATAAACCAGGTATATACTTGATATGCTGATTTAAATGATTAAAAGATCCAAGTTGGAGACAACCAAAATAAAGAATATGAATTTTATTTATCACAACAACTGAACACCAAAAGAATTTTACCAATTTAACATATTTTCTCCATTGATTCTGTTTCAAGAAAAGTGTGTCATTATTTACATCCCAATCCCTTCTTGGGAAAAATCATAACTACAGTCTAGCTACTACCTCTTTTTTTCTCCTCCTTCTTTCTCTCCCTGATTTTTTTACAAAAATTTATACATTACAGGTCAAGGGTCATGACCCTTCATTTTCTCGTTATGGTTGTTTGTATTTCATAGTCAAAAATTAAAATATTTAATTAATTGCCTTGTTTGCAAATTAATCATTTTAAACTATAGTCGGGCCTTTAATTTTACTTTATATCCTTCCCACCCTTTAATTTTTGCTTTCCATGGCTTTTAACATCTTTACCGCTATACCATGGTCATGCTATTTATACCCTGTGGTATGGCGGTATATTGAATTTTCAACGGTTTTCATAGTTTTTGTAGATCATTGTTATCTTCATGTTTACCATGGCCATTGCGGCCTTTGACTTTCTTACCCGCGGTATCGCGGTATTTGACTGTCGCTCACCTTCCATTCTTACCGCCTTACTGTGGTCTATGTCTTTGCTACGCGCAGTACTGCGGTAGCCACTAACCGTCATCCTCACTACTAACTTACCATCTACCACGACCACTGCGGTTTATGTTTTGGCCAATTATGGTATTGTGGTAACCATTTATAGACCGCCATCCCTTCACCTTTCACCGACTATTGACCTAACTATTGACTGCTACCGCGGCCACCGCAGTCTGTGTTTTGACTGTGTGCAGTATAGCGGTAACCGCTAACCGCTACCACCAACTACAGATTCACTGGTGCCTTCATCGGTCATCTCACCACCACCGTCACTATTACATGTTTACCGCGGGCACCACGGTGTATGACTTAACCCTCTATGGTATCACGGTAAAGGTTACCTTTGTCATCTATTGACCGCTACTATGGCCACCGTGGTCTATGCTTAGACCGTGTGCGGTAGTGTGGTAAACCTTTGTTGCTTGTTCTTTAGCTGCCATGGCCATACCATAGGCCCCTTTGTGGGAGGCCGCAGTAAAGCGGTAAGGGCATAGAATGTGATTTTTAAGGAAGTGGTAAGGGTATTCAAACATATAATGAATGGAATGAATGATTTTCAATAGAAGGATAGTGAAAAATAGATAAAATTCCTTAGGGTAATGTTGGATTTTTATGGAAAATAAAAGGATAATCCTAGGAATTCTAGTGGAAATTTTTAGTTCTAACAGTGGCTCCGTCTGGGGATGAATGATAGTAAGATCATTGAAAGGATCCAGAATCTTTGGGTGAGCAGACCAGACCAAACACAAAATAAGCAGAATGGAAATGGACCAGAAGCACGATGGAAAGAATGCAAAATGAATGCAAAATGGAGGTGAAACATCATCCTAAACTACTATGCATGGAAAATAATTTTAAAGACAACAAGTAAGAGTTGTCCATGCACTGGTAACCCTCAATCCTTAGTGTTTTAACTTCTCCTACCTTGAGCTGTTACAATTTGAAACTCAAATCATACTTTCCCCTCTCAAATACCTGGTTTTGATTTGAGTTCATCAGATTTATCTTGAAGACACATATGTAATCTTTCCTATCACTGAAATTTTTTAGAGAATCACTATGCTCAGCTTGGCCCAAAATCCATACACCATTCTATAATTTATATTTTTCATTATCAGACAAATCTCTGCCAGTATACAAAATGCATACATATTTAATGCAAAATTTTGTATTATCTCTCTCATTGTTATGTATTATGAATCATTCTCCTAGCTATATTAAAAATTCACAAAAGTGCTTCCCTTAAAAAACAAAAAACTTTGTCATATCATTGCTGTCTGAAACAAGAATATCTGAAACCATTTGCACTTCTTTGATACTACCATTTAGATACAACACTGGATCATGACTCATGTCTTCAATATCATGCATATGTGAACCAATAAAATCTAGACTTCTATCATCCTTGGTATGCAAGCACATGTCTTTTCCACATGAGTTAGAAATTTCAAAATCACATACCTCATTTTGAATGAACACGGACTTTTGATCAACACCAAAAGTTTCACTATCACTCCAAGAAATGCACTAGGAGTCATAAAAATCTTTACACAGAGATCTTTCATTGTCAAAACAATTGTAAGTTGGACACAAATCCTCTAGATTACCTTCATGAGCACACCCCTAGTACTTAGAAATTAATAAATCTAGAATCTATTCACTGACAAGTGAACAAGTCTCAATATTTTCATCACCACAGTTATACTCTTCACCTTTGTCATCATCAAGAATAAATTCAAGACCATCAGAGAATGGGAAATCAGAAACATTATCAGCGCAGTTATTTATTTCATCATTTTGCTTGTCTAAAATTATCTCCTCTCTTTCATAAAGTGGGTTTGAGAATTCCTGAAGTCCATTCATGGGAATACCTCCACAAAATATCATCTGATCTTCATTTAACTCTTCGTCATACAATGGGTTTGAAAAATTTTGGAAACCACTTTCAAATGTACAAACCTCATCATCATCAACTGTATCATCATAATAGGTAGAAGAATCCCCTGATTGCAGATCAAAATCCTCTGGTTCATCAGAATCAGAATATTCACTGGATTCTTTACAACATGCACTACTTTTCCTATCACAATCTGTGATGTAAGAGAAATCTCTTGTACCTTCATCTTCCTCATGCAAGCTATCATAGGAATCATCTTGATTTTCACATGTCTTATCTTCTATTGGATGCATCATCTGATCAACTTCTCTATACTCATCAGAAATACAACAATTGGATTCAACATTGATAGTGTTCTCATACCTTATTCCCTGGGACATCGCCCGAATGAACTTAAAAGAGGATCCTTCTTCCTCAATCCTTTTCTTTTGCTCTAATGTCTCTCCTTCGTTCTCTTCCTTCTGATCAACAACAATTAGTATCTCTATATCTTCTTTAGTAAGTCTCTTCATATTGTATTGAGTAGGTACCTCAACGTAATGTGGCTCTGTATAATCTTCTTTAGAGTAAGAGAGGACCTGCTATTCAGGCATACAAACATTGTATTTCTAATTTGAACCATCATGCCGATAACCTTCATCCTTTGAAGATGAATACCTCTCCACAACATGGTGAAAATTATTTAAAGTCAAATATGTTGTGTGATCTTCTCTATTGTTTCCCATCATCATTCCATCCTTTTGCAATCTCTGGACTACAACACAGTAATTCGGGGAATGTGGCATATTACAAACTTCACAAAAATAATTGCTACTTACCATATAGGTTCCCTTCTTTGTCAACAGATTAGGAGCTTCTTTGTTTCGAGGCCTAGCTATTATAGGTTTCTCATCCTTCTAGTTTGTATTATAAGGCATGTCATGCAACCTCGGTCTTTCTTTTATGCAATTATTCTCCTATCGGTACTGATAGCTTCTACCTTGTTGACGAACCTTAGGATTGTCTATTTTATCCATTATCCCTGTAGCCCTCCTATTGTTTTCAATTGTCTGTGCCATCTTATGAGCTTCAGCTAAGTCTCTTGGGAATTTATTTCTCAATTCATACCCTACCTTAGGATCAAAAGCATTCAAATAAATACTCTGTGCTATAAAATTTGGAAACTTTGATCCAGGAGGTATTTTATTCTGCAACTTATTGAATCTTTGATTAAAATCATAGACTGTATCACTTTGATCTTTCTAGATGTGTATTAATTCATGAAGAGCAGCATCTGGTACACTTGGATTCCCAAATTGCTCGAGGAATTGATCATGAAATCCTTGGAGAGAATCAATAGAGACCATTGGCAAGCTATTGAACCAATCCCTAGCATCCTCAATAAGTGATATCATGAATAGCCTCATGTGTAAATCTTCATATGTTACATCTAAATCCTGGATGAAAGAATTGAAACTTCTTAGATGCTCTTCAGTAGTGATTGCATCACTCCCTGTAAACTTTGGAACAAGACCTCTCCAACTGCCATCCATTGGAAAAGGGGATAATTTAATCCTTGACAAATCAAACTGTCTGATCATTGTTGTGTATTGATGAGGGGGGGTGTTAGGTGGGTACTGATATTGGTACATTAGACCACAGTGTTGTGTATGATGATATAGCACATACTGTTGACTATAAAGAGCTCCAGCATGACCTCCCCTAAATCGAGATCCTCCTCCATTCATCTTTGAACAGCTGCAAAAATTCTTTTAGAGTCACCATCTACTTTTCCAAAATTAGGAAAATCATTATTTCAGATCTTTTCCCCAGCGGGATCACTCTTTCTGAGATTTCTCAAATTAAAAATTTTCTACACTAACTCTATTTTATGGTCTTCAACCGAATTTTCTGATATAGTTCCCTAGCGGAGTCGCCATTTTGTTGGGTCTCAAAAACGCTAGTTTGAACCACGAGAGGTTGCCAAGCTCTCACAATGCTTTTGGCCAACTAACAAGGACAATTGATGCAATTGTTCCTTCTACTCTTTAGGCTTTGCAAAACCTAGGTGGGTGCACCTATATGTATGTTGCAGATTTAAGATGTATTTCTTGGTTGATCAATCTATCCACAATGGCAAAGGGAAGTGGATAGATAAAATTACTATAACTAATCCTACTCCTACTGCACAATTGAAAGGTTTTTGAATAAGTTGTTTGATATGGGTTTGTATCTCTGGGTTGTGGTAGACTAGTGCCTTCTATCCACATGGGCAATGGAGTCAAAATTATAAGTGTTTCTTTCTATTGGCTTAACTCTAGTTGTTAGGCACTCTGAAAATCCTATGACTTGCATAAAAATTCACTAAGTCTATGCCTTGCATAAATAGTTCTGGAATGTTTCTCTATCAGGTTCTTCTTTAACTATCCAAAAGGAAAAAACTCAAACCACTGTGATTTATCAAGAGAGTTTAATTCTGACTTGCAGACACCAGTTTTAATTAAATCACACAAAATAAGAATGCATTTTTATAAACCAGGTATGTACTTGATATACTTATTTAAATGATTAAAAGATCCAAGTTGGAGACAACCAAAATAAAGAATATGAATTTTATTTATCACAACAACTAAACACCAAAAGAATTTTACCAATTTAACATATTTTCTCCATTGATTCTGTTTCAAGAAAAGTGTGTCATTATTTACTCCCCAGTCCCTTCTCGGGAAAAATCATAACTACAGTCTAGCTACTGCCTCTTTTTTTCTCCTCCTTTCTCTCCCTGGTTTTTTTACAAATATTTATACATTACAAGTCATGGGTCATGACCCTTCATTTTTTGGTTATGGTCATTTATATTTCATAGTCGAAAATTAAAATATTTAATTAATTGCCTTGTCGGAAAATTAATCATTTTAAACTATAGTCGGGCCTTTAATTTTACTTTTTATCTTTCCTACCCTTTAATCTTTGCTTTCCATGACTTTTAACATCTTTACCACTATACCACGGTCATGCTATTTGTACCCTGCGGTATGGCGGTATATTGACTTTTCAACGGTCTTCATAGTTTCTGTCGATCACCGTTATCTTCATGTTTACCGCGGCCACCACGACCTTTGACTTTCTTACCCACGACATTGTTGTATTTGACTATCACTCACCTTCCATTCTTACCCACGGCATTGTTGGATTTGACTATCACTCACCTTCCATTCTTATCACCTTTCCATGGTCTATGTCTTTGCTATGAGTGGTACTACGGTAGCCACTAATCATCATCCTCGCTGCTAACTTATCATCTACCGCGACCACCACGGTTTATGTTTTGTCCAGTTATGGTATTGTGGTAACCGTTTATAGACTACCATCCCTTCACCTTTCACCGACTGTTGACCTGATTGTTGACTGCTACCATGGCCACTGCAGTCTATGTTTTGACTATGTGCAGTATAGCGGTAACCGCTACCGCCAACTGTCGATTCACTGGTGCCTTCGTCAGTCATCTCACCGCCACCGTCACTATTACATGTTTATCGCGAGCACCGCAGTGTATGACTTAACATTCTATTGTATCGCGGTAAAGGTTACCTTTGTCGTCTATTGACCACTACCACGGCCACCACAATCTATGCTTAGACCATGTGCGGTAGCACGGTAAACCTTTGCTGCTTGTTCTTTAGCCACCACCGCCATACCACAGGCCCCTTTGTGGGAGGCCACAGTAAAGCAGTAAGGGCATAGAAAGTGATTTTTCAGGAAGCGGTAAGGGTATTCAAATGTATAATGAATGGAATGAATGATTTTCAATAGAAGGATAGTGAAAAATAGATAAAATTCCTTAGGGTAATGATGGATTTTTATGGAAAATAAAAAGGATAATCCTAGGAATTCTAGTGGAAATTTTCAGTTCTAACAAGGGGCTAAATCTTGAACATTGAGGTAATAATTTCCTGCTTTTTTTGTTTGTTTTGGATCTATTTGTAGTCATCTTTATGTGTTTGTAGGCAGGATCAGGATAGGATGTTGTTGTTCAAGGCAAGGGGAAGGAAACGGATCCAGGTGTAGGGACTTCTGCCATCTCAGATACAGAAAAAGTAAAATTAGACTTAAGGAGTCAGATTCTTGAGAGCAAGCTGAACTCACTTTGGTCAGGAATTACATACACCAACATAGGCATGCAGAACTATGAGGAATTTAAGGCTGAAATTTCTGCACCGAGTCCTCCTTTGGTGGCTAGAAGAATGGTAGACTCCGGATTGGATCATGTGGCAGGTTTCCCTTCCATGGTGTAGTGCTATGAATTGGTACTTGAGTGTGAGAAATTATGACAGAGGGACACAAAGGATAATTGGTCCCCAAGGAAGGATCTTGGCTGGGTTTTGTCCTATATCCATTGTTGCAACCTTTGACATTCTTGATAGGTCCCATGTGGTGGCCTTTGACATGGATGGTGCTAGGAAATATTATGAGGAGAATATAGTTAAGTCTCAATAGGTGGTTAACTCTTGGCTAGAGAAGCCTCAATCCCATTTCTCCAAGTTTCATAAGCAACTATTTAGGCTCAAGTTCAAGAGAGAGTACTACAATGTTATCACTCTTCTCAATAGGTTGGTGGGATTGAAGAGTGCAGGTGTGTTCGAGACCTATATGTTCAATATGATTGCTAGAATGGAGCAGGGAATTGACTATCATTGGGTAGGTTTCATCGGTCTTGTGATTCATGAATAGTTATGCAATGTCTTGCAAACCAAGACCTTTACCATGACCTTTTACCTAGTGTATTCATTGGCCAGACTTCACCCATACAAGGGGTTGAACACTAGGGGTACCTTTGGGTAGGATGCCATTTATGAATTATATCCATAGTTGCACCTAACTGGAGGGAGCTACTGGAGATCCAATGATGCATTCACAATGTACATCACCAGGTTTCTCTAGGGTGTAGAGCATATGAGAATCTCAGATAAGGCTAAAGAGTTGATAAGGAGATATGGGGCATGTTTTATCCAATTCCCCACTTTATCATACATCAGAATTGATGGTTTTCAAAGGTCTCCCTATAAACTCCCTAGATACCCTACTGATCATGTCATATTGTTGGAGGTTACTATGTAGATTTGTGACTTCGACAATGTTGTGAAGGGAAAAATGCACAAGACTAGCTTTGGGAATGATTTTACCTTGAAAATAGGAATCGGTGAGGCATGTGCTTCCATTCAGTCTGCTCATGCTTCTGAGGAGGAGATGAGTACTCTTGTTTTTTCTTTCCATTCCAAGAGGGCGACATTCGACATCACTAATGAAGTACAGAAGAAGGCCAACAAGGAATATAGCCATAAGTTCAGTATTGAAGATTATTGGGTTAACCTTGCTGATGAGTTGGAGGTAAGAAATAAGAAGTTTTCCAAACTGCCAATGGATTTGATAAGACTATACAATGTGAGGGTCATCCCTGATCAGGTGGAAGATGACAAAAACCTAATCCAGGGTCATGTTTATGAGGAGGATAAGGCGGTTGGGGAAGTTGATTGGTTAGAGGAAGAAAAGATTGAGTTAGAACAAGTCATGGCCCTGGTGATCAAATAAACCAAGATATGGTTGAAACACAAGATCCTAGAATTAGAAAGTGAGGGTATTCCATGAGCCTATGATCTGATGGGAGACTTAGAGTCTCACTCTGCTTGTGAGGAGTCATTTGAACCAGATCCTAAGGGAAAATAAAAGGTTGATTCTCCTTTTAGAATCCAAGTTAGAGATGTTCTAGTTGAGAAGGCTACAGAGGTAAGTAAACAGAGGAAGCCTATTTCTAAGAAGAGGAGACATGTCTCTAAAAAATAAGTTGAAAAGAGTAAGGAAGATGAACATGAAGTGGAAACTGCTCCTCCATTGATGAAGAGAAGAAGTATTAAAAAACTATCATAGAAGATGGAGGAGGCTCCTCAAGTTGATAAGGTGGATGAACCACCATTGGTAGAGGTGGAAAGCTCAGGGTAAAAGACACAAGTATACATGAGGAGGTCAAGGAATCCTTCCCCAAGGGATACTGCAACAAAGGAGAATGTTTCAGTGAGTGTTCCTATTGTTGAACAAGTGGGTGTATCCATTCCTTAGGATGCTAGTAATAAATAGGAGGAACCAAAGAAGGATGAATATCCTAAGGATTTGGGTGAGGAAGAGTTTTAGGAAAGAGACCTCTATAATGTAGAGGCTGAGATTGATAAAGTAGTACAAGCCCCCTTGGTGGCATATGCAAACTCACCTGTGAGGGAGAAATTGAATAGGTCTCCTCAAAAGGAGGAGGAAATAATAGCTAGGACCCCTTCATTAGTACAAGTGGTTGTGGAAGAACAAGTACAAGAGAAAGAGAAGCCAACCATGGATATTCCCAAGGTGCCAAGTGTTGAAAAGGATACAACTGGTGTTCAGCAAGAACAGGAACAAGAAGGGAAAAATGTAGTGCCTATTGGGTCTACTATTCCAGACTAGCTAGAGAAAGGGTTGAAGAGAAAAAGGGTGATAGTGGAGGATTCTCCTCCTAATTGGGATGTCCTTATGGCTAATGTAGAAAAGGAAAAAAGTAAGAAGAGGGCCAGAGTTCTATCTCTGATTGAAAGAGATGGGTTGGGTAATAGAGTGGCTCACATTGCTACCCATGCTTCAAACAAAGATAGAGACAATGTGACTACCTAGGATTATCATGTGCAAACTATTGACTTGGGGCATGCTACTCTGGAATAGGATATTGAAGAATATGAAGGCTCGAGTGTAGTGATTGTGGGTAGGTTGAAGAAAGTTGTGGAAATGAGGCATGAGTTAAAGAGGGAGAATGAGAAACTAAAGAAGTACTTGCTAGAATTGATGAAACCTTTGTACTCTATTGGCTCTTCCTCCTCTGTTGTAGGTTTCTTTCCTTGGGAGACAATCTCTGAACTTGAGAAGATGAAGGGCACCACGCATGTTGCAGTTGCTTGGTTATAGGGTGTCCAAACCAAAGGGGATGATGCTATTAAGGACATTCTATCAACTGGTGGTGATGCTATGAGAATAGTGGATTAGTTGAAGGTTGTATTTGCTCAGGATAATATGGATACTGACCTCCTACTACAAAGGCCACAAAAATAATGGGATTGACTGAAGATAAACTGGTAAAGTGTGGGATTCTTCCTCTTCCAAGAGTTTTTGAACCTTGGGAATGGTTTGAAATCCCACAAATGAGGCAGAAGGCCTTGAAAATAAGCCATAAAGGTACAAGATAGATCGAGGACTCATTGGCTGGTATCCATGACAAATGCATTTCATTCGTTGAGTTCATGACTAGAAGGAAGAAGTTTTCTCCAAAACATCTCAATTTGGAGTAGCTTAGGAAGTGGTGGAGAGTTGTTTATTCTCCATTCAGTGAAGGACCGATTACTGGACATCAGTTGGATGATGCTAGAACTTATATTGTAGTCATGGGAAGATACTTGAATAATAAGGTCGATTGGGATGGTATAGTTAGGCAGAAGAGAGATGACATTAAGTCTCTTGAAATAATGATTAGGGTTTTGCCTATGCCACCTGTTGTTGAGTTGGATAGAGTTTTGTTGGCCGTATATGGTGAAGAAGATCAAGCTAAAGACAAGGATGGGGAGTAGCTATATAGGGTTACATTGAGATTTGTGCTTCCCATTATTCACATGTATTGGGCTGACCGTTTGGGTATCTTGGTAGTTTTGGATGAAATTGGTGCCAATGAAACATTTCATATTATGTTTGAATATCGTGGAGGCTAACCTCTTATAGGTCATGTTTTTATTGTAAAATTATCTTTTGGGCAAACCTATCTTAGGGATTCTTTATAAAACAAGCATGTTGCCTCATTTGAAGATAGATAGGAGAATAGATAGGCATCTTAGATATAGAGAGAAAGTAAAAAAGTGGTATTAGAGTGAATTAGGGTTTATTCTCAAGCAAGTGTTGTAATAGAAAGTAGGAATTGTTGCTATTTTAGATGATTTAATATAAGAGAGATCTTGTGTTTGGTATCTATCTTGTGGAATTTCATCTGGCATGGTTCTTGTTATTCTATCTTTCAAATTTCTTATAAGTTGGTGGTTAAATGGTTTGATAACGTTTAAGGTTTCATGTTTGGAATGTTTGCAGCGACCTCTAGTCCATACTTTTTGTAGTAAGTTGATTGTTAGTTGCTTTGCAAAGTTAGCCTAGACTTAAAATTGTGCTTAGTTCAGTTATTATGGTTTATTCATCTCAATTGCGATTAGGGTCAGCTGGAAGAATGTTTATGACTTGAAAAATATTTAAATACCTCAGAAGATTGCACTATTTCTATGAAATTGGAGATTCATCCGAGTCAAGCAGAAAGTAGTTTATGAGAGTTCAGTCCATTTTGAGCATTTTATCTTTTGGAATTTTCAATTTTAGGGTTAGAAGTAGTATTAGAATTACCTCTGAAAATTTTATCTTTTTCTGTTTCTTTATTATCAAGGTTCCAATCAAGATTTCAAGTATCAATTTATTGTTTAGATCTAGTGAATTCGAAGTCCAGTGTTTTCTCGTAGTAAGGTCCCATTGTGATTAACAACATTTACACATTATCATTGAGTTGTTTAATTGCATTGTGAAGACCTGACATTAGAGACCTTGGCGTTATCTCTTTTCCCATAGGGATTTACCTTTCAAGAGAGATAGGATATCATATTCTATCTGAGTTGTTGTACAAAAAACACCATGAACAACGTATTGGTTGGATTGATTCAAAGAATAAACTGTTGTGATCAAACTTCAAAATTTCCCAATTTTTTGAATGCCCCACTGTTGCCCCAGTGGAAGGATTATGCTGGTATACTGCCCCCTTGAGAGATCGATTGAAAATGTATGATTTTATGATCAAGATCATGGTAAAATGTGACAAGAGTGGTTCTGTTGATTAGAGGATGAAAGATAATTCTTTGATATAGACAATTTTGATGATGTAGAGACAATCATCGACAATGGATAGCCTCATGTATATTTGGATACAACACACCGATTTTAGATAAAAATGTTAGTAAAGATAGAAGAATAAGAAGAATAAGATGGATGGAAGGAGGATCCACACAAGTTCACATTATTACCGATGATGATGATGTATTTCTTACCAAGAGTTGGGATTTTCAAAGGGCCAATTACTCTATGTTTGATAGCACACATAGGTACGATGCATCAAGGTATAAATAACCAAGATGGCATTGTACCTAGTGTGATGGACTTTGAATCGTCAATTAGATAGGAGTATTCTTATTCACATTTAGCATACAGAAACCTTGCTAGGACAGACCTAACAAAGCAAGTATTCACCAGGTTATTTTACAAGAATATCCAACAAGCACAGCAGATAAAAAGATAATGATCATTTCTCCATTCCTTTCTCTGTATACCTATTTTATTTAGGAATCATCGAGAGATCCTTGAAATGAGCACAAAATAAGATAAGTCTAAACAAGACTATGATAAAGTAAATAAACAAGCTAATGTTCTTTGTACTGCTAGCCATTGCTAAACTACAGGATTACCTTATGTTGATGTCCATCGCAGGAAGGTTGCATTCCTAGGACATGTTGTGATCAGGGTTTTGATGAGATTTATTGGATGATAAGCTATTGATACTTTGAGTTCATCAACTTGTTGACTCACTAATCTAGACTTGAGACTTTGATGATTAGGCATTCACTTTTAAACCTACTAGACTTGCTTTTGACTAATTCACCAAAGGGTGAAGGCGATGATGCTTTATTAGGAATGGTGATTATTGCAGGTGAAAGTGAGATGAGATAGATGCAACATTTTGGGTTTTTAGATATTTTGAGGTTTTTTTTGGTATTTTTTGAAATGCTTTGCAAATTTTTTGGTATTTTCAAGATATACGGTGAAGAGACTAACCTAAAGACCTATCCTAGGGATCTCGGGAGCTGATCGATAGACTAGCCTTACCTATATTATACATGTAGAGACCACATAGTTTGACTGACGACACTTTTGACCTAATGAAAAGATAGATGGGGAAATAGATTGCTATTTTATTGTGACAGATGCCTAAGGACTGACCTGAGATGTCTCAAGATATGATCAAAGATCAACCTTTCCTACGTTCAAGCTCATAGATGACGTAGTTTGGATTCCAATTGACTTGACTGCTAATGAGATAAATGGGCAAACGAATTGTCATTGTGACGGATGCCTAAAAGACTCACCTAAAATGTAAACTAGATGGGCAAACAGATTGCCATTATGACGGACGCCTAAAGGACCCACCTAAAATGTCTTGGGGGATGATCAAAGATCAACATTTCCTACCTTCAAGCTCAGAAACAACGTACTTCGACAAGATGAATCTGTTTTGGATTTTGAATGATTTGGATGTTTTTAAATTTTCACATGATTTTGAGGATTTGGATGTGGATATGTGATGATATCAGTGCTTTGTTTTTGTATTTTTTTTAAAACCAAGCTAGGTTTTGATTGATCAGATTAATGGATTGATAATTTGACTAAGTGTTTTTAGTCAAACAAAGGTGATAATGCAATCGTAAACTCTAGGAAGTTGTGTTATCCTAGAGTAAACTCATACATGAGCGGGTAGTTTGACTAAGTGTGTTAAGTCAAACAAGTTGATGATGGATTGGATAATTTGACTAAGTGTGTTAATTCAAATAAGATGATAATTCACTTGTGAACTCTAGGAATTTATGTTATCCTAGAGTAAACTCATACACAAGAGGGTGGTTTGACTAAGTGTGTTAGTCAAACAAGGTGATAATTGATTGGATTCAATTGATCAAGATTGATGAAGCTTGATTTGGAACAAAATTTTTTTGATGATTTGATGAGACATTGAAGTACACATTAGGTGCAAATGATAAAAATTGTTCGATCGATGTTCAACAAAAGATAAAGCTTGATAAGGAACGTCTTTCTGTCAAATGTTCTGATCATCACATAAGTTGGAGGATATAGATCAAGATTTATTCCCGAACCAAGATGTAAATATCTACCCCTAGTGTCTAGCAATGTATGGAATTTCATGGGTGGATTCTTGGATAGATGGATGAATGGATAGGTATGGATCATCTTGCGATAAGATAAGGTGTTCAGGTAGTGGATGCGCATTTGGATAGTGCTTCATGGCTGAGATAATGTTGGATTGGATAGGATCAATGAAAATGACCCATGTCGAGATGACTACCATAAGCAAGTGTAAAGTGTCCACCAAAATATCATCAAGATTAAGATACCTTGGAGTATGGATGCAAATGGATGAAAATGGATTGGATAAATGGTTCATGGATGAACAAATGATATGGATGGAATGTTGGATTTATTGTGGATTTGATAAGATACTTTAACTTGAATGGCACACGTAGATGCTCAATTCTTCACATGATGCCTATTTACCAAGTTTTCATCATGGTACTTGTCCAAAGCACCATTGAAGTGGTTTTCACTGGAGGACAATTTTTATCTTTAGTATTTTTTTAATCCTTTTTTTTATTTTTTTGGATTTTTTAATATCTTTGATTTTTTTGTATTTTCTGAGAGATTTTAAGTTGATGTTGAATCACTTGCTACTGTTGATATTGATGATTCTATCATAATGTGCCATCAATATCCTTCTTGAAGAAGGTGCTTTTCCAAGATACATGCACTTGAAAACAAATTTTGAGAAATTTGTTCTGCTTTGTTGATACTAGAGTTAACTCTATCTTTGTGTGCACATTGTGATAGAGTGTCTTTTGAATCCTTATGATGAAGGGTCACTGCCAATACATGGTCAATGCGAGAATTGGATATCATGCATGGAGGCATGGATGGTGGAGTCTATTTAGGAATAAAAGATGGATTGGTTGAGAGTTTAGAACCTTTGACCCTCCAAACTTGGGAAGATGAGCAATGATGGGTGGATATGGAAGTGTGCATGGAATTACGACCAACTACTTGATACACTTTGTATGTTTCTTGAGAAGCCTTCTTTTTCCTTTGTGGAAATCTTTGATGGATACTTTTCCCATTTTTAGTTTTTCCCATAGTTTCTTTGACTAATGGAGTTTGATAGGGATCTTCTTTCTTTGTATTTTTTGGTATCCATATGTATTTGATTTGTTTGATATTCTTCTTAGCTTCTTTTTCTTTGATAACATTCTTTGTGCTTTGATTCAAAACCTTCTTTTGATGTTGGTCCCAATTCGCAGATGGGGTGATGGGTGGATGAAGATTTGTGACGTGGCAGGTTGTAGCATTGACATTGGTTTCATCATAAGGATGCTTTGTGCCCCCTATGTTGACCTTTTCTTGAGACGAAGTTTCCCCAAGTATGGTGATAGTAAGACCTTTGTTCTTTGATTCTCTTTGTTTTGAGATGCCTTGTTCAAAATCCATTCTCTGAAAAATGACCACTGCAGATGATGTCATTTCAATTTGTTGCTTTGTTGGCTCTAGAATATCCTATTTTGTCCAACCTATTTCCTTGAGTGGAAAATGTTGGATATCTTTGTACATGATGTCCTCAGTCTAAATTTGGGATATATCTAATCTTGATGTTGACAACTTAGTTTGACTGTAGGAATAAATAACCTGCTCTTTTTGTGTAATAATGTCAAGAGTAAAGGAATCCTAGTTTGAATGAAGATCATCTACGTGTCCATCCAAGGAAATAATCTTATGGGTATATGGAGGATTATGTGTTATGTGGATTTGATCATCTTGTATAGATAGGAGAGTGTCTATTATATCATTGTAGTAGCTTGGAGCTAAAAAAAATTTATCTCAAACATATTTGATTTTGGAATTTCTTTCGACATCCTTTGGATCAAGTTCTTGACATGGGTCAATTTCAAAGAATGGATTGTGTTCTTTGATATCTTAATTAGGCATAGGAAGTTTCTCAAATGTCATGAGGTCAAAGGATGTCCATATGTTTTGGAAAGGATCATTGCTAGACCTTGGTGAAAGATTTTGATCATGCTTTGGAATAAATTCTTGAGATATGTCCTCTAACTCATTAGATGATGTAGAGACATGATCATTGGTTGAAGGATCTTTATCATCATTTTCAACAATTTTGGTGGGAGTTAGTTGCAAAATTTTTTGAGTGAGTAATGCTTGTGTTTGTTGTTGAGCCAACAACGTTTGTTGTTATTGTGCCATCAATTATTTTTGTTGGGCTTGTTGTTGTGCTACTTGTTGATACACTTGCTAATGGATTGCTTGCAATAGTACCCGGAATTATGTTTGTGCCTATCAAGCCTGGTGTTGGGATTGAGCTTGAGCCTGTGCTTGTTGGGATGCTTGTGACACTTGTGCAACTTGTGTGACTTGTTGGTTTTGGAGTGCCTTTTGGCAGGCATCTTGTCGAGCGACATGCAACACAATGGAGAATGAATTTTTAATGTTTTTTTTTGGTGGTGGTGGCTGTGAATTGGGAATGGTGTTGATTGTTGGGGTTGCTTAAATGGTTGCCATCTATTGTTGCGATATCGATGGAAAAATGGGAGGATTTCATATGATGCTTTAGTTTATGATTGGAGTGCTGCTCAGATTCGATTGATTGATGGGTGGTAAAGGGGGAAGGCTCATGCCTTGATTGTTAGGTTGATAGATTTTTAAATTTTGACTTTGATTTAAATCTGTGAAACGGCAAGGTGTTCCAAAATTTAGATTCAGAAAACTCACATTTTTTGTACCATTGAGTTTTGTAGGAGATAATGATCTCATGTATGGATTGTACAAATGCACGTTTTGAAATTCAATTGGCATTGTAAGTCTTGGACAGTTTGGTTGAATTGGATTACTCATGATGTATGAGTTGATTTTATATTCCATGTTTTTCTTGTGTTTTGACCTTGTTGACCTCTGAGGGGTTTAAGACCAATGATGAGATGAAGGATGAAAGGGGTGAATGATATGGGTGTTTAAAATTTTAGGAGCTTTGGATCAATGCTAGACTTTAGGAATTTTTTTTATTTTTATTCTGATTGATGATAGTTTGACTAAGTGTGTTAAGTCAAACAAGGTGATAATGTACTTGTAAACTCTAGGAAGTTGTGTTATCCTAGAGTAAACTCACACACAAGAGGATACTTTGGCTAGGTGTGTTAATTCAAAGTGATGATGAGCTTGTAAACCCTAGGAAGTTGTGTTATCCTAGGGTAAACTTGCACATGAGAGGATAGCTTGGCTAGGTGTGTTAAGCTAAACAAGCTGATGTTCATTTTTTCTAAAAGTCTAGCATAAGTGATGTTTTCAAAGTTCCAAAAGTTGTTGGTGAGATGAAATTTTTATTGATGTTTGAGGGATGGGTAAAGTGTTTGAATTGATCCCAGATGACCTTAAGAGGACCTTAAGACAAAGATAATAAAGAACATGATTTTCCCTAAAAGTGGTTTGAACCAAAAGACCAATGTTTGCATGAAAACCAAATGACTCAAAAGGGACCAAGCACATGTGTGGTTCAATTTTTTGTTATCTTTCTTAGATTTGGTTTGTTTTACCAGAAATACTTTCTTAATTATGTTTCAAACTAAATGTCCAATGTCCTAATTTTCTTTTATCCCACAAAGTGTATTATGTGGAAATCAAGGAAATCAAGGAAAAGGTTTCCTAGTGTTTAACCTTGGTGAAAACAAATTATGATAAAATCCAAGCACTTAGAAACCTATAAGGATATGATCCCTAGGGAAAGAAAGAGTACTTAGATTCGTCAAAGGATATTTGTTTCCCCCAAGGGGTTTGAAATTTGGATCTCTTTGTGGATGTTTATTTTTTGATTATTTTGAGGACCAAACAATGTATTCTCCATTTCCAAGCACATGTACAACCCTAAGATGAAGAGACAATATTTTGTTGGGTTCCCACTTGGACGAATCCAGATATGCATATTTAGTGTGGATGACTAGATCCTTGATAAAACTAGCTCCCCTCCATGGCACACACTTCTCAGGTCAGCCAAGCATCAATACCCATGAATCTCCCATGGCATACTTTTCATCTCTAGAACAAAACCGCATGTATAATGTGGGGCGGCTTCAAAAGACACGACCTTTTGCACCAAAAAAATAGATCGAATTTGGCCTTTTCTAAACAAGAGGTTTTAACTCGGGCATTCCATTCATGGGGGACTATCCATGTGGTGAGAGACCATTGTTTCCCTTCTCGTCGGAATAGTCCTCATGATTCTTGAACTTTCCTTAAGAATCCACACTTATATACCGGTTGGAAGTCGCTTGGCTTTAGCGTGTTCCCGGTTGGGTCGTTCCCTTAGGTGATTAATTTTTCCCACAAGGCATGCCCTCTAAGATAAACAATACCAAGCTAGCATATCCCATAGTTCAATCAACCTTCATTGAAAAATAAAGGGAGAACACTCGCAATATACCATGCTCAGACTCGGATGTTTAGTTCAATTTTAATTCCAAAAATGAAATGTGGAGGCAATTATTTTATTCAACATAAGATCACCAAAATAATTTTTTGATTCTCAAGATCGTCGTGAGGCACGAGAGAAGCGCATACACCCTTTTGATGATATTAACTTGAATAAATAATTACAAGACAAAATAGCACTTGTTCATTTTAATCCCACAAAGCAAAATGAATTCTTTTTAGCGCACCAAATTTAAGTGTGGAAGTTGCCTTGATCAAATTTTTAGACCTTAAACCAGATCTAGTAGATTGTTTCTAAGGTTCTTTTAAAGCCCTTTGTTGCAAAATTTGAAAGAAAATTTCTTTGTTCTTTTTAGGACCCAAATGAAATTTAGTGTTTCCTAAAGCATAAAGTAAAAAAATCCTTACAAAGGGATTATAAGTTCTCCCAAAGTGTTTAAAAACACTTTATACAATGCTATAATAACATTATCAAGAATCCTTGGCCTTTTTTTTCCTTCCTTCACCTTTAATCAAGAAATTTCAGTTTTAGGCAAATTTCAACAATTGTTAGATTTTTCCATTTTTGGTAATTTTGCATGCATGACTTTGAGAGTCCTATTTTTTACCAAGAACTTTCTAAAACTAAGATAGGATGAATTTCCAACTAACATATGCAATTGGAAACATGGGTTTCGAGTTATTAACAAAAATAACTCTCAAAAAACTAGGAAAAAACACTAAAATGTCATTTTATGGGCCAACATGAAAGTTTCAAGCCCCCTAAATGTGCCAAAATGGCCACCCACCTATCTATACTAGGTGGGGAATACATATGCCACGTCATAAAGAAACTACTTGTAAAATTTCAGCCAGAACCCACATCCGAGATAAAAGTTATGACCTTAGGAAGTTTTTGCATCACAAAAAAAAAGTCAAAAAAATCAAAAATTTATAAGTGCGGATCAGTTAGCAAATGCGGTGCAGTTTGGAATAGAAGTGACACTATATAGTGCCGTGTGTTTGACTAGGTGCGGTACTCTACAAAAACAGAGACCGGGGGTGCGGCAAAGTTTGGCATGCGACGTAGTTTGCAACTTTCAAAATCCACGGCAAAGTTTGAAATTTTGAAATTTCTGAGCGGGAAAGTAGATGCGGCATTGTTTAAGAAAAAATCCAATCCAATATAGTACCGCACCTATAAAAGCGATGCAATATAGCACCACGCAAACTATCAATGACGTAGTTTCCTGTGTACACAAAAATGTTAGAAAAAACACGGAATTTGTGAAAAACATGATGAAATCTTTAAGATTTTCCCTCCTTCTAGCGCCAAAATGTGAACCCCAATTTCATACCTGCACATACATAGCAAACAAGCATGATGTTAGATCAAATGCAAGGTTAAAACAAGGATTCCCCATGAAATTAGATTGAAACATTAATATAGGAAGAAAAAATGAAGAACAATGCAAATGAAAGCAAATGAATCCTAGTTTAATGAACAACTATCATCCCCACGGGGGAGTTGGTGTTGATTGTTATGTCAAAATCAACCCTTTTCCAAATCCTTTGTAAGATTGATGATTTGATCCACTTGATGGTTGAATTCCTACATAACCTAGCTAAGAACTTGATAAAAAGATATGAGAATGGCTATGCTTGAACATGGATCTGAGTATAATAAGTTTACTCAAATTGTGGATGGTAGAATGAGAGGAAGAGTCTCTCATTTATAGATTTCAAATTGGAAGAATGAGTGAAATTGAGCAATGTGGGATCATTCAACATCCAATGGACAAGTGCCACTTGTCAAGATGTGAATGGTTGAAGATTGAGCACATTTTGATCAATGTGCAAGTTTGAATTTTGAAGTTGATGAAGTGACATATTTAGGGGGGATGAAAAAATGAATTTAATGTCACTTGGTTAAATGCAAAGGACATGTAAGAGGAATTAAATTTCTTGTTGTATGTACCCATCCACTTGGACTTTTGAATTCAAACTTGAAGGAATATTCCCTTTTTATGCCATGTGAGGAAAAATAGAGATTTAATAAATAAAAGTAATTAATTTATCATGCAAGTTGCATTCTCTAGAGGATGTGACATAGATTAAGATTAAATTAATCATAGATTAATAAATTTAAAGAGAGATTAGGGAATGTGACAACTTTGACTCAAATTTATGAATTGATTTAAATCAAGAATTGAGAGGAAAGGTTTAATTAAATAAATATTTTGATTTATTTAACTAAAGGGGATAATGTTAGATTAAATTAAATAATGTTTAATTTATTCAGTTTAATAAGAAGACTTTTTTGGATTTAATCAAATAAGATGAATTATTTAATTAAAGAGGGATTGAGGATTAAATTAAACTAGTTAATTTAATAAACAAAGGAGAAAGACCTAATTAAATAAATAATGATTTATGTAATTAAGAGATGAACAAGTGATGATAAGTTAAGAAGATGATTTAGGATGAAATGACGTTAGTAGGATTAGGATCAGGTGTATGTATATTTTGCGTGTCTACAGTAAGAAAATTAAAATGCACCTTTATGAAATATTTAGTCTAAGAGCCAAATTTGGATGGAAAAGTTAGTAAGAAGTAGTGTCAAAAGTGGAAAATTAATCATGAAAGCATGGCTAATAGAGCATATAAAATATATTGGAAAAGTCAAGAGAACCTATATCTGCACATAAAAACACTCAAAATAATAATTATATCATACAGTTCATTTGGGAATATATTGCAATGTGGCTTTTACAAAGCCTTTCAAATATACCTTCCCATTTGAACTACTATCTTATAAGAATATAACTAATTATTTAATAACAAAAATAAACAAGTTAGTAAGGTGAATTTATTAATGTTAATCTTAATATTCCAACACCCTACCCTAAGTTTTACATTCAACACAACAAAACATGTTGATTGAAACAAACAAATATAAATAGGCTAAGCCAACATCATTTGATTTTTCTTTAAGTTCCCCCTCAAGAACATCATTGGCTCAAGTTATACAAGTCCACACTATGTGATCCTTTTTCTTACAATAATAACATTCATTTTAATCTTTTAATTATTATTACCTCATTAGTGTAATACATTCTCATGTTGAGAATCAACTTTTAAATCTTTTCCATTGTTCTTTTTTCTTCTCCTAATAGGGCCAAAATCACATCTTCTTGTGTTTGAGAAGTTATTGGACTAAGCATAGAAATAGAATTGTTTTATTTTCAAACTATATAACAAAATATCCTTAGCATCTTCATCATCTAATAGAGCCTTGACTTCTACCAGTTGTCTAATGAGAGATATCAAATTTCTTATGTGAATAAACATAAAGATTATATCTATCATTTTGAATCTAAATAGTTGAAGTTTTAGGGAAAACTTCACATTAACTCTTTTTTGCTCCAAATATTTTATTGAAATTATCCCAAATTTCCTATGATGATTTATCTAAATCTATATAATAAAATTTAATGTCAGAAAGGGAAAGACCAATAATATATTTGACTTTATCATTTGTTTTATGTCATTCCAATAACTTATTTGAAGTTTTAGGTGGTGTTTTGTTCCCATGCATGATTCTCTATTATTCATTTATTGCAACTGCATTTTTTTTTCCAAGTATAAAATTTAAAACAATTTTTTTGTTTAAAAGAATCTTTATCTTAAAAATATGAAATAATTTTTTTTCAAAAGTTAAATTTCAACCTTATCACTCTAAAAAGTACAACTTAAACATCCCTTTCAAACCTTGTAACCAGTTTTGAACCACTCTCCAATTCATTTTTCCTCATCACAAAAATTGACACCATTTTACTATTCTAAACAACTTATTGAATCCTCTTATGCATCAAATTTATTTAATTGTTTCAAAAAAGATAAAAAATAAATTTGAAAATATGACTTTTCAAACTTCACACTTCCTTCTTATTATTAGAAAATGCCATTATTTTAAATGAAAAACACATGAATGCTATAAATGCATTATTTCTATAAGGAAAGAAACCATATATGTCTTTTTAATGACCAATTTAAAGTAGATTGCAAATAGAAACTTGGCCGTTGTATAGAACATTGAAAAAATGATAACAAAGAATAAAAAATATACTACAAAGACCTAGGAAAGGCTAGAGACCCACAATAGTTCACATTCATCACAAACCAACTAGCCTTTACAATGATTTTGCACTCGTTGATTTCCTAAAGAAAACTTTATCTTGAGTAAAATCCATCATAGTCACATATGATCACATCATTCTTGACCATTTAATATCATGAAAAACCTCCAAAATCTAGTATTCAAATAACCCATATCATCAGCAAGACAAGTTCCATCGAGGTGAAATGAAAAGGTCATACTGAGCATATAGGTCTCACTGATGAAGTTCCATCGGTGAGAAAACAGTCTTGTCTCACCGATCAAAGCACATGGAGTTGTATCGGCCAAACCAACACCATCAGAGTAAGATCCCTGAGTCAACCTAAGTACATTTGTCTCGCTGATGAAATATCATCGCCAAAACACTCATCTTTTCTTTTTGAAAAAACAAAGAAACATACTATCACCAAGACAAACTCTACTGGAATGAGTTCAAAATGTCCTCCCGACCCACTATGTCATGCCAATAAGATTACATCAGCAGGAGTCTTGGCGACATACTTGAGATTTAAGGAATAATCATTAGGGAGACTTATAACATCAACAAAATTACTCAATGTCTTAGCAATACACCATGTCTTTCTGATGAAGACACAAATCCAAATCCTCTACACTTTACGATGAAATCATGACTTTACGCTTTGCAGAAACCCAAATCCTTGTTGTGACAACTCGTAACTTCATCCTTCGCAATAAAACTGCTTTGCAAAGATGTTTGAATGATTTATGAGAACAATAGGGCATAAGAATAGTCTCTTTATGTCAATCAAATTAAGTCAGTATACATCTCGTCCACCATTAAAGATTGCTCGTGCACTGGAAAAATGGCTCCAATCGCATTAGATGCAAATTCAAATATCAGTCGTCGATCTTTCACTTCTATCAGATCATCAAACGGTTGCAAAAATAAGCTAACACGATCTCCATCACGACAGCAAGGGCCCACCATATTATGCATCACAAAAACAATCCACATGGCGCTCGCCCATGATATCATGATCAATAAAGACCTCACAAATTCTAATCATTTTATCATTGGCAACAATATATTTCAACCATTAGCAATCCTATTCACTCAACATAGTCACCAGCCTTGTCACTAACCATCGAGCATCTTTTCCATCCAGATTATAACATCGTCATTGATTTGAAACACGTGCATCTTGTAACCACTTTAGTAACCTGCTATATAACATATTAAAACCTGACAGATATATTAAAGCACTTTCATCATCCCTTCGGCACTGTCAGATGAGACACGTGGCACTCACCCATGATATCGCAATCGGTTGAGTTTATGTGGTGGGGTCATCGCGGGATGGTGGGGAATGGCTACGATCAAACGATGGTTGATCAATGGTCATTAAAAGTTATTCCTCCACAGTATAAAACATTTATTAAATGCATAAGGGGACATCACCTAGGCCGATGACAAACAATGGCTTAAGTTGTTTTTAAACATGGGGGCATGGGGCCAACTTAGAATAGGGAAAAATAAAGTCAAGTGAAAGAATTAAAACATTAAATCAAAAGGGGCCCATCTTAGACGAATTGATGGGCATAAGTTGTTTTTAAAACCCCTCTATAGTAAAAACTAAATTAACCAAAACAATAAAATATTAAAAATCCAAAGTTTAAAAGAAAAATATTTTATAAAAAACATAACTATAAATTAGGCATAAACAAACAAAAAATTAATAGGAATAAAATTTAAAAATAAACAAAAATTATTATAAATAACAACAAAATAAACATATAATTTTAACAATAAACAAAATATATTAGAAGAAAATAAATTAAAATATATAATATATAAAGAGAAAATAACCAATTAAGAAATATGTTTTTAAATTATAAAAAATTTAAAAGAGAATAAATTATAAAGAGATTACAAGTATATAAATTATAATTTATAGGTAAACATAAAATTTATAAATTATAAATAATTAATAAGAAAATAAATTGTACGAAAATATAAAATTACAAATAAGAATATATTAAAAATGCATAAATTTAAAATTAATTAACAAGAAAAATGAAAAGAGATTAAAAACAAACAAAAAATTTAAAAGTAACAAATAACTAGAAATTTCACATTGTTGTGCAATGGGTACGCCGAAATGTCTAAAAATTGGTGTGCAAAAAATATCTCAATGGAGAAATGATAAGTTGATACCAACTATGCATCCACTTACAAAACCTCTAAATTAGGAAGATAATCAAGCTCCATTACTCGAATCATATTAGTTTTCAATAGGAAGAGGAAGAGGGAGAGAAAGAGGGGGGAGATCAAGAGAGGGTAATGAGATGGAGATGGAGATGGAGATGGAGATGGAGGAGGGGGATAGGAGAGGGGAGAGAGAGAGAGAGAGAGAGAGAGAGAGAGAGAGAGAGAGAGAGAGAGAGAGAGAGAGAGATACATATAGAGATGGGAAGTGATATATAAAGAGAAGTAGAGTGAGGAAGATATATATGGTAGAGAGATGGAGAGATAATGAGATAGAGATAGAGAGAGAGATGAAAGAAGAAATATGGAGAGATAGAGATAAAGGGGAAAAGAGATATAAATATAGAGTTCTAGGAAGAGTGAGAAGGAGAGAGAGACATGTCTAGAGATAGAGGGAGACAAATAGATAGATAGGGGGTAGGGAGGGAGTGAGTGAGGGAGATATGGGGAGAGATAGAGAGAGGGAGGAAGAGAAAGGGATAGAGATAGGTAGATGAGGGATATAGAGAAGAGGGGGAAGAGAGGGAGAGAGATAGGTAGAGAGGGAAAGGGAGAGGGAGAGAGAGAAGAAGAAGAGGGAGAGAGATAGCTCAATATATAGAAAGGGAAAGGGAGAGGGATAAATATAGATAGAGGGTGATATAGAGAGATAGAGAGGGATAGGGAAGGAGAAAGTGAGATAGGGAGATAGAGGTAGAGGTAGAGGTAGAGTTAGAGAAAGATATGGATATGGAGAGAGAGATATGGGGAGAGAGGAAGAGATAGCTCAATAGATAGAGAGGAGAGAGGGAGTAATATAGAGATATGGATAGAGGGGTCAAGAGTGAGAGAAAGAGAGAGAGGGAGAGAGATAGAGAAGGGGAATAGGGAGTGTTTATGTATATGAGTGAAAGACAGAGATAGATATGCATAAATAGAGAGAGAAGTGTAGACAAAGATAGAGAGATATAGGGGAGAGAGAGGAAGATAAATTGAGAAATAATGAGAAACACAAAGATAGAGAGGAAGACTGAGATAGAAATATAGATAGAGGGTGATATAGAGAGATAGAGAGGGATAGGGAAGGAGAAAGCAAGATAGGTTGATAGAGGTAGAGGTAGAGGTAGAGAAAGATATGGATATGGAGAGAGATATGGGGAGAGAAGAAGAGATGACTCAATAGATAGAGAGGAGAGAGGGAGTAATATAGAGATATGGATAGAGGGGTCAAGAGTGAGAGAAAGAGAGAGAGGGAGAGAGATAGAGAAGGGGAATAGGGAGTGTTTGTGTATATGAGTGAAAGAGAGAGATAGAGACAAAGATAGATATGCATAAATAGAGAGAGAAGCATAGACAAAGATAGAGAGATATAGGGGAGAGAGAGGAAGATAAATTGAGAAATAATGAGAAACATAGAGATAGAGAGGAAGATTGAGATATAAATATCTCTCTTTCTCTTTCTCTTCTCATCTCTTTCTCTCTATAAATATGTCTATCTCTACCTCTCTCTCCATATATATCCCTCTCTACCTCTCTCTCCATCTTTCTACCCCTCCATCTCTCTCTTTCTCTCTCTTACTCTCTTTTGACATCCCTATTTATCTCCCCCTCTCCCTCTTTTATCTCTGGATATCTCTTACTCTATATATGTCTTTGCCTCCTACTTCTCTTTATCTTTCCCAATCTTTCTATGTAACTATCTAATCAAAATTTAGTTTTGAATCTCTCTCTCTCTCTAACTTCTAATTTAGATTTTAGATTTATTTTATTATACAAATAAAAATAAAAATTTAAAATATAATTATTCTATAATTGGTATGAGTTTTCCACAGTCCATGCTCCATAACGTTGCAATATATAGCTTTTGGATTCAACTGTGTAAGTTTTTTTGTCGACGTTTTGGATCACACATAGTGATCCATCATCACGAAGAGGAAAAATGAAATGAGATTGCAGAACAAGTCTTAATAAAGGGAGAGGGAGAAGAGAAAGGACTACAAAAAATTGAGAAAACAATAAAATAATACCATAAACAAAAGAAAAAGCAAGACTTGTCTACTAACCTCATGTCCCCATGCGACTACTTAACTCTATTTTCTGCTTAAATTTAAGCAGCGAGAGTGTTCCCATGCATAAATTTGATTGTTGGGAGAGGATAATTTGGAATCTTTTCCTATTTTAAAGGAGCAACTATTGTTTAGGAAGTTAAAATAAGCTGTCAAAAAATAGGGGGGGCTGAAATTAAGTAGCAACTGCTTATTGTGAAAAATGCCATGTGGCTTTACAAATTTCCTTCCCTCCTTTTTATTTACCTCCAATTCTTCCCTTTGAATTTTCCCTCTAAATTTTTCCTACATTGATACAGTGCAATAACAAGATACATATTTTCATATAGAAAATTAAATTTTCAGTCTTATTGAAAGTATACATTTTATTACAGTTCTTTGAAATATAGATCTTGCTCTAAATCTACCCATTTTAAAAGAATTTAATTGCAACATAGATTTGTTTTTTAACTTTATTTATAATTGTTTGAACTTTATAACTGTTTGAACTATTTTTTATCTTTATTTATAACTATGCAACATAGATAATTAGTGTAAAATCGAATGCAAATTCTGCTAGCATCCTTTCTTGTCTATATAGATTGAGAGAATTATAACAGATCTGAATGTCTTCATTTGTTAATTCTTAGTCAATAATAACATATTTGAATTCCCTGTCAATAATTCTTTGTCAAAATTAATAGAGCAACAAATGGTAGTTAAATATAAAAATATATAGTTCATAAAAATTAATGACAAGGATTGATAATTAAATATAAGAATATACAGTTGAATTATGTTCTTATTTTAATAGAGGAAAAAACAATTTAAAAAATATACATTTTAAAAAATACAATTTAAAATGATTGTTTAAAAATAAGCAGCAAAATCAAATAT
>CM021100.1:602149766-602176125 GCA_007115665.2 Sequoiadendron giganteum | reverse complement strand
CAATTGTTGAAATCAAAATTCAAGATCAATCTATCAATGAGCACTTTGAAGATGTTTCTACCCCATCTGATGATCAACTCACCATACATCAAGAGCCATTTTTTAGTCATAATCAAGACCCCTCCTACAAAGATCTATTTCAAGGAGTGTTGATGTTATTTGATCCTATTGATATAAGCTACGATCCATCCACCAATGATCATATCGAAAATGTCTCTACATCGCCTTATGAGTTAGAGGACATATCTCAAGAATGTATTCCAAAGCATGATCAAAATCTTCCATCAAGGTCTAGCAATGGCCCTTTCAATGACATATTGACATCATTTGACCTCATGGTTACAGATATTGAAGGAATCCATAGCTTAACACTTGATCCAAATCCATTCAAAGATCAAGAAGATATTAAGCCACTTCCCATGCCTAATGACGATGTCCAAGAATCCCTTCTAAGCAATCCATCCTTTGAAATCAACCCATGTCAAGAGCTTGATCCAAAGCATATTGAAAGCAATTCCGAAACTAGTCAAGATCAAGAATTCGTATCTCCAAGATAGTACATTGATCTAATGGGAACTCTTTTATCTATACAAGATGCCACAAATGATGATCGTATCCATATAGCACACACTCCTCCATCTACCCATGAGATGCTTTCGTTGGATGGATACGTAGATGATCATCATTCAAAACAAGAGTCTCATACTCTTGAAATCATTACTCAGAAACAAGAGTCTCCTACTCTTAACATTGGTACACATGATTAAAATATGGAAAAATTTGGAGACATATCAGAAGCAAATCATGAAGAAGGCTTCTACAAAAGCTGTAAATCAGAAACGTCCTTTGGACACCTATTAGAAGGAAATCATGAAGAAGGTTTTTGCAGAAATGATGAATCAGAAACAACATCCTATGAATTGAGTCATGAGGAAGAGTTTTATGAGGACACTAAATCATCAACACTTCTTGAAGAAGTAGTACAATATGATATTTCACAAGATGAAGCTAAAGATACCAATCAGGCATTCATCCCACATATGGAGGATGCTATCACTTATAAAGTTGGATCACTTACCTTTCTTAGGGAAAGCTATCTCATCAATAAAGAAGTTGTCACTTTTGAAGATCCACCACAGAGCAAAGAAGGATTAACACCTTGTTTCCAAGGTAAATCATATCCTATGGCAAATAAATTTTTTTAGCAGATGAATTATCAAGGCAATGGATTAGGTCTACATGAACAAAGAATCCTAGAACTAGTGCAGATTATCAGCAATCCTAAGCATCAAGGCCTTGGTTATTCGACAATCAAGGGATCTCAACATATCAGTGATACCTCTACAAAACTGGGGGCAACTTCATCTCGAGCAAATGTCAACATAGGGAGCACGAAGAATCTTTATGATGAAATCGATGCCAATACTACAACCCGCCACGCCACGAATCTTCATCCACCCATCACCCCATCCACAAACTGGGACCAACATCAAAAGGGATATTTGAATCAAAGTATGAAGAAAATTATCAAAGAAAAAGAAGCTAAGAAGCACAAAGAACAAATCAAATACACATGGATACCAAAGAATACAAAGAATGATTATCCCTATCAAACTCCATTAGTCAAAGAAACTATGGGGCAAAATCAGAAAGGGAAAAGTATCCATCAAAGATGTCCACAAAGGAAAAAATAGGCTTCTCAAGCAACATACAAAGTGTATCAAGCAATTGGTCCCAATTCCATGCACACTTGCATATCCACCCATCATTCCTCATCTTCCCAAGTTTGGAGAGTCAAAGGTTCCAAACTATCGACCAATCCATCTTTTATCCCTAAATACACTCCATCCATGCCTCCACGTATTATATCCAACTCTCGCATTCACCATGTGTTGGAAACGACCCTTCATCATAGGGATTCAAAAAGCACCCCATCACGATGTTGGCACAAAGACAAAGTTAAGTCCATTATCAACAAAGCAGAACAAATTTCTCAAAATTTGCATTCAAGTGCACATGTCTTGGCAAGGAAACTTCTTCAAGTAGGATAACGATGGCATATTATGATAGAAGCATCAACATCAACACCACCAGGTGGTTCAACATCATCTTAAAATCTCTCATAACATACAAAAAAATCAAAAAAATGTCTTGAAAAAATGGTCACCTTGATGAAAACCTGGCAAGCAGGAATCTTGGTGATAACAAAAAAATATAAAAAATATAAAAATGCAAAAAAAATCAGAAAAAGGATTGAAAATAGTAAAGAAAAATATCGTCCTATAGTGAAAACCATTTCGGTGGCACTTAGGACAGGTACCATGATGAAAACCTGGCAAACAAGTGTCATGTGTAGAATCAAGCATCTACGTGTGCCACTTCAGGAGAAAGTATCTTATCACATCCATAATAAAGCCAACTTTCCAACCATATCATCCATTTATCCATGAACCATTTAGCCAACCCAATACCATCCATCTACCTTATCTAGATCTTGATGAAAATTTTCGAGCATACTTTAAATTTGTTTATGGTAAACATCTTGACATGGGTCATTTTCACTGATCCTATCCAATCCCAATGTTATCTGAGCCTTCAAGTATTATCCGAATGATAATCCTCTATTTTGAACACCCTTATCTTATCACAAGATAATTCATATCCACTTGTTCAAGAATCCACCCATGGTCGTTCAAACACTGCTAGACACTGGGGGTAGATAATTACATCTTGCTTCATGAATAAATCTTGATATATATCATCCAACTTATTTGGTAATTCGAACATTGGAAAAACATGACATCAACTTGGCCAAGCATTTGTGAGCCAAAAATCCAAATCACTAGCCCATGGCATATTTTGACAAAAAGACGTTCCTTATCAAGCTTTATCTTTCATCGAACATCAATCCAAGCAATCCATATCAGTTGCATCTAATGTGTACTTCAGCATCACATCAAAATCATCAAAGCTATTTTATTCCAAATCAAGCTTCATCAATCTTGATCAATCGAATCCAATCAATTATCACCTTGTTTGACTTAACACACTTAGTCAAACTATCATCTTGTGCACGAGTTTACTCTAGGATAACACAACTTCCTTGGGTTTACAAGTTCATTATCATCACTTTGTTTGGCTTAACACACTTAGCCAAATTATCAAATCCATAATCACCTCATTTGGCTTAACACACCTAGCCAAATTATCCTTTTTGTACGAGTTTACTCTGGGATAACACAACTTCCTTGGAATTTACAAGAAGCGACATACATCCAGAAGTCTCAGAAAATCAATACTATGGGATTTTGGATGATATACTTGAATGTGACTTTAAGTCCTTCAAATTAGTTATGTTCGTCACCCTATGGTATAGGCTACGATTGAATGAAAATGATCCCGAGAGAACTATTATTGAACATGATAATGGATTTACCATGGTTAATACAAGGTATTTTGAGCGAGCTAGAAATGAGCCCTATGTTCTTCCAAGCCAATGTGAGCAAGTATTTTACTTAGAGATTCTAGGTAAACTAGGTTGGTCATATGTTGTTAGACATGATCCAAGAGGAAGGCTAGTAAAGTATAATGTGGTGGAAGAAGAAGATATCGAAAAAATAGAAGATGATGTAGATGATGATCAGGATCAACAGTTAGTTGATGATGTGCCTGGCGAAGATGTTGAAAAGGAGGAACTAGATCATGATGATGTAGGAGTTAATGTTCATGAATATGATATTTGTGTGGATGATGACATTATCAAAACTGATATCAATGACGATGATGATGATATGACCAATCCTTATAATGTCAAATCTGGATCGGATGATATAGACAAAGAGTTGGATGAAGAATAAGATCAATGACATTGAAATGTATGAGTTATGCGATTGTATTATCTATTTGATATTAATTTCTTGATAGAATTATATTTGACTTATGTGGTTATATAATTAATTCATGATGTTTTTAATTTTTATGCCATTACATAATTAGTTCATGATGTACTTTTTAATGTTTAATTTTAATTCATGATGTTACAACTATTGTAGCTCTCCTAGAAATTTCCATATGATCATAATGAATAGTGTTTTGTGAAATTTCATGAAAGATGACACATTGATCGTAGTAGTGAAATAATTGAAAATTCATTTATATTTTTTAGACCAATCACCCTTCACAATGTCATTTTTAGGATCATCTCCAATTTGATTACTAGGACACATATGGTAGGATTTGATTGGCTTATCTTGGACGAACATTCTGGCTTTGTGTAATGTGAGAAAATTTTGGATAGGGTAGTGGTGCAAGAGCACCTACACCTCATAAAGTGATCATTGTAAAGGTTGTTGATGGTTGAGGATTTAAAATACAAGCTCTTGAGATTCCAAAATTTGTGATTTTCTTCAAAATTTCTATATTTTTCTTGTTTTGCAGCACTATACGGTCACATACAGCCATATTTTGATATGAAATGAATTCCATGTCATGGAGATATGTGTTATATTTTATTTGAATATGATTTTATGGATTAAGACATTGATTTGAGTTAGAAAGCTTCATTTCTTTGCATACAACCCGATTACCCTATTTTTGAGGGTTTTGTAGTCCAAACATGATATAAAAGGGCTCTTCCACTTTTGGTGATTATTGTAGCTTGTGTAAGAGGCCCCATGGATAATTTTTTAATTTTAGGATGCATGAATAGGGAGTAAAATGATAAATAAAGAAGGTATAGTTGTTGTCCTCAAGAGTTTTGTGAAGAAAAGCATGTGAAATGAGAGGTTCAAGCCTAGGTTTCAACAAATTATGTATGGGTAATCTGATTTTATGAATTTTTACCCATGTAAAGACCTAATGGGTTGTGTCTAAGTTGGTTTTGAGGTCTCAAAGGTTGTGGAAGTAGGAGATTCAATAAACCCTCATGATTTTGGTCTAAAGCAAGGGTTTTTGGGTTTGGCAAGAATTTGGCTATACAAGTGGAATCGTTTTTGTGGATTTGGAGGTTTGGAGACTGTTAGCTCTCAAAAATGAAGGTAAGAATAACTCAAAAGGTTTCCAATCTCTTGATATGTTTTAGGGTAACAAACAAGGCCAAATGATTTGAATCTTCTTCTCTTCAGGTGCTGCCAACCCTAGGTGGGTCTACCTTTGCAAATTGAGCAGACTTAAGTGATGTGATTTTGTTTACAACAATCTATTCACAATGGAAATCTTATAGTGAAAAAATATAATCCTAATAAATTGTATGTGTAATATTAGAATATGTTTAGTTAATAGATGTAAAAAATAAAATGGATAAATAACTTTGCCAATTTAACTATATGCATATATAACTTTAAGTTATTTTTATTTTAACTAAAAGTACTAAAGTTACAACATACAAATTAAATGATATTTATGATTGTAAAATTTATAATTAAATAAATCTCTCAAAATCCTTTTTGTCCTAATTTGAAAATAATTCTATATTATAGAATACATTTATTTAAATTTTAAGATGAAAATAGCAAGAAAAAATCAAACAAATATCTTTATGAAATAAGTATATTGGCATGAAATTAAATATGATTTGTATTCCAATGTAAAAACTACAAAGAATGGAAACAATTCTTTCAACACATAAACTATTATGTAGTATTCAATTAAAATGATCTAAATAGTCTAATAATTTGACCATTAGCATATAGAAATTTCTATAGAGTTGTAGATCTCTTCCATTTCAAAAACACAAAACAATATTAGGTAGATAATCAAACATCTTTCATTTCTGTAGTGACTTTTTTATCGTAGAGGAACTAGTATATAGTATACAAAGAAAACCAACAAACCCACAACTACCCCTATTTTGAAGGAGTTTAGTTTTCTCCCCTTCCCGATCTCCCTAATATTCCCAGATTATTGTAATTGACTGAAAGGAATTTAATTCTTCTTTAAAGAACCCAATTAATCATATCACATAGGTACAAAAAATGTTCACTGATAAATTGAACATATACTTGATATTTCAACTTAAATAATCAAGAAACATTAGGTTGGAGACAATCAAATAATTGGAGAAATTCAACAAACAATTGATACCAGAATGGGACCACCAAATTAGAAATCTTTCATTATCTCCTTCAAAATCTTATACATGCAACATGGTCCTTTTGGATATAAACATTCTGAAATATTATGTTTCTTGCTATCTATCTTCTATTCTACTACTACCCTCTTATTCATTTCTACCAAAAATGGATATTTATACATCAACCGTATGAAAGGACACATCATTTCAGAAATGTCTTGTGCTTGAAACAACAATAAAATTAAAAAGTAATTAGGCTTTGTTAAGCCATAAGTGAAATTTTGATAAGTGATCCAAGTAGTCTTGGTGCCCATGCCTATCTACATCTCCCAATACGTTTCGAATCTTGATCTCCATTTTCACCATCTTCTCATTCCGTTCGCATGCTTCATCTAATGTTATATCTTTCTCGGTAGCCATCTTCAAAATTTTCTGCAGTACTGACTCAATTTCATCTTTCCACCTAGTCATTTCTTTTAATCTCCCTCTATCATCAAAGAATGCAGTCAATCCCTTGTTGGTGGCATTAGTTAATCCCTGTGCATCCCCTCACAATTCTTCAAAGAAGTTTTTATGCTTATTCATAAGATGATTTGCAGCCTCAATTGCAGCTTTATCAGGAACATCCCTCTGGTTCATTTCTTGGAGCTTCTCTAGGATCCTACCATCCGTTCTTTCATTTTCTCGTAATGCATCAAAGTTTTGTGAGTGTATTCCCCAAAGCTTATTCAACCAGGTTGTTAGACTGGCTTGTGTCTTCTTAATCAGTGCAACAAGTGTGTCATACTTTCCTTGAGAATATGCACTCGACCCTTCCCAACGATCTTTTGTTTGTGAACTTTCACCATGGGTGAACAACTTGGTTGACCCCATTGTAACTCCTAATAAATCTTTCAGGTGCTCGTTTTCTCTCAGCATTCTTTCATGATTAGTTTTGTACATTTCCTTTTCCTTGATCAACGCCTATATTTGAGATTTTTTTAGTTTTGCTACATTAATCCCAATCTCTATTGTCACCACAGGTTCAACCTCCCCAACTTTTAGGGTCATAACATGCCTGAATGCCTTCTCAGTATCAATGCCAACTAATTTCCTATGAGGTGGATACAAGGCCCAAATCATTAATGAG
This sequence comes from Sequoiadendron giganteum, assembly GCA_007115665.2. Lineage (NCBI taxonomy): Eukaryota > Viridiplantae > Streptophyta > Pinopsida > Cupressales > Cupressaceae > Sequoiadendron > Sequoiadendron giganteum. The sequence continues at coordinate 602,168,926 of CM021100.1, read as the reverse complement.
TCTTCATCTGGATTGTACTTTGATCCTGCATAAACCTCTGTCACCTTTTTTGGGCTGAGCTTGTGTGTAGCATTACTATTTTTCAGGAAATTGTCAAAGACTAGTGCAGAATTGAGATCTAATCCTAGAAAAATCATGACACCAACACTTTCTAGCATTTCCCTTCCCTTTTCAGGGGTCATACCTGCCATCTCTCTTTCCACATCAGTTTTTAAATTGCTCAACAACTGTTCTTCATTACCTGGTGTGACATTGTCAACCAGTTCTCTTATCTCTTTTCCGTTTTGTCTACATAGGAATGTCTTAAATTTTGGAGATTTTATAAATTCATCATCTACTACAAAGGACTTATATTCTACATGCTTTGCATCTGTATCTACACTTTCTTCAATATTCAAATCACTAGCAGGAGAAGCGTAATCCTAAGTTCTTAACCTTGACATCTTGTTAGGTAGATGTTCTAGTACATTAGCCTCATATGTCTCTTCTCTGGAAAACAACAAATCTATATCTTGCAACTCTTGATTATGTTGTTCAACCACCATTTATGCTTCCTCTTCCTCCAAGTTCCTAATCATATCATCAAATTGGTACGGCACATGGTTATACCCTCCAAAGTTTATCCTTTGTTTAGCAGAATTGATATACCCTTATGGATCAAAATTCTTTCTCAAAGGTCCTCTTTTCATTTTATATTGTAGTAACTTATCCAAAATCAGATTATACCCTTCCTTTGCTAATACAGTAAAATCATCAAAGCATAGTGTACTGGGTATAAAATCCTGTTTTCCAAAAGAACTTAAATTCATAACACTACAAAAATCCATTTGCCTAACAATTTCCATGTATGCAATCTTGTCAGGAACCATTTTAGGCAAAATGAATGGGGCATCTTCAAATCCATAAACCCTAATCATGGTAGCATTCTCCAAAAAATACCAATCCCCCCAATTGTGGCTAATTGGTCCATTGAAATCTTTGGGCTTGAGAAACCTCTGTATCCCATCAGACAAAGAATAAGCACATGGATGATTATAAAACTTGTACAATGGTTTCACAAAATTTTCTTCAAAGTATACAAAACTAGAGTTAGCAAACATGTTGTTCCAAACAACAGTCCATGATTGAATAGGTAATGACATGCCTTCCTTATCAAACTGTGAAATTCTCATCTCCTAAGGCCACAACCCTAGTTCCTATGTGAAGTACAACACTATTGCATCAACAGTGAGTAAGGCCTGAGGTGTAAGATAGAGGCTCCACCTTTTATTGCCATCAAACCAGAATTGAGCCCTTTAAAAATATATGAGGCATAATAAAAATGTCTAGAGTTGTGATACTAAATATCTGCTGAAATTACCATGGACACAATTTCCATATACTTAGGGACTTCCATTCCCAATACTTGACCCACTGAGAAATAAGTGTATTTCATATAGGGCTCAAAAAGATCTACATGGAATGGGGGTCCTTCACTATCTTCTAGCGGAATTGGTTTACCACCATGTCTAATTTTGTGCAAGGGAAATCTCCAACCCTTGTAAATGGTGTCCATCCTTCTGAATTCTTTTTCCAGCTCTTCACATATAATATTTTTCTTGCATACCCCTTCCAATTTAAAGACTTCGCCTATTGCATCCTCCGATATGTGTATCAATGGTTTCCTAGATGGGTCACAGATAGCTTTAAGTCTCAAATTATAATGAGTGGCCAACAATTTCACCAGTTCAGCATTGACAAAAACATTAGGGAAAACTAACTTTCCTAGATTAAGCTTCCATGGGTTACATACTAGTTCAAAGCGATTCCTCCCATAGTAATGAAAGCTAAATAGTTTATAACCTCTTATTGGAGTCCAAGTATCTCCTATGAGCTTACATTTATCATCTAGTTTATCCACTTCTTCCCTAAGTTGTGCAAAGCATCTAGCTTTGGGTCCAGAGCCAGGTAGTTGGTCGATAAGATCTTGATTTAGCTTATGCTTAGTACCCTCTGGCTGAATTTCAATTTTCTGCTTTTTCCATTTTGAGTGACCACTTTCCCCATTTTTCTACCCTTTGATTTTCCTGAACTAGTGGATTCCATTCTTCAAAATTGCAAATTTAAGGTATGAAGAACTTACTATTTTTTGACCGAGATTTTGAACTGAGAGAATACCTTGGTCCTTCGCTCGCTCCTCTGCTTCTTCCGCTGTCAATTTTGCAATGATTTTTTCAATTGAATTCGTCTTGATTCCTTAAATTACTTATGCTTTGTGGTGCCATTAATGTTTTAGCTAAAACACGATTGTAGTTGGTTTTTTCGAAACTCTCACCGTCACATCATGTAATTTTTCAGCCAAACATTTTCAAATCTCAGGCGATCCTTTTGTTCGAGCCTTCACCAATGTTCATTAAACACCCGCTAGTACTTCTCGTAGTTTCCCCAACACCTTAATTAAGTCTTCCCAACAGTTACCCTTTCAGTCTTAATTATATCACTACAACTCCCACTAAATTAACCTATCGATGTGACTTTAGCAAGTCGAGCAGACAATCCTCATCTTACTCTGGAGATGTGTATCTCACCGAGATATTTCCTTTGTAAATTTTGATCACTAAGACATAACGATTTTCTTGCCGATGGAATTGCACTCGTTGTGACCTTCTTATCTCTCCCTGCTAAAGTTTATCTCACCAATGAATTTTTTCATCGGTGAAACCATGAACCATGTCTTTCCGATAATCATTCTCTCCAGACATGTCACCAAGTCCAATCATGTCGGTGTATCATGGAAGGTCGACAAGACTCCTCGAATTCTTCTCGGTAACATTGTCCCATCGACAGAATCCACCTTTGTTTTATCGGCAAGACTGGATGAATGTCTCGGGCTGACTTCAGGAACCTTACTCCGATGACTCTAGTTTGGCCGATATATTTCCTTGTGCTCCAAGTGATAAGACATATGTAAGCTTGATATGACTTCATACCGTCACGTCGATGCTCATTATCTTGCCGCTAGAGACTGTGAACTATATTTTCCCGATATATATCCTCAAATGAGATTTCATCGGTATGAAATTCCCGACCTCTTGCTGATATCGGTATGTAAGCTATCATTTTTTGTCAACCTAGGTGGTGTCCCCTTGTCCATTTAATAAATGTTTTATTTTTGCAAGGAACAATTTTAAATGACCGTCGATCAACCATTGGTTGATCTCAGCTGTTCACCGCAATCTCGTGATGACCCCACCACATAGTCTAAACTGATTGCGATATCATGGGCGAGTGCCACATGTCTTAGTTGGCAATGCTGAAAAGATAATCAAATTGCTTTAATATATCTATCAGGTTTTAATGTGTTATACGATAGGTTACTAAAGTGGCTACGAGATGCACGCACTCAAAATGAATAGAGATGTTATAATCTCGATGAAAAAGATTCTCGACAGTTATGTTCAACACTGGTGACTGTCTTGAGTGAACACGATTTTTGATGGTGGAGATCAACGGTTTCCTACCATTGTGTGATCAAAAGATGCAAGGTGTTTACTGATCACGATATCATGGGCGTGTGCCACATGTATTTCTTTAGTGATGCATAATGTGGCAGGCCCTTGGTGCTAAGATGGAGATTACGTCAGCCTTTTTGAAGGCAGTCATTTGATGATCTGACAAAAGTGAATGATCGATATTTGGAATTTGAATTTTCATCAAATGCGATTGGAGCTGTTGGCGCAGCATGCAAGTATTCTTTAATGGCAGACGAGATGTCTACTAGCTTGATTTGATCGACATAAAGTGATTTTCTTTCACTCTATTTTCTCACAAAGTATTCAAGCACCTTTGCGAAAGCATTTTCAGAGCCAAGGACGAAGTTACGAGCTGTCACAACAAGGATTTGGTCTTCTACAAAGCATAAATGCCATGAGTTGTTTTTTGTGCTTCTTGGTAAATTTAATTGAGATTTTGAGAAGAATTGTGGTGTTCTTGTCAGAAAGCTTGTTGATAGTTGTTTTAGGGATATTGGTTAGTTGAATTGTAAGAAATTGCAAGGTTTTTCTATAAATTTTTTTTATGTATAGCCCTGGTTTGTTCAAAAGATTTGAAATTTTAAGGAAGCCCTAGTTTACTTGAGATGGCACTGCCAAAGCAGCATTCTGGCCATGTTGATTATTTTAAGAGGAATTTGTATGATGATTTCCTGGATCAACTCCTATTGTCAACAAATGATAGGAAGAGGGGTTTGGTTTTGATGCATGGAAGAACCCTAGGTGAAGGATTAGTATGCAAGAATTCCAACATTGCATATGCTAGGGTTCCCATGACTGGTCTGGAGATGTTTAGGTTGTGGTATAGACAGCAGAATTTGGCTCACCCTTTCTCAAATGGTTGGAGATATGACATGGGGAAGCTAGTGGTGCCAAATGTGTTCCCCGATGTGGATTTTCTCAGGTCGGTGGCAGCACGTTATGACCCTATTAAGAGAGTGATCAGAGATAATGATGGAGGGATTTTATTAAGTATAAATAGGGAATAAATTCAACAAGTTTTTGACCTAAGTGAACCTAGTTTGTTCTTGATTTAGCTAAATCTTGAGGAGATGAAGCAGGAGTATGCAAATTCAAAGTCACTTTTCAAGTTGAAGTTGCTTCCTCCTCATCTGGCAAGCGTAGGTAGTTCAAGGATTTATATCAATCCAAGTGACCAAGAGCCTTTTAGGCTAAGTTGTTCTGCAAACCATTTCTTGGCTACCTTCTATTCATTGTGCCAAATGTTGGGTTTTAACCCTAACACAGTAATGCCAATTTCCTATCTGTTTATGGGGGTACAAATACAACACCCTAATTTCTCTGTGGTTTATGATTTTGCATCTTTTATGGTAGAGAAGATACATGAAGGGCTATTAAAGTTGCATGTAGAGGATGCACGCACTCCATTCTTTTGGTATTCCCCACTGATGTACATGTTCTTGTACAAGAATGTTGACTTCTTCTCAGAGAAGATGGAGTTGAGGTAGGAGGTAAATGGAGAAAGATTATCATTGCAGGCTTGGACTGCAAATTTATCATACAACAGGGAGAGTGTCAGTTTTGTACAATTTGGCAATTGCTTTGCTTCCACACTCAGGGCTCGGTTGATAGTAAATGTACCTAGGATCCCCAAGGATTTACATTAATTTCTCATACCAAAGGGGAGGAAGCCAAATTTAAAATTTTGTCACAACTGGGGTGACATTATCTTGTACCCAGTCAGCATTGTTTTAAGGGTGTATGGATTCCAATGAACTCCACATATCCTCCCATTCAATGTGCCAACAAGAGTGGGGTTTGTTGAGGTTATGTGGCAAATAGATTGTATTCATGAAGACAACCTAAGAAGGAAGGGAAAAGGGACTCTTTTCCCTAATTATACTGTTGTGTCTGATTTTGTTTTCTCAAAGGGAGGATGGGTCCACTTTGGGATGTTTTTTTATGATTTTCATTTAAGGTGTGGTCCCAGGTGACAACATGACCTTGAGGGATTCTTTGCCCTTTTTAGACAATGGATAAAAGGTGACAAGTTTGCACATGAGTTCAATTTTTCTGAGGATCTGATTAGGAATGAATTTGATTTGAACAAGCAGGAATTGAACAAGGAAAAATGGATTGAATATGAGAAGTTATTGGCCATTGTGCATAAAATGGATCCCAAATATGATCCATTAATGGAATTCACCCCATTCCACAAGAAAATTGATTTCTTGATGGACAAATTCAAGGAGATCATGGGTGTTTTGATGACAAAGAAGGTCAACTTGGAGTTGAACTTCGGCATACAAAAGCCAGATGTGAGGCCTTCTGAAAAAAGGCCAACATATCAACCCATGGTGAATTGGCCTCTTTATAAGAGAAAGAGGAGTGATAGTAGTGATGAGGAGGAGGAAGATAAGAAAGGAAAACAAATCATGAAGGCATCAACACAACCAGGTTCGAAGATCGGAGCACGTGGAGGAATAAATATCATTGATTTGGACTCATCAACATAAGATAATCCTACACTACCACCATCAGAGCCAAGCCCTAAGAGGCAAAGAGTTGAAGAGGCACAAGAGACTCTGATGGATGAAATCATTGTCACAGATCAGGACATGCAGGTTGGTATTCCTTCCCCTTCCAGGTCAACTCAATTGGTTCTGTTTGATATGGATGTGAAGGGACAATGTGTGCAAGATGCCAGGATGGAGAATGAGACTAGAAGAATATCAGGACAAATGTAAAATGAGAAGAGATTTGAAACCTGATAGGTCTAACTAGGAGAATGATGATGAAGTAAAGGCTGAATTGATGGAAGAATTCAAGAGCATCACTCCTGAGGAGGGGAGGAAATTAGTAACTCAGGCTGGTGTGATAATTTTTCCTAAATGGGATATAGCAGATGCAATATCATTTAATGCTATTTTAAAATCCAAGCATCCCATGCAAAATTATAAGGAAGAGGTCAAGGCAGCATTGCAAGATTCTACCTTTAGTGAGGAGTATGAGACCCTAGCAATTTGGGCATTGGCACCTCAGGGCAGAAAGCTTAATGTTACTGAAATTAGCCCAAACCTAAGGGGAGGGTTAATAATAAAGAGATCCTCTGAAACTTCAGCTACAGAGGCTACAAACCTAACTGTGAATGTGGCCAAATTGGCCTAGAAGACTTATGAGAGGGAAGAAGTTGACAAGAAGAGCTTAATGGAGAAATACAATATTATAATTGGAGAATACAGTAGGGTGCAACAAAGGAATGTTGAGCTGCAAACTGAGGTGGATAGGTTAAAGTATAGGCAAGTTGGGGAGTCCTCAAGTGTTCTTGGTATCATGACACTGCCTTCCACATCAGGATCAGTACCTCCTACTTCTCCAATTGTTTCTACTCTAGAGTCCCACATCCAAACTCCTTCTCTCAGTCCTACATTAGAGTCAGTTGAAGAAGAGATTGAATACTCTGTGGATCCTACTAAGAAGCATTTGTTGAATAAGATTATAGAGTTACAGGCAACTTTAAAGGCAAGTGAGGAGGGAGCACTTGTAAAGCAGAGTGAAGTTGTTGAAATAGTTTTGAGGCACTTAAATGAAAAGGTTGATGGTAGATTACCATCAGTATATTCTTTGTATTCTTTATTTTTGGATGCAATAAAGAACATTACTAGGGATCAGGAAGTAGTTTTTCCCTTAGTTGAGAAGTGGATCCTTAGGGCCAATGATTTAGATATCATGTATAAATCCTCTAGATTTGATATAGATAATAGGCCCCAATCATTAAGGCCTACTCAAATTTTTGTAAAGTCACTGCAAGGTTTTCAAGCCTTACTAGATGATTTGAGTAGGAAAATCAGAGAATTGGTAAAGAGTTTTGATGATTGGAGTGATACATCTTTACCTCTGATAATTGATGCACGGGGAAATGTTAAATCACTGCAGCAGTGGCAGGATAGAGCAGATGAGGTCATCAATGCACAAATCAAATTGATTTGTGATGGCTCAGACTATGACCTGCTGGTGAGTTGTATGGACAAGATCATTAGCACCAACACATTTTTGGAGTCTTTTGAGAGAGAGGCAAATTAGGTAGCGGTGAAATACACACCTTATAGTGCTAAGGTGAATGAGGTGGTTAATTTTGATTGGTCAATAGATGAAGAATATCAGAGATGGGTGGATAAATACTTAAGTGAGGAAGAGTAAAACATAGTTGACTACTGGCAGATAATAGCTTAGCCGTTGCAATTATAATAGATTCTGGTTATGTTTTGATGGCAGTTTTGACACAGGATTCTTGGAGTTTGGCCGATGCATCAACCATTTTTAGTGGATGGGATAAACAAGAAGAGTCTCCAGGGACTCACCTATTGTAAAAGATTTTTGAAATGTCACAGGGCAGTCCAAGTGACCAATGACATGTGTATTTATGGCCCGATGCTTGTTTTCTCCTTCATTCTCTATAAGAAGGATTTCAAGGCCAGAAATACGAGTTAGCAAGTTAGATAATTTTGGGTCGAGTCTAAGTAAAGTTGCAAAGAAAATTGTAAAAATCCTGTTGGTTTAGTGAAAATGTAAGTTAGGTTTTGTGTCATTCTTTAGTAGGTTTTGAATTCATGGGAGTTTGATGTTTCATGATAGTACTAGCATTTGAATGGGAATGATTCATTTTGAGCTCATGTCTCTCCATTGTATAAGCATATCAGAATCTTGAATAAAATAATCAAGGGTTGTTTCATTCATCTCACTGTTGTGGTGTGTATGATTCTCATTTTAGCTTTAATTCAAGGAATTAATTAAAATGCTTGAATGGGGTCATAGGTGGATATGTTTATATAAGGATTTGATAAGTAGTATTGGGTTAGAATATAAATTGATGGTATTGTAAGACAATATTGTCAGAGATCTTATATGTTATGTGTTAAATTTGTCATGAATCCTTAGATGCTTATGAATTTGACTCCTCCAATGACATATGGCACTAGTCTAAGTTTTTCTTATTTGTGGGGCATAGTATTTGTTTGTCTTTTCTTAGAGCTTGCTAAAAATTGCAAATCAATGACTATCTTAAGCTATGAAGTGTTGTTGTAGTTATCTCATGCTCCAAATAGTTGATATTAATGATGAACAACCAATTCATTTTGGTATTATTCTGTTATGTTGAGCTATTAAATGATATTATCTGTTGTTGTTAATGTTGTTTATAATATTGGTGCAAAGGTTGTAAACACATTAAGGGATCACCCTCCCAGGTCTTGCAAAACCCAAAGTGTAGGAGGCTTTGTTAAAGTCCTCATCAGTTGGTCCAGGTCCTTCGAGCTGCCCCTAACTGGAATTGGCAATTCCATAGGTAGATTAGAAGATAAACCTGGTTATAGTAAAAACAACCAACACTATCCCTTGGTCCTCTCTTTTTCCCACTCTTGTATGTTCCCTTCTCTCTTTTTTCTCTTGTTAATTTTGATTTGTTCTTGCTTATTGCTTTGGCTTAGTTCGTTTTTGCTTCTAGTTTGTTATTTCGTCGTGTTTTGTCGAGTTTTTCTTTCGTGTGTCTCTTCTCTTTGGGTTTGTCCTTTTCTATTTATTGTTCCTTCTTTCCTTCTTTTTCTAATTCTTGTTTCTCATTATTTTATGACTATTTCTTACATTTTACAAATTATAGGTTTTTTCTAATTACGCCGAAGGCGTATCCTATTTGAGATGAAGGAGTTAAAATGGACCATCAACGGTTAATATTGACTATGTACAATGCAATACTATTGTAGTGATTTCATTCGTTCATCGCCACATTTTTTCCCCTCCATTTTTGTTTGTTTGTTTTACTTCTTAATATTTTACTTGCGAACTTTGCCCTTTTTTCTCATCTGGTGACACCACAATATTTACTGAATGAAGGTTTCAACAAATGAAAACAAATATCTACTTCTATAAATTTAATTTTAAAATTTGTCCATATTTTTCAAGACTCGGACTGAATTGGTTAATTTGAATGTATGAAATAATTGATATAGTTTGGTTTAATATATATATTTTAACTTTTTTTAAAATATGTTCATAATTTAAATATCTAATTTTGTTAATTAAATAGGTGTTAAAAGGTGAAAAGTTAAATTATAAAAATGTCTTTTTTTTTTGTTAATTAGAAAGAGATTAAAAGTGAAAATTTAAATTATTTTTAATATTTATATATTGAATGGTTTTACTTGTTTTATATATATTAGTTATATATTTTTTAATTTAAAAAATATATATTTATAAAAATATTTTTCTCTTTTTTTGTTAATTAGAAAGATGTTAAAAGTGGAAATTTAAATTATTTTGAATATTTGCATTTTATAAAGTTCATATATTAAATGGTTTTTACTTATTTTATAATTTGAAAAAATATAAAAAAGTAAATTAGAAAAATAATTAAAATTGTTTTTAAAATTTTTAGAATTTTTAGAATTTCTTTTTTATCCATAAGAGACAAGTGCCACATAGCGGCTAGTACTTGCCTTTATAGTATTTTAATTATAGTATTTTAGATTTAATAAAAATAAACATAATTTTTGTTAATGGATACAAGATAGTTACATGAATTTATATTAATATTAATAATTATTAATCTTATTTTAGTTATATTATATAAAAATCAAGTATCTTATATAAAAATAATTATATATTCAAATTTTCTATATTATAAAGATATTATAAATATGAAACAAAATCAAATTATAGTATAATGTAATTAGAAGAAAAAAATGATAATTATATAAATATTAAATTTATCTAATAATTATGTTACATAAAAATATGTATAATATGAAATAAATTATTATATTATATTAAATAATATTTATTGATTAGATAATCTAAATTAAAACAATTATTTTATATAAAATAAAATATAATTAAAATGAAATGATTATGTAAAATAATTATAAGAAATAATTGTGGGAGGTAGGGAGGGTGCACTCCAATGTGGTGGAGGATATTGGCATGAATGGCTATGTTGGAGCTGTATGGGGGAGATAGTGGTAGGTGGAAAGCCACGAGCGATACGAGAGAGCTGGCTTGTCCTATCAATCAATCGAATGCATGGGGAACACAACTCATCTATCTTCCCAAGGCGCAAGAAATATTAAAATCCATTCATTCATTCACTTGCATTCAAATAGCTCACACATAGGAGAAGGAGGTTGGCGAGGTCGGTGGTGGTGGGCAGAAGTACTCATTTAAGGCTTGCATAGAATGTCATGGGCATTTGTTCTAGTTGAGTATTGTGGTTGAATTCTTGATATCATTTTGTCAAGTGCTTACTATTAGGAGTCAATTGGCTAGGTCCTAGAAATTTATGATAGAGGTTTCAATTGTGGGTGTAGCTCAGTTTGGGGTAGACATCCCCATTTCGCTCAAGTCTAACAATAGGCTAAGAAGCTTTCATTTCATAACGGATCAACACCTTAAAATATTTTTTCTCGACTATGAGCCTCTGGTGTTAGTTGCACTCAAAATGGTCTTGTGTCGTCGTTTTCTAGAGGAAACAGAGTATGGACGCAATAATTTGCAGATATCTTCTCATTTTTTGGCTTCCCTACTAGATAATCTGGTCCTGAAGATTGAAGCAAGGACTTTAATGGGGAAATTCTTCATACTCGGATTGCTAGGTGGTATGGATGAGCTCCTTTGGGTGGTGGTGGAAGGGCAAGGATGTCCGCATGCATTGGAGGTGGTGAAGGTGAAGGATGAAGACACGGTGAATATTTTTCCATTTCTCTTGGACCTTTAGGGTATTGGGTTGATGAAGCACTAGGCCATAGTAGCAGTTGTGTTCATCTTCTTGAAGAAATGGTTTAGGCTAATGGAAAATGATAGCGATGAATGGAGGGAGGATTTTGAAGACTTCAAATTGCTGAATAAGTGTTTGTGGAGGGCAGTGTATGGTATTAATATTTTAGCAGCTAGTTTTTTCTCTATTAATGCAAGCATGAATTGGTTAGATTGGTTTAAATGTAGATTTTTTAAAGTATTGAATGTCTAAAACTATGGCCTATATTTTGGAGGAAACGTACAAATAATATATGGTTTTTTGGTTCCTGGTGGAATTGGTGAAATTAGCTTAATCAGTTGTACTTTGGATCTATAAGTATAAATACAATATAATCCTTATGTATCAAAAATAAATTATAAGAAAGAATTAAATAATTATTATTTAAACATAAAATTTATATAATACTTAATATGTATATAATTTATGTTAATATATATATTACTAATGCATTACACATATTTTTTGAGAAAGTTAATCAAGGCGGAAAATTATATTTTAACAAATACTTATATTATTATTTTACTTTCAACTTCCTTCGCCCCTCGTTTTACTTGAAAACCTTGCTCTCCTTTCTATAGCATGTTGCATGAAAAGAGAGATGCAATGGATTGCTAACAATATTATACAGTTAAATGTATCGTAATTTTTTTTACGGGGAAGAAAATTGTTTGGATCTCATTGCAGAAGGAAAGCATCCTTTTCGATTTCTTATTTTCATTAGCAATCACTACCCATTTTTTTTAGGAAATAATTTTTGGAGCTGGTGTCCCCATGTATATTTTGTTGGAATGATGGATGCACAGGTGGACCTTTGCTAGGAAGAAATATTCAACCAAAAAGAAAGTATGATAATTGCATTCAAATAGAGATTCTATTATGATCTATCAGATTGATAGATGAATGGATAGTTTACAAAGAGTACATATGCCTGATTATATAGGCAAGTGCTAAATCTAGAATGAAAAGGATGTTTCCAAGTGTTCAAATCAAACTTCATATGACAACAAGAAACCCTAACCAACTACCTAAGGAATGATAACAAGATGGAGATAAGTTCTAGAAAAGACAACTCATCTTCTAGAAGGGAATCTTATCTCAACAACTTTATTAAATGATTAAATGCAACTTAGGACTAATATGATTAATTAAAACCTAAGTTAACTTGTGCTAGTGTAATAATTAATTAATTAATTACACTAACACCCCCCCATAAGTGCAACTTAGCTAGACTAGATAAGCATGCACCTAAAACTAAGATGAATGCAAGAAAGCATGAATGGGTCTCGGTAACAAGGCCTGATCAGGTACTCATGTACAAATGCAATAATGGAGTGAGAAGGAAAACCCAGTGGGACAACCCCCCCATACAATGAGATGGCTGCAACAAAGAAGCACTGGAAGAACACTATGGAGTAACACTAGAACCGCAATCCGGCAAGCAAGGAAAGATACTTTTGTCTACAAGAAACCATATCAGAATCATAATAAAGCAATAATAGATCTGATGCTACAGAACACTCAAAAACACCAAACTAGAACAACCCTAGAATCCATAAAGCAACAGTAGATGAAAAGATGATGATAAAATCTAGAAGCCGCGAATCTCGATGCCGATGTCAAAACTGAAACTAAATTTTTTCCATGAGAACAAGTACCATAAAGACTCAAGAACATTAACCATAAATTTAGTGGCCCTCAAACTAAGATGGATCCGAAATGAATCTAATATGTATCAAGATAAGACAAAAAAGTGGCCAAAAGAAACTAAGAAACCAGATTACAACTCATGCGAGTTGTCATCAAAACACAATGAAGATCAAAGTGCATGCACACTCTAATCAGATTATTATGCAAGAAACCCCCCTGATGGAGCTTTATATCAGTTCATTTATTACAATACCCAATGATTGCAAAAAGAGAAAATGCATAAATATGCATAAACAAAAAATTAAAAAGAGTGCATGCACAAACCAATGTTCACATCTGTCTCCATGATGAAAAATAACCTCAAATTTGTGTAGATGATCAAATCTGAAAAAATGGCCTACACCACTATGAAGTGCTCTAAACAAACTTTCTGTCAATATCTCGTTTGCCAAAAATGGACATCATGGCGAAAAGTCATGATTTTTTCAAAAAAACTGAATTTAGCCTACAGGAAATGGGTTTTCTAGCAAAAATGTTTATTTCTAATTTGATTTCTAGAAAATCTACTCACTATTTGTAGAAAAAAATAAAAACCCAAAAATATTTTGTTGCTAGAAATAAGACCCAGAAATCGTTTCTTGATCCAACAAGCAAGCGATGAAAAATTGATTTTTTTTAACCTTCAGCTAAGAGAAAAATGAGGCAAAATGCTTTTTCGACTGCTGTTTTTTCCAGATTTGTGTAAGATATGCAAAATCTAAAAGCTACCCAGTTTAGATTTCGGCGCTCGCTACAAAACCCATAAATCGTTTTTCTTACAAATGAGTGAAAACTAGATTTTTGAAGCAAATATGACGACGACTCCAATAAAAAATGGCTTGCAACAAACCCTTGTTTGCCAAAGATTCTCACTAGCCAAACTTTTTTGATCCTAGGATGAACCTTCATTGGAATAACTCTGATACCATGTTGGAGTGATGGATGCACATGTGGACCTTTGCTAGGAAGAAATATTCAACCACAAAGAAGGTATGATAATGGCATTCAAATAGAGATTCTATTATGATTTATCAGATTGATAGATGGATGGATAGTTTACAAAGAGTACATATGTCTGATTATATAGGAAAGTGCTAAACCTAAAATGAAAAGGATGTTGCCAAGTGTTCAAATCACACTTCATATGACAACAAGAAACCCTAACCAACTACCTAGGGAATGATAACAAGATGAAGATAAGTTCTAGAAAAGACAACTCATCTTCTAGAAGGGAATCTTATCTCAACAACTTTATTAAATGATTAAATGCAACTTAGGACTAATATGATTAATTAAAACCTAAGTTAACTTATGCTAGTATAATAATTAATTAATCAATTACACCAACATATTTGATTTTGCTCCATATTTTTAAACAGTTATTTTAAATTGTTTTTTTTTTAAATGTATATTTTTAAAATTGTTTTTTCCTCTATTAGAATAAGAACATAATTCAATAGTATATTCTTATATTTAATTATCAATCCTTGCCATTAATTTTTTATGAACTATATATTTTTATATTTAATTACCATTTGTTGCTCTATTAATTTTGACAAAGAATTATTGATAGGGAATTTAAATATGTTATTATTGACTAAGAATTAACAAATGAAAACATTCAGATTTGTTATATTTCTCTCAATCTTTACAGACAAGAAAGGATGCTACAAGAATTTGCATTCAATTTTACACTAATTATCTATGTTGCACAGTTATAAATAAAGATTAAAAACAGCTCAAATAGTTATAAATTTCAAACAATTATAAATAAAGTTAAAAAAAGATCTATGTTGCAATTAAATTCTTTAAAAATGGGTAGATTCAGGGCAAGATCTATATTTCAAAGAACTATAATAAAATGTATACTTTCAATAAGTATGAAAATTTAATTTTCTATATGAAAATGTGTATCTTGTTGTTGCACTGTATCACTATAGGAAAAATTTAGAGGGAAAATTTAGAGGGAGGAATTGGAGGTAAATAAAAATGAGGGAAGGAAATTTGTAAAGCCACATGACATTTTTCACAATAAACAGTTGCTTATTTTCAGCTACCCCTATTTTTTGATAGCTTATTTTTATTTCCTAAACAATAGTTGCTTCTTTAAAATAGGAAAATATTCCGAATTATCCTCTCCCAACAATCAAATTTATGAATGGGAACACTCCCGCTACTTAAATTTAAGCAAAAAATAGAGTGAAGGAGTAGCATGGGGACATGAGGTTAGTAGACAAGTCTTTCTTTTTCTTTTGTTTATGGTATTATTTTATTATTTTCTCAAATTTTTGTAGTCCTTTCTCTTCTCCCTCTCCCTTTATTAAGACTTGTTCTGCAATCTCATTTCAGTTTTCCTCTTCGTGATGATGGATCACTGTGTGTGATCTGAAACATCGACAAAAAATCTTACACACTTGAATCCAAAATCTATATATTGCAACGTTATGGAGCATGGACTGTGGAAAACTCATACCAATTATAGAATAATTATATTTTAAATTTTTATTTTAATTTGTATGATAAAATAAATCTAAATTAAAAGTTAGAGAGAGAGAGAGAGAAATTCAAAACTAAATTTTGATTAGATAGTTACATAGAACGAGTGGGAGAGATAAAGAGAAATAGGAGACAAAGACATATATAGAGGTAGATATATTCAGAGATAAAAGAGGGAGAGGTGGAGATAAATAGGGATGTCAAAAGAGAGTAAGAGAGAGAAAGATGGAGGGGTAGAAAGATGGAGAGAGAGAGGTAGAGAGTGATATATATGGAGAGAGAGGTAGAGATAGACAATTTATAGAGAGAAAGAGATGAGAAGAGAAAGAGAGATATATTTATATCTCAGTCTTCCTCTCTATATCTGTGTTTCTCATTATCTCTCAATTTATCTTCCTCTTTCTCCCCTATATCTCTCTATCTTTGTCTACACTTCTCTCTCTATTTATGCATATCCAACTTTATCTCTATCTCTCTCTTTCACTCATATAAACAAACACTCCCTATTCCCCTTCTCTATCTCTCTCCCTCTCTCTCTTTCTCTCACTCTTGACCCCTCTATCCATATCTCTATAGTAATCCCTCTCTCCTCTCTATATATTGAGATATCTCTTCCTCTCTCCCCATATCTCTCTCTCCATATCCATATATTTATCTACCTCTACCTCTACCTCTATCTCCCTATCTCGCTTTCTCCTTCCCTATCCCTCTCTATCTCTCTATATCACCCTCTATCTATATTTATATCTCAGTATTTATCTCTATCTCTATGTTTCTCATTATGTCTCAATTTAACTTCCTCTCTCTCCCCTATATCTCTCTATCTTTGTATACGCTTGTCTCTCTATGTATGCATATCTATTTTTGTGTCTATCTCTCTCTTTCACTCATATACACACACACTCCCTATTCCCCTTCTCTATCTCTCTCCCTCTTTGTCTTTCTCTCACTCTTGACCCCTCTATCCATATCTCTATATTACTCCCTCTGTCCTCTCTATTTATTGAGCTATCTCTTCCTCTCTCTCCATAGCCATATATTTATCTACCTCTACCTCTACCTCTGTCTCCCTATCTCACTTTCTCCTTCCCTATCCCTCTCTATCTCTCTATATCACCCTCTATCTATATTTATCCCTCTCCCTTTCCCTTTCTATATATTGAGCTATCTCTCTCCCTCTTCTTCTTCTCTCTCTCCCTCTCCCTCTCTTCCCCCTCTTCTCTATATCCCTCCTCTACCTATCTCTCTCCCTTTCTCTTCCTCCCTCTCTCCATCTCTCCCAATATCTCCCTCACTCACTCCCTCCCTACCCCTATCTATTTGTCTTCCTCTATCTCTAGACATGTCTCTCTCTCCTTCTCACTCTTCCTAGAACTCTATATTTATATCTTTTTTCCGCTTTATCTCTATCTCTCCATATTTCTTCTTTCATCTCTCTCTCTCTCTATCTCTACCTCATTATCTCTCCATCTCTCTACTATGTATATCTTCCTCCTCTTCTCTTTATATATCACTTGCATCTCTGTGTATCTTTCTATATATAGCTCTCTCATTTTGGCTCTCTCTCTCTCTCTCTCCCCTCTCCTATCCCCCTCCTCCATCTCCATCTCCATCTCCATCTCCATCTCATTACCCTCTCTTGATCTCCCCCCTCTTTCTCTCCCTCTTCCTCTTCCTATTGAAAACTAATATGATTCGAGTAATGGAGCTTGATTATCTTCCTAATTTAGAGGTTTTGTAAGTGGATGCATAGTTGGTATCAACTTATCATTTCTCCATTGAGATATTTTTTGCACACCAATTTTTAGACATTTCGGCGTACCCATTGCACAACAATGTGAAATTTCTAGTTATTTGTTACTTTTAAATTTTTTGTTTGTTTTTAATCTCTTTTCATTTTTCTTGTTAATTAATTTTAAATTTATGCATTTTTAATATATTCTTATTTGTAATTTTATATTTTCGTACAATTTATTTTCTTATTAATTATTTATAATTTATAAATTTTATGTTTACCTATAAATTATAATTTATATACTTGTAATCTCTTTATAATTTATTCTCTTTTAAATTTTTTATAATTTAAAAACATATTTCTTAATTGGTTATTTTCTCTTTATATATTATATATTTTAATTTATTTTCTTCTAATATATTTTGTTTATTGTTAAAATTATATGTTTATTTTGTTGTTATTTATAATAATTTTTGTTTATTTTTAAATTTTATTCCTATTAATTTTTTGTTTGTTTATGCCTAATTTATAGTTATGTTTTTTATAAAATATTTTTCTTTTAAACTTTGGATTTTTAATATTTTATTGTTTTGGTTAATTTAGTTTTTACTATAGAGGGGTTTTAAAAACAACTTATGCCCATCAATTCGTCTAAGATGGGCCCCTTTTGATTTAATGTTTTAATTCTTTCACTTGACTTTATTTTTCCCTATTCTAAGTTGGCCCCATGCCCCCATGTTTAAAAACAACTTAAGCCATTGTTTGTCATCGGCCTAGGTGATGTCCCCTTATGCATTTAATAAATGTTTTATACTGTGGAGGAATAACTTTTAATGACCATTGATCAACCATCGTTTGATCGTAGCCATTCCCCACCATCCCGCGATGACCCCACCACATAAACTCAACCGATTGCGATATCATGGGTGAGTGCCACGTGTCTCATCTGACAGTGCCGAAGGGATGATGAAAGTGCTTTAATATATCTGTCAGGTTTTAATATGTTATATAGCAGGTTACTAAAGTGGTTACAAGATGCACGTGTTTCAAATCAATGACGATGTTATAATCTGGATGGAAAAGATGCTCGATGGTTAGTGACAAGGCTGGTGACTATGTTGAGTGAATAGGATTGCTAATGGTTGAAATATATTGTTGCCAATGATAAAATGATTAGAATTTGTGAGGTCTTTATTGATCATGATATCATGGGCGAGCGCCATGTGGATTGTTTTTGTGATGCATAATATGGTGGGCCCTTGCTGTCGTGATGGAGATCGTGTTAGCTTATTTTTGCAACCGTTTGATGATCTGATAGAAGTGAAAGATCGACGACTGATATTTGAATTTGCATCTAATGCGATTGGAGCCATTTTTCCAGTGCACGAGCAATCTTTAATGGTGGACGAGATGTATACTGACTTAATTTGATTGACATAAAGAGACTATTCTTATGCCCTATTGTTCTCATAAATCATTCAAACATCTTTGCAAAGCAGTTTTATTGCGAAGGATGAAGTTACGAGTTGTCACAACAAGGATTTGGGTTTCTGCAAAGCGTAAAGTCATGATTTCATCGTAAAGTGTAGAGGATTTGGATTTGTGTCTTCATCAGAAAGACATGGTGTATTGCTAAGACATTGAGTAATTTTGTTGATGTTATAAGTCTCCCTAATGATTATTCCTTAAATCTCAAGTATGTCGCCAAGACTCCTGCTGATGTAATCTTATTGGCATGACATAGTGGGTCGGGAGGACATTTTGAACTCATTCCAGTAGAGTTTGTCTTGGTGATAGTATGTTTCTTTGTTTTTTCAAAAAGAAAAGATGAGTGTTTTGGCGATGATATTTCATCAGCGAGACAAATGTACTTAGGTTGACTCAGGGATCTTACTCTGATGGTGTTGGTTTGGCCGATACAACTCCATGTGCTTTGCTTTGATCG
>CM021100.1:602092061-602149666 GCA_007115665.2 Sequoiadendron giganteum | reverse complement strand
ATTATAACTAGGTTTATCTTCTAATCTACCTATGGAATTGCTAATTCCAATCAGCGGTAGCTTGAAGGACCTGGACCAATTGATGAGGCTTTAACAAAGCCTCCTACACTTTGGGCTCTGCAAGACCTAAGAGGGTGATCCCTTAATGTGTTTACAACCTCTGCACCAATATTATAAACAAAATTAACAACAACATATAATCTCATTTAATAGGTCAACATAACAAGATAATACCGAAATGAATTGGTTGTTCATCAATAATATCAACTATTTGGAGCATGAGATAACTACAACAACACTTCATAGCTTAAGATAGTCAATGATTTGAATTTTTTAGCAAGATCTAAGTAAAGACAAACAAATACTATACCCCACAAATAAGAAAAACTTAGACCAATGCCATATATCATTGGAGGAGTCAAATTCATAAGCATCTAAGGATTCATGACAGATTTACACATAACATATAAGATCTCTTACAATATTTCCTTGCAATACCATTAGTTTGTATTCTAACCCAATACTACTTATTAAATCGTTATATAAACATATCCACTGATGACCTCATTCAAGCATTTTTTTTAATTCCTTGAATTAAAGTTAAAATGAGAATCATACACACCACAACAATGAGATGAATGAAACAACCCTTGATTATTTTATTCAAGATTCTGATATGCTTATATAATGGAGAGACATGAGTTAAAAATGAATCATTCCCATTCAAATTCTAGTAGTGTCATGAAACATCAAAATCCCATGAATCCAAAACCTACAATAGAATGACACAAAACCTAACTTGCATTTTCACTGAACCAACAGGATTCTTACAATTTTCTCTGCAACTTTACTTAGACTCGACCCAAAATTATCTAACTTGCGAACCTGTATTTCTGGCCTTGAAATCCTTCTTATAGAGAATGAAGGAGAAAACAAGCATCGGGCTAGAAATACACATGTCACCGATCACTTGGACTGCCCTATGACATTTCAAATATTTGTTACAATAGTTGAGTCCTTAGAGAATCTTTATCCCATCTGCTGAAAATGGTTGATACATCGGCCAAAATTCAAGAAACCTGTGCCAAAACTTCCATCAAAACATAACTGGAATCTATTATAACTACAATGACTGAGCTACTATCCGCCAGTAATCAAATCTTTCTTAGTCTTCCTCGGTTAAGTATTTATCCACCCATCTCTGATATTCTTCATTTATTGGCCAATGAAAATTAACCACCGCATTCACCTTAGCACTATAAGGTGTGTATTTCACCGCTACCTAATTTTACTATCTCTCAAAAGACTCCAAAAATTTGTTGGTGCTAATGATCTTGTCCATAGAACTCACCAACAGGTCATAGTTTGAGGCATCGCAAATCAATTTGATTTGTGCATTGATGACCTCATCTGATCTATCCTGCCACAATTGTAGTGATTTAACATTTTCGTGTGCATCAATTAGATGAGGTAAAGATGTATCACTCCAATCATCAAAACTCTTTACCAATTCTCTAATTTTCCTACACATATCATTTGGTAAGGCTTGAAAACCCTGTAGTGACTTTACAAAAATTTGAGTAGGCCTTAATGATTGGGGCCTATTATCTATATCAAATCTAGAGGCTTTATACATGATATCTAAATAATTGGCCCTAAGGATCCACTTCTCAACTAAGGTTAAAAATACTTCTTGATCCCTATTAATGTTTTTTATTGCATCCAAAAATAAAGAATACAAATAATATACCGATGGCAATTTTCCATCAACCTTTTCATTTAAATGCCTCAAAACTGTGTCAACAACTTCATTCTTCTTTACAAGTGCTCCCTCCTCACTTGCATTTAAAGCTTCCTATAACTCTGTAATCTTATTTAGCAACTGCTTCTTAGTAGGATCCATAGAGTATTCGATCTCTTCTTCAACTTGCTCTATTGTAGGACTGAGAGAAGGACTTTGGATGGGGGACCCCAGAGTAGAAATAATTGGAGAAGTAGGAGGTATTGATCCTAATGTGGAAGGCAGTTTCATGATACCAAGAGCACTTGAGGAATCCCTAAATTGCCTATAATTTAATCTATCCACCTCAGTTTTCAGCTCAACATTCCTTTTTTGTACCTTGTTGTATTCTCCAATTATAATATTGTATTTCTCCATTAACCTCTGCTTTTCAACTTCTTGCCTCTCTGCAGTCTTCTAGGCCAATTTGGCCACATTCACAGTTAGGTTTGTAGCCTCTGTAGTTGAAGTTTCAGAGGCTCTCTTTATTATTAGCCCTCCCCTTAGGTTTTGGCTAATGTTAGTAACATTAGGCTTTCTTCTCTAAGGTGCCAATGCCCAAATTGCTAGGGTCTCATACTCCTCACTAAAGGCATAATCTTGCAGTGTTCACTTGGCCTCTTCTTCAGAATTTTGTATGGGATGCTTGGATTTTAAAATAGCATTAAATGCTACTGCAATTTCTATATCCCATTTAGGAAAAATTATCACACCAGCCTAAGTTACTAATTTCCTCCCCTCCTCAAGAGTGATGCTCTTGAATTCTTCCCTCAATTTAGCCTTTACTTCATCATCATTCTCTTGGTTAGACCTATTAGGTTTCAACTCTCTTCTCCTTTTGAATTTGTCCTGATATTCTTCTAGTCTCATTCTCCATCCTAGAATCTTGCACACATTGTCCCTTCACATTTATATCAGAAAAAACCAATTGAGTTGACCTGGGAGGGGAAGGAATACCAACCTGCATGTCCTGATCTATGACAATGATTTCATCCATTAGAGTCTCTTGTTCCTCTTCAACTCTTTGCCTCTTAGGGCTTGGCTCTAATGGTAGTAGTGTAGGATTATCTTGTGGTGATGAGTCCAAATCAATCATATTTATTCCTCCAGATTCTTTGATCTTCGAACCTGGTTGTGCTGATGCCTTCATGATTTGTTTTCCTTTCATATCTTCCTCCTCCTCATCACTACTGTCACTCCTCTTTCCCTTATAAAGAGGCCAATTCACCATGGGTTGATATGTTTCCCTTGTTTCAGCAGGCCTCACATCTGGCTTTTGTATGTTGAATTCCAAATCCAAGTTGACCTTCTTTTTCATCAAAACACCCATGATCTCCGTGAATTTTTCCATCAAGAAATCAATTTTCTTGTGGAATGGGGTGAATTCCATTAATGGATCATATTTGGGATCCATTTTATGCACAATGGCCAATAAATTCTCATATGCTATCCATTTTTCCTTGTTAAATTCTTGCTTGTTCAAATCAAATTCATTTCTAATCAGATCCTCAAGAAAATTGAACTCATGTGCAAACCTGTCAGCTTTTATCTATTGTTTGAAAAGGGAAAAGAAGCCCTCAGGGTCATGTTGTCGCCTAGGACCACACCTTAAATGAAAATCATCAAAAAACTCCCAAATTGGACCCATCCTCCCTTTGAGAAGATAAAATTAGACACAACGGTATAATCAAGGAAAAGAGTCCATTTTCCCCTCCCTGTTAGGTTATCTTCATGAATACAACCTATTTTCCACATAACCTCAGCAAACCCCACTCTTTATGGCACATTAAATGGGAGGATATGTGGAGTTCCTTGGAATCCATACACCCTTAAAACAATGTTGACTGGGTACAAGATAATGTCACCCCAGTTGTGACAAAATTTTAAATCTTGCTTCCTCCCCTTCAGTTTGAGAAATTCATGTAAATCCTCGAGGATCCTAGGTATATTTACTATCAACCGAGTCCTGAGTCTGGAAGTAAATCAATTTTCAAATTGCACAAAACTTACACTCTCCATGTTGTATGATAAATCTGTAGTCTAAGCTTGCACCGGTTATTTTTCTCCATTTACCTCCTACCTCAACTCCATCTTCTCTAAGAGGAAGTAAGAATTCTTGTACAAGAACATTTACATTAGTAGGGAATACCAAAAGAATGGAGTCCGTGCATCCACTACATGCAACTTTAACAACCCTTCATGTTTCTTCTTTGTTAGAAAAGATGAAAAATCATAAACCACAGAGGAATTAGGGTGTTGTATTTGCACCCCCATAAACATATATGCAATTGGCATTACTGTATTAGGGTTAAAACCAAAAATTTGGAACAATGAATAAAAGGTAGCAAAGAAATGGTTTGTAAAACAACTTAGCCTAAAAGGATCTTGGTCAATTGGACTAATATAAATCCTTGAACTACCTACGCTTTCCATATGAGGAGGAAGCAACTTCAACCTAAAAAGTGACTTTGACTTGTCATACTTCTGCTTCATCTCCTCAAGATTTATCTAAATCAAGAATGGAATAGGTTCACTTAGGTTAAAAACTTGTTGAATTTCTTCCCTATTTATACTTAATAAAATCCCCCCATCATTATCTTTGAGCACTCTCATAATAGGGTCATAACGTGATGCCACCGCCTTGAGAAAATCCACATTGAGGAACACATTTGGCACCACCAGATTCCCCATGTCATATCTCCAACCATTTTAGAAAGGGTGAGCCAAATTCCATTGTCCATACCACATCCTAAACATCTCCAGACCAATCATGGGAACCCTAGCATCTGCAATGTTGGAATTATTGCATACTAATCCTTCTCGTAGTGTTCTTCCATGCATCAAAACCAAACCCCTCTTCCTATCATTTTTTGACAATGGGAGTAGATCCAGGAAATCATCATACAAATTCCTCTTAAAATAATCAACATGGCTAGAATGTTGCTTTGGTGGTGCCATCTCAAGTAAACTAGGGCTTCCTTAAATTTCAAATCTTTTGAATAGACTAGGGCTATATAGAAAATGAAATTACAGTAAAACCTTGCAATTTATTACAATTCAACTAACCAATAGCCCTAAAACAACTATCAACAATATTTTTGACAAGCACACCACAATTCTTCTCAAAATCTCAATTAAATTTACTAGGAAGCACAAAAAATAACTCATGGAATTTATGCTTTGTAGAAGACCAAATCCTTGCTATGACCACTCGTAAATTTGTCCTTAGCTCTGAAAATTCTTTCACAAAGGTGCTTGAATACTTTATGAGAAAATAGAGTGAAATAAAATAACTTTATGTTGATCAAATCGAGCTAGTAGACGTCTTGCCCACCATTAAAGCTTAATTGCATGTCGTGCCAATGACTTTAATCACATTTGATGCGAATTCAAATTCCAACCATTGATCATTCTCTTTTGTCAGATCATCAAATGATTGCCTTCAAAATTGCTAACATAATCTCCATCTCAACACCAAGGGCCTGCAACATTATGCATCGCCAAAGAAATACACATGGCACATGCCTGTGATATCATGATTAGTAAACACATTGCATCTTGTGATCACACAATGGTGGGAAACCGTTGATCTCAACCATTGGAAATTGTGTTCGCTCAAGGCAGTCACCCGTGTTGAACATAATTGTCAAGCAAATTTTTCATCAAGATTATAACATCTCCGTTCATTTTGAGCACGTGCATTTCGTAGCCACTTTAGTAACCTGCTGTATAAAACATTAAAACCCAACAGATATATTAAAGAAATTTGATTATCTTTTTGGCATCACCATCTGATACACGTGTCACTTGCTTGTGATATCGCAATCAGTTGAGACTCTGTGGTGGGGTCATCACAAGATTACGAGGAATGGCTGAGATCAACCGACGGTTGATTGGCGGTAATTTAAAATTGTTCCATACAAAACTAAAACATTTATTAAATGGACAAGGGGACACCTCCTAGGCCGACGACAAATTCTAGCTTACATATCGATATCGAAAAGAGGTCGGTAATGCCATACCAATGAAATCTCATTTGAGGATATATATCAGGAAAGTACAGTTCACAGTCTCTATCAGCAAGATAATGAGCATCGGCATGACGATATGAAGTCATATCAAGCCTACATATGTCTTCCTAATCAGATCACAAGGAAACATATCGGCCAAAATTGAGTGATCGAAGTAAGGTTCCTGAATTCAGCCCGAGACATTCATCTAGTCTTGCTGATAAAAGAAAGGAGGATTTTATCGATGGGACAATGTTACTAGGAATAATTCGAGGAGTCCTGCCGACCTTCCATGATACACCAACATGATTGGACTTGGTGACATGTCTGGAGAGATTGATTATCGAAAGGACATGATTCATGGTTTCATCGGTGAAGAAATTCATCGGTGAGACAAACTTCTATGGAGAGAGATAAGGAGGTCACAACGAGTGTAGTTCCATCAATGAGAAAATCATTATGCCTCAACGATCAAAATTTATGAAGGAAATATCTTGGTGAGAAACACATCTCCGGAGTAAGATGAGAATTGTCTGCCCAACTTGCTAAAGTCACAGCGATAGGTTGCTTCGGTGGGATTTGTAGCAATATACTTAAGACCAAAAGGGTAATTGTTAGGAAGACTTAAGGTGTCGAGGAAAGTATGAGATTTCCTAGTGGGTGTTTAATGAACATTGGTGAAGGCTTGAACAAAATGATCACCCAAGATTTGAAAATCTTTGGCTGACAAATAACATGATGTGATAGTGAGAGTTTCAAAAAACCAGCTACGCTCATGTTTTAGCTAAAACATTAATGGTGCCATCAAGCATAAGTAATTTCAGGAATCAAGACAAATTCAATTGGAAACATCATTGTAGAATTGACAACGGAAGAAGCAAAGGAGTGAGCGAAGGACCA
Organism: Sequoiadendron giganteum; assembly: GCA_007115665.2. NCBI lineage: Eukaryota > Viridiplantae > Streptophyta > Pinopsida > Cupressales > Cupressaceae > Sequoiadendron > Sequoiadendron giganteum. The sequence continues at coordinate 602,142,976 of CM021100.1, read as the reverse complement.
GGGTATTCTCTTAGTTCAAAATCTTGGGCAAAAAAAAGTAAGTTCTTCATACCTTAAATTTGCAATTTTGAAGAATGGAAGCCACTAGTTCAGGAAAATCAAAGGGTAGAAAGCATGGGGAAAGTGGTCAGTCGAAAGGGAAAAATTAGAAAACTGAAATTCAGCCAAAGGGTATTGAGCGTAAGCTGAATGAAGATCTTATCGACCAACTACTTGGCTCTGGACCCAAAGATAGAAGCTCTACACAACTTAGGGAAGAAGTGGATAAACTAGATGATAAATGTAAGCTCATAGGATATATTTGGACTCCAATAGGAGGTTATGAACTGTTTAGCTTTCATTACTATCAGAGGAATTGCTTTGAACCAGTATGTAACCCATGGAAGCTTAATCTGGGAAATTTAGTTTTCCCTAATGTTTTTGTTGATGTTGAATTGGTGAAATTGTTGGCCACTCATTATAATTCGAGACTTAAAGCTATCTATGACCCATCTAGGAAACCATTGATACACATATCAAAGGGTGCAATAGGTGAAGTCTTTAAATTGGAAGGGGTATGCAATGAAAAGGTTATATGTGAAGAGCTAGAAAGAGAATTTGAAAGGATGGAAACCATTTACAAGGGTTGGAGATTTCCCTTGCAAAGAATTAGACATGGTGGTAAACCAATTTCACTAGAAGATAGTGAAGGACCCCCATTCCATGTAGATCTTTTTGAGCCCTATATGAAACACATGTATTTATCGGTGGGTCAATTATTGGGAATGGAAGTCCTTGAGTATATGGCAATTGTGCCCATGGTAATTTTAGCAGATATTTAGTATCACAACTCTAGACCTTTTGATTATGCCTCATATATTTTTAAAGGGCTCAATTCTAGGTTGATGGTAATAAAAGGTGGAGCCTCTATCTTACACCTCAGTAATTACTCACTGTTTATGCACATAGTGTTGTACTTTGGATAGGAACTAGGGTTGTGGCATCAGGAAATGAGAATTTCATAGTTTTATAAGGAAGGCATGTCATTACCTATTCAATCATGGACTATTGTTTGGGACAATAGGTTTGCTAACTCTAGTTTTTTATGCTTTGAAGAAAATCTTGTGAAACCATTGTACAAGTTTTATAATCATCTATGTGCTTATTCTTTGTCTGATGAGATAAAGAGGTTTCTTAGGCTAGAAGATTTGAATGGACCAATTAGCCACAATTGGGGGGATTGGCATTGTTTGGCGAATGCTACCATGATTAGGGTTTATGGATTTGAAGATGCCCCATTCATTTTGCCTAAAATAGTTCCCAACAGGATTGCATACTTGGAAATTGTTAGGCAAATGGATTTTTCTAGTGTTATGAATTTAAGTTCTTTTAGAAAATATGATTTTATGCCAAGTACACTATGCTCCGATGATTTTAGTGTATTAGCAAAGGAAGGGTATAATCTGATTCTAGATAATTTACTATAATATAACATGAAAAAGGACCATTGAGAAAGAATTTTGATCCAGAAGGGTATATCAATTCTGCTAAACAAAGAATAAACTTTGTAGGGTATCAGCATGTGCCCAACAAATTTGATGATATGATTAGGAACTTGGAGGCAGAGGAAGCAGAATTGGTGGTTGAACAACATAATCAAGAGTTGCAAGATATAGATTTGTTGTCTTTTGGAGAAGAGACATCTACGGCTAATGTACCACAACATCTCCCTATCAAGATGTCAAGGTTGAGAACTTAGGATAACGCCTGTCCTCCTAGGGATTTGAATATTGAAGGAAGCGTAGATACAAATGCAAGGCATATAGAATATAAGTCCTTTGTAGCAGATGATGAATTTATAAAATCTCCATAATTTAAGACATTCCTATGTAGACAAAAGGGAAAAGAAATAAGAGAATTGGTTGACAATGTCACACCAGGTAATGAAGTACAATTGTTGAGTAATTTAAAAACTGATGTGGAAAGAGATATGGTAGGCATGACCCCTAGGAAGGGAAGGGAAATGCTAGAAATTCTTGGTGTCATGATTTTTCCAAGATTAGATTTTAATTTTGCACTAGTCTCTGACAGTTTCCTAAAAAACAGTAATTCTACACACAAGCTCAGCCTGGAAATGGTGACAGAGGTCTATGCAGGATCAAAGAACAATCTAGATGAAGAGTCATTTATGATTTGGGCCTTGTATCCACCTCATAGTAAATCAGTTATCATTGATACTGAGAAGGAATTCAGGCATGTTATGACCCTAAAATTTGGGGAGGTTGATCTTGTGGCAACAGCAGAGATTGGGATCAATGTAGAAAAACTAAATAAATCTCAAATACAGGCGTTGATCAAGGAAAAGGAAATGTACAAAACTAACCATGAAAGAATGATGTGAGAAAATGAGTGCCTAAACAATTTATTAGGATTTACAATGGGGTCAACCAAGATGCTCACCCATGGTGAAATTTCACATAAAAAATCATTGGGAAGGGTCGAGTGCATATTCTCAAGGAAAGTATGACACACTTGTTGCAATGATTAAGAAGAGACAAGCCAGTCTAACAATGTGGTTGAATAATCTTTGGGGAATACACTCAGAAAACTTTGATGCATTACGAGAACATGAAAGAATGGATGGTACGATCCTAGATAAGATCCAGGAAATGAACTAGAGGGATGCTCCTAATAAAGGTGCAATTGAGGTTGCAAATCATCTTATGAATAAGCATAAAAACTTCTTTGAAGAATTGCGAGGGGATGTGCAGGGATTAATCGATGCCACCAAAAAGGGATTGACTACATTCTTTGATGATAAAGCAAGATTAGAATAAATGACTAGGTGGAAAGATGAAATTGAGTCAGTATTGTAGGAGATTCTAAAGATGACTACCAAGAAAGATATAACATTATATGAAGCATGCGAATGAAATGAGAAGATGGTGAAAATGGAGATCATGATTTGAAACACATTGGGAGATGAAGATACTCATGAGCACTAAGACTACTTGGATCAATTATTGAATGTTCACTTATGTCTTAACAAAGCCTAATTAATTTTTAATTTTATTGTTGTTTCAAGCACAAGAAATTTGTGAAAGGACATGTCCTTTCATATGATTGATGTATAAATATCTATTTTTGGTAGAAATGAATAAGAGGGTAGTAGTAGTAGAATAGAAGATAGATAGCAAAAAACATAATATTTCAAAAAAATTATATCCAAAAGGACCATGTTGCATATATAAGATTTTGAAGGAGATAATGAAAGATTTATGATTCGATGGTTCCTTTTTGCTATCAATTGTTTGTGAATTTCTGCAATTGTTTGATTGTCTCCAGCCTATTGTTTCTTGATTATTTAAGTTGAAATATCAAGTATATGTTCAATTTATTAGTGCACATTTTTTGTATCTATGTGATATGATTAATTGGGTTCTTTAAAGAAGAATTAAATTCCTTTCAGTTAATTACAATAATCTAGGAATGTTATTTAGATCACTAAGAAGAAACAAATAATTAAGATTGATATTCTACCTCTAGTAGGGTTTATCAATCACGTTCTTGCATGTTTATACCAGTTATAAAATCATACTTGTATGCCAAAAAATCAGAGATTTTGCTAGATAGAAGCCATTCATCTAAGACTTTCATTTCACTTCGTTTTACCCAACAAGGCAGCGGTCTTCCCTATTTCATTATTTATTTTTATGGTCCATTTTATTTAACATCTATTAAATGGACATATTATATTTTCCCTATTTCATCATTTTTCTTCATCAAATTTATTTGACATTTGTTAATTGAACATATTAGATTTCACTTTGATATTGCTTATACAATTTATACCAAATTAAGATCACATCTCTCCATTGTCAAATTGTCATTGTGGATAGATTGGTCAAGTAGGAAACATAGTTCAAATCTGCATCATTCAACCAACAAGGAACTAGTCTCATGCTTTCATATTTTAGTTTATCCATTTTATTTTTTACATTTGTTAACTAAACATATTCTAATATTACACATACACTTTATTAGGATTATATCTATTCACTGTAAGATTGCCATCATGAATAGATTGTTGTAAACAAAATCTAGTTACAATGCCAAATGTAGCAATTGTTTTTTTTCTTTTGTCAAGTTTCATTAACCAAGCTATTTAGTGGGACGAATAAAGTTGTGTTATGACCCTTTCTCTCTTTAAAATAATTAGACAATATTAGGGAGATCAGGAAGGGGAGAAAACTAAATTCCTTCAAAATAGGGGTAGTTGTGGGTTTGTTGGTTTTCTTTGTATACTATATACTAGTTCCTCTAGGATAAATAAGTCACTCTAGAAATGAAAGATGTTTGATTATCTACCTAATATTGTTTTTTTTTTTTGAAGTGGAAGAGATCTACAACTCTATAGAAATTGCTATATTCTAATGGTCAAATTATTAGACTATTTAGATCATTTTAATTGACTACTGCATAATAGCTTATGTGTTGAAAGAATTGTTTCCATTCTTTATAGTTTTTACATTGGAATACAAATCATATTTAATTTCACTCCAATATACTTCTTTCATAAAGATATTTGTTTGATTTTTCCTTTCTATTTTCATCTTAAATTTAAATAAATATATTCTATAATATAGAATTATTTTCAAATTGGGACAAAAAGGATTCTAAGAGATATATTTAATCATAAATTTTACAATCATAAATATCATTTAATTTGTATGTTGTAACTTCAGTAATTTTAGTTATAATAAAAATAACTTAAAGTTATATATACATATAGTTAAATTGGCAAAGTTGTTTGTCCATTTTATTTTTTACATCTGTTAACTGAACATATTCTAATATTACACATACACTTTATTAAGATTATATTTTTTCACTGTAAGATTTTCATTGTAAATAGATTGTTGTAAATAAAATAATATCACTTAAGTCTACTCAGTTCGTAAAGGTAGACCCACCTAGGTTTTGCAGCACCTGAAGAGAAGAAGGTTCGAATCATTTGGCCTTGTTTATTACCCTAAAACATATCAAGATATTGGAAACCTCTCAAGGTATTCTTACCTTCATTTTTGAGAGCTAACATCCTCCAAACCTCCAAATCCATAGAAATATTCCACTTGCATGGCCAAATTCTTGTGAAACACAAAAGCCCTTGGCTTAGACCAAAATCATGAGGGTTTATTGAATCTCCTACTTCCACAACCTCCCAGACCTCAAAACCAACTCACACACAACCCATTAGGTCTGTAAATGGGTAAAAATTCATAGAATCAGATCACCCATACATATTTTGTTGAAACCTAGGCTTGAATCTCACATATCACATGCTTTTCTTCACAAAACTCTTGAGGACAATAGCTATACCTTTTTTATTTCTCATCCTACTCCCTATTCATGCATCCTAAAATTACACCAGTATCCATGGGGCCTCTTACACAAGCTACAATAATCACAAAAAGTGTAAGAGCCCCTTTATATCATGTTTGAACTACAAAACCCTCAAAAATAGGGTAACCGAGTTGTATGTAAAGAAATGAAGCTTTCTAACTCAAATCAATGCCTTAAGCCCTAAAATCATATTCAAATAAAAGATAACACATATCTTCATGACATGGAATTAATTTCATATCAAATATGGTTGTATGTGATTGTATAGTGCTGCAAAACTTGAAAAATATAGAAAATTTAAAGAAAAACACAAATTTTAGAATGTCAAGAGCTTGTATTTTAAATCCTCAACCATCAACAACCTTTACAATGACCACTTTATGAGGTGTAGGTGCTCCTGAACCACTACCCCATCCAAAATTTTCTCACATTACACAAAGCCACAATGTTCGTCCACGATAAGCCAATCAAATCCTACCTTATGTGTCCTAGTAATCAAATTGGAGATTATCCTAAAAATGACATTGTGAAGGGTGATTGGTCTAAAAAATATAAACGACTTTGCAATTATTTCACTACTACGATCAATGTGTCATCTTTCATGAAATTTCCCAAAACACTATTCATTATGATCATATGGGAATTTCTAAGAGAGCTACAATAGTTGTAACATCATGAATTAAAATTAAACATTAAAAAGTACATCATGAATTAATTATGTAATGGCAAAAAAATTAAAAACCTCATGAATTAATTATGTAACCACATAAGTAAAATATAATTCCATCAAGAAATTAATATCAAATAGATAATACAATCGCATAACTCATACATTTCAATGCCATTCATCTTCTTCTTCATCCAACTCTTTGTCTGTATCATCCGATCTAGATTCGACATTGTAAGGATTGGTCATATCATCATCATCTTCATTGATATTAGTTTTGATAATTTCATCATCCACACGGATATCATCTTCATGAAATTTATCTCCTACATCATCATGATCTATTTCCTCCTCTTCGACATCTTCGTCAGGCACATCATCAATTAATTGTTGATCCTAATCATCATCTACATCATCTTCTATTTCTTCAGTATCTTCTTCTTCCACCACATTATACTTTATCGACCTTCCTCTTGGATCACGTCTAACAACATATGACCAACCTAGTTTACTCAGAACCTCTAAGTTAAATACCTACTCACATTGGCTTGGAAGAACATAGGGCTCATTTCCAGCTCGCTCAAAATACCTTGTATTAACCATGGTAAATCCATTATCATGTTCAATAACAGTTCTCTTAGGATCATTTTCATTCAATCGTAGCCTGTACCATAAGACAAACATAACTAATTTGAAGGACTTAAAGTCGCACTCAAGCATATCATCCAAAATCCCATAGTATTGATTTTCTAAGACTTTTTGGATGTATGTCGCTTCTAGATGAAACATTAGTCACTTGAAAGACACCAGTTATCCCAAAATCACAATTTTTCTTCATGTCATCCAAATTTTTGATTTGAAATTTATGACCATTGCACCACATAGCCTTGTGGTGTTTCACTTGCAATATGTCAAACATGTAAAAATTATTGCAATATCATTAGTTGATAAACATATTTATTCTTGGCCGAATGTATGCAAAGAAAACATTTTCAACATATATGTACATCAATATAATTGAAAATAATTAAATAATATGGGTGATTAATATATTTACACATACTTGTTTATCTCTTAAACCATATGCTAAATCAATTTCCCTTGGTGTAATATTGGAATCTCCATTACGATGAGCTTCTTTAACCAATGAAGCCACACCTTCCCATGTTAATGCATGACCAGATTGTTGACATCATTCAATCCATACTGTCATCCAATCAAGATTGTTTCTAACATACAAATGTACTGCATCCCACTCTCGACCAACTATATAAAAAAAAATAAAAATTCACAAACGACATATAATTAGCTAATTACCATGGTATATGACCTTAATTTATAATTTATGTATATTGAAGATTAATAATTAAATATAAGTAAAATGTATATAAAAACCAAATGTAAAATGTATTCTAATTAACCTCCATGACCATCTAATAATTACCTTTCACTTTCCTCAATCTACCTTTCCCCATCAGGTACTCCCCTTCAAATTTGTTAATGTAGTTGGGACCCCAAATGCGATCTACATGGATCTTTTCTACAAACTTAGGAAGATATTCAATAATGTACACCATGGTCTGGTATACCATATATCCCTCCACCATAGAACCCTCAGGATGTACTCTTTGTCAAACCAAAGCCTTCAAAATTTCAAGTTCCTGTCAACCATCCACATTGACCTTGTGTGTACAGGTTCACATTATTCAATCTCCTCAACTTGGTGTATGAGGTAGTGTTCTTGTGGATTGAAAAATTTAAAAGGTAGACACTTTTTCATTTCACACATTAGACAAGTAATTTTTCTCTTCCAATAATTTATATCTTCTTTATGGATTGCTTTAGATGACAACCATCTACAAGTGATTCAAGGCACAAATATATTAATGAGATTTAACAAAAATATACAATGAATTGAATAAATATCGCTACTTACCTCATGTATTTTACAAGATCATATCTAAATTGCTTTCAACATTGTTTTCGAAGTTGTCTGGGAGAGATAGAGATAGAACGTACTCTAACAATAATAAAATGATCTTTTCATTATTTTTCCAAAAGTAGTAAACATAATACACTGAAAATTACATGTAGTATACATATATATATACTAGAATAATTACCTTAATGAAGGTATGCCAATCATGTGTTTTCATCCCTAACCCAAATTCACCTTTTTTTGTTATGATATTGTTTATGTTCACAACAAATCCTGTGGGGAATCAAATTTTTCGTATTACTTATTTTATAGCATTGCTTTGTTGCTCTATTAATAACCAAGGAAGGAAATGTATATTAATTTGGTCTCCATCGCTATTTAATTGAATGGAATTTTTCATTGCATGATTGGATTTGTGAATGTCACTACAAATTTTGATAATTTTTTCTTTGTCATGCCTTCCATCCAATATTTTCCATAACCTTTCTATCATATTCTTTCCGATATGCATTATATCAAAAAATGCACAATTTGTAGCTACTCATAGTAGGGAAACCTACTAAATTTTCTGGGATAAATTTTCAGTCCCTGTGGAAGCCGACCATTAATGCCTTGACGACCATCATGAAGCATATAAGTTAAAAAAATTAACAACGACAATCATTGTCAATTACAGCATGAGCAAACACATCACAATATAAAAATATAAATTCAAAACATATCATATATGATAGATAAACAATTTGATCTAATGTATAATCTTGATGATTAATTCTATTATATTCCAACTTCCATAGGTGAGGTATCATTCTTCATGGTTTTGTTTTAGTCTCTTCTTTCCCATTGAAAATATGTTTTTCAATAGTTCGATACTTATGATTTTTGTGGAGGAAGTGTTTATACTCATCAAACACCTACTTTCTTAAACTTGTTGAACGACTAGATTTCATCTTTGGACCACAAATTGGACATGCAAATTTTCCCTTTGTTTGAAGACCAGAAAATCATATATTATTGGATTAAATATGTCAATTTTTATAATTATATATAATGAATAGATTATTTAAAAAACATGCATGATATTTGCTTCATAAAATTAAAAATTGTTAAAGTCATGCAGTCGAACGTTATAACATACCAAAAAAATGTGTTAGCCCTGCGGCATCATGAATTGTCCATACAAGCATTGCATGGAATTGAAATTGTCTTTGTCATATTGGTCTAGATACTTCATACATAGTGACACCATTCCATAACTTTAGTAACTAGTCGATAAGAGGCTCGATATATACATTCATATATTTAACTTGGTACTTACCTAGTTGAATGAACATAAACATTACATAATTATTATAACCATTTTATTGCAATATATATAAATTAATGTACATGACTATTAAATGAAAAAAATATAAGTCATTATAAAACAAATAAGACAAATGAGATGCTACTATGTTAAAAAAAATTGATGTAAACAAATACCTAGAACAATCATTGCCAACATTATGTGCTCCCTCTTTATTGACATCCATGGAGGAATGTTATTGTTGATAACAAAAATAGGCCACACCAAGGAAATAGATCTTAGCTCTCCAAATGGATTGACACCATCCGCTCCCAATGAAAGCCTAAGATTATGTGTAATACCCCTTCGTTTTTCTCTATTGTGTGAACAATGTTGTTTCCCATTTTATGCTTTAGTATTGTGTTGTACTTTGACTATGCGCTTGGTTACAGTTGATCACTATTTTATCATGATGTACCTTGATGTGATGATACTATATTTTGATGTTACTATTATGTCATGTTCTGAATTAGCATAAGTGCATATTTAATATTATGACATTTTATGCTTTTGATTATGTTGCTATGTTAGATGCATCAGTTAGTACTACCATATTGGTGAAGAGGATGGTATCGCATCACTCGATTGCGAGTGCCTTGCGATTTCATGATTTTCTCTTCACTGTGTGCCTTATTTATGACATATTATTGCATGTGGATATATTCTTTGTTCACAAGTTGACAGGTATAGGACACTGACTCCACCTGATTTCACAGGTTTGAGCGTGTCCATGGCCCAACCATATTCGATTGGGAGATAGTAGGTAGGATTTTTCGTGCCAAGTCCTCACCCTGGTCATAGTGTGTTGTCGATCCTAGTGTGGTCCAGTTGTTTTATATTGTTTAATTTGCCTTGTTTCAGTTTATTTTGGAAGTTAGAAAGATGTTAAAGTATATGCTTTGTAGTTAAGTTAGTGAGTAAATTTATCTGGTTATATGTTAGAAATATGATTTAATTTATTAATTAATTTAATTTAATTAATAAATAATTTAATCCTATGTTAGATTTACTTTATTAATTAATTAAAATTATTTGTGTTGAGATGAGTAAGATTATTCATTTTGGAAATGCATGGATATTTGTTTTGAAAATTAAAATAAAAGAAAATGTCTTAAAAGTTCAATTTAGCAAATTTTTGAATTCAAAAATTTGAAAGAAAGACTTTTGCTATCCTGTTTTGGAGAATTGATGAGGGTGGTTGTAGGAATTTTAGGGATTTTTCCTTATCATTGAAATTTCTTTACAAGTGTTGAGCATGGATTTTTGGAGAAAATTGAAAGAGGAAGAGGAAGAAATTGTTCAATTTTGTGGGTTTTGGATAAAAGCCTAAAGAATCTGTGGAGCTAAAAAGGGAATCAAGGCACCATCAGGATCTTCTGTCAACTTTTTAAAAAAAAGGTTCTTATCTTGTATGTAGTTATTTTTTTTCATTCAATGGCATATATGTGATGAGAAAACAATTGAAATCTATTGTTTGTGTGCAAATCAAACCATTCAGATTCAGATTCTTGCCTTCAAATTTGAAGAACATTTCTCTCTTTAAGAAAAATTGCTTCAAATTTTAATGAAATCTTGTATGCAAATCAATATTTCAATTTTGTTTGTTCTTCATTTGGTTGAAATCTCAATTGGATGAATGGATATATGTATATATAGATATATATATATTCATATATATAAATACATATATAGATATACTTGTCTATTTACATTTTATATAGTTTTTTCCTCGTAGGGTTATGTTGGCAAAATTTTATAAAAAATAAAATTTTGCCAAGTTCAAAATTATAAAAAAGTCTGTATTTTCAAGGCTTCTGGTTTTTTTTTGAAAAAAATAAATAAAAATTAAATTAAATTAAATTAAAAAAAAATAGAAATTATTGGGGGGTTGGGGGCTCACCCCACAACCGCCCCCATGGGAAGTGGTGTAGGGGAGTTGCGCCCAATGCCTCCCTCTATGTGGGGCTATGCGGCGACCACCACTAATGGTGGTCGGTTGTGCTATGCATAGTCGTGCCACCATTAGTGGTGGTCGGCTACACACAGCACGCCCATGCCCGACCAACACCGTTGGCGCTTCCCACTATAGCCGTCGCCACTACGCTCACAAATTTGTGGCCAACCTTTTTCCTCCTTTGTGCATCATTTTGCACGCACCCCAAGGCCACGCAATTCAACCCTAAGGGTTGGCATGTGGACCGAGGAGCTCATACTTGGTTTCAAAAAAAAAATTATATTTTTAATGTTACAATTTTATAGTATTGAAATATTTTTAATATTATAATATTGTAATATTAGAATATATTTAATCAACTTAATGTTATAGTATGGAAATAATAAAATATATTTAATCAATTTAATATTATAGTGTGGTCATATTAAAATATATTTAATTATTTTAATATTCTAATGTGGTAATATTAAGATATATTTAATATTTTGATATTATATTAATAAATTGGGTTTCATTAAATTATTGTCTTATTTAAGGTGATTATTTTAAAGGAGAGAAGTTTAAATTTTAATATTACGTTTTCTCAAATCAAGGGAATGATTTTAAATTGGTTATATTGAATAAGGAAAATAATATTTTATTTAAATCGATGAATTTTGATTCATTTGATAAACTAGTTAATTTATCATGTATTTAAATGCTGATAGGAAAATAAAATGATTAGTATTTATTTCTCCCTTATTGAAATGGCCTATTTAATTCAGTTCATCTAATGTACTACATTACTGAATGTTAAGAGGAAATGGATTTAGTGAATCCAAAGTAGATTTAACTCGTGCCTTCTTGCTCACCTCGATTATGAACTATTTATGTTATCATTGGGGGAATTTTGTGAAATAGAGTATGACAAGTCTTCTAGTAGGGTTTCCTTTTTGTGGGTTGTTGTAACATGTTAGCCCACGTTGGATTTTCCTTGGGCAATGCGTCTAACCAGCTGGTTACCTGGTTATCACAAACGGGAATGTGTTGATTGTATGTCATGGTTAGGGATTTGTTATATTTAGGTTGCACTTGTGTACCCTTGAGTTGTGGAGTTGTTCCACGTGTCATCTTAGAGGAGTGGCTTGTAATGAGGGCCGACACACAAAGTGGTGCTAGGATCACTCATTGCAAGTTATTTAATTCAGTGATAACTTAATTAAGTGATTAGAACTTACCACGTAGTATCAAACACTTAATAAGATAATTATGCCTCGCTCAAGAACGCAAGGCCTTGTTAAGACTTTGGTTGAGATGAGAAGGCCTAGAATGGAAAGATCGTTATCTTGTCTCTACAAAAGATAACAGATTGTGCATTGGATTGCATGAGGGGTTGAAAGTCGTTAGAGGTTACTAGGATAACCCGAGTTGGGGGTCGAGGCCTAGAAAGACTCACTAGGATAACCTATGTGACATTGTGATGACACTTCTACTAAGTCAATAGTATGTTTGCATCAGTGATACAGTTGATTATATAATTCTGGAAGCATTGTAACCATTGTGTTAGTGATGTCATTGTATTTATTTTAGTTTGATTGTGTTAGCCTATGTCTAGAGGTAGATGTCCTTGGTTAAAAACCCTTGCTACTATCTCCTAGCACGGGGGGTGGACCTTTGGGTTCCACTTGGTTGGGTGGAACTGCACCTTTCTCTGTTGGGGTTCCTTCATATTTCTGTGGATGAGACTTTCAGTTGGAGAGCTTGTGGTTTCAATTGCAGTTCTTGTTTGATTTCATTTCAGTTGTTCTTGTAATTTATTACCCCCCTATTGTTATCCAGGTGGAAGTTGTAATTGTAATTATGTTTTTGGACTTACCTCATTCAAGGAATGAGAGTTGTAACCCTATTGTTTAATCATGATTAATGAAATTGAAATCTATCTCTTATGCTCATTGTAAAATTATCTTACTTGGAATGTATGTGTTATTTTATTAATTAAATAATTGTCATGGTTTGAATTTATGTTTTTGTTGATGTTCTATATAACCTCTGTCTCGTAACCTTAGAGGTTGTTGGCATTAGCTAGTGAAATTACTTATTATTTATACTTTAAAAAATAAAAATTAGTCTATTTCTTTAGTTAATTGCAACTTCCTCTAGGGTTGTGTGGCGGGGTGTTACACAAGATTCTTCTTTAAAGTGTGGTCATTTTTCCTCCATGTCCCTAAATGCATAACCATCTACAGGAATTCAAAGAATTTCATATCCACTTCTATTCCATGCATGGTAATCCATAAATTGCGCTAAGATTTTGCACCTAAATAATTGTTAGATATGTGGAATAATGGGAATATAACAAAGAACCTTGCGAGGCACCTTTTTTGTTAGTTGATTTGTCCAATATCTACTGATATGACATTTTGAGCATTTTGTTACAAATTCATGTTGTTTATGAAATATAATATGATCATTAGGACATGCAACTATTGCTTGATACTCCATTCCAATATATTTCATAATGCCAGATAAATCTTGGTATGAGCGAGGTAAAATATTTGATGGTGGTAACAAAAATTCACCAATTAATCTACAACAAAAAATAATTTTTTAATATAAATAATATTAATGGTACATATTTCATCCTTTATTTACTAGTGATGAACTAACAACAATTAAAATAGATGAAAAAAGATGACATATATGACATACCTTAACATCTGTGAGATTGCTATGTTGGATAAACCATTCATGACCTTCAAGTTCACTAGCAAAAATATAGTAGAGAGAAAAGTTGTTTGGGAGCCTTCATAAAGGGGCTCATATGCCTTCTCAAGTACAGGTAAATCATGAACATCATCAAATTCACCTCAATCAACATGATCAGCTATGCCACTAAATGTGTCATGGATCAATGTATTTCTACCATCATCTTCAACTATGTTGTCTAGCGCATGATCATCTTTTTCCATAGGATCATTAACTTCATCTTCGATATTCACAGCTCCATGTTCCTTTGCTTTCAAAACCACATTTTCAGGGCCATGATAATCTATATCATGTGACCTAGGGCACCCCACCTTTATAATAATGAAAGACACAAATAAACCATGATCATGATCAAGTGATTTTTTATATATATAATGTTAAAACAATATAAACATTTACAAATTCAGTCAATATAAACACATATAATGAAAAACTTACCAATAGATGATGACCATGCGCCCCTTCAACGTGCACATGTTCCCTACAATGTTTTCTAGTTGTTGTGATTAAAAGTCTTCTCATCTTTAAGCCCTTACAATTATTGCAAGGACAGTAACATTTCCCACCACCCTTTCTTTTCAATCTAGTCCACAATCTATCAAGTGACTCTTCATTTTGTTCTAGACTAATATTATCTGACATGATTTTTCTTTACCAAGCTTGAATATTTAGATCTTCAAAAAATATCAAACTCACACTCCAATAATTTTTAATCATAGATAGGTAAAAAAATCTAATAATTATGATATTTTACACCAAATTTTTTTGGCATGCAACCACCCCTACAAAAGAGAAGATAGTCTGAAGTTAATGACTCCAAAAAAAACTTTAAAATGCTAATTCCAGAAATTATTAAATTATGATTTTACTATAATTTCCAACTGTTAGACTCCTAAAATCAAAATATTGAACTTGCACAACAAAATCTGGAAATGAAATTATGAAAATACACAAGTCTAAAACTGAAATCTGATGAGATGTTGCTTTAAAATATGATTTTTATACCTGGAAGTACAAATCTGACTTCACAAATGAATTATGGAAATAAAATAGTATGGCATAATAAAGAGTTCCATTTGAAGTGGACCACCCTATTATATGCCTTGATAAAGTTAAAAATGTATGAATTTTATCTACAATATAGCCTGCATAGTCATCAGTCTTATTCACATCCCTGCTTTGGATATCAATAGGAAACACCATTAGATGGCCTCCTTGAAAGTTCAATCCATTAAGGGAATAATGAAAGGGTCTTCCTAAATGATTACATCCATCTGACAAAAAATAGTGTATGGCTGAATAAGGATGATATCATTTTGAAAGACTAAAATTATTGTTGAGACCGATCCTAACATATTTATGTTGAATCCAATACATACAAAAAATCATGTGTAGACCTTCACTTCCACACTCTCGACAAAATTGTTTTATAAGGACAACACTTCATTTGCCTAGTTTTGTAGGTTAAGCTAAATCTTGTTCTCACAAGCAACTTCAAATGTCTCGTACACTTCCATCTACTTATGAAGCAAGCCTCTATCTAAATTGACTTCACCATTACAATAGTGCTTCAAAATATCATAGGGCCATCCTCTAGTTTTATATGTCAAATCTATTTCCATTTGTATTGAATTTTCTTCCATCCATGTAATTCATGTCTTTGGTTACAAGGTTTATTCTATAATCCATATACAATTTCCTCCCTCCTATTGACATAGAATCAGTATGGAATACTATCTTCAATTTTAAGCTAAATATTAAAGATTGGTTAGAGCTTATACTATGCAAAGGAGAATAAGAATAAATCATAACCTTATCAACAGTTGAAATAGATAAGGGGTCACTTTATTCCACATATATTCACATAGACAATGAACATGATATTTTGGGTTCCTACTCTTACTATTTTTCTATTTATTTATATAATAATACGGTTACACTAAAATATATTTTGCTCTTTTTATCTACTCTAACTCCTATTTCCTCTTATACATTCAATCATACTAGTATTGTGCTTCATGTAAGAGAATTATATAATGGCTGAATGAAAATAATGTTCAATGCCATGAGGCCCAAATGATATTCATGCATTGGTCTTGAAATGTGATCAAACTGAGACTAGTCATTGTTATATAGTATCAAAGTTTCATTGATACTATTTGTCAGTATGATTTCTCATGCGAATTTATTAAATATAGATAACCTATATATTCATAGGGTCCAATCATTATTTTTGATAGTGTATTGGCCAATTTACTATCCAATGCAATTTGCAAAATAAAATATAGTAAAATATAAAAAATTGATCTTTTCTATCTACTCCACTGTAAATAATAAAGATTGTAGAAATTTCCTTCCAATTTGAGTGTTGGAAGTCTTTATTATTTATAGTGGAGTAGATAGAAAAGATCAATGTTTTATATTTTGATATATTTTATTTTTCATTGTATTTGATCAACAAATATAGTTTGATGATGATTCTTTGACTAGTGCTACAATACTAGTATCTCAGTGTATTATATATGCAGATATAAACTACATTTGTATGATGCTTGATGTTATACCCATGTCCACTAGTTATCACCATAATTTTTATTATTATGTATATGCAATATAGGGATACTATAGAGGTAAGGAGCAACAAGCAAAGAGAAAATATTTAAGGAAATGGGCTTCAAAGAAAGGCATGACACTTTACTATAGATTCCCAAAAGGAGATCACAGTCATGACTATCCAAATAAATAATGATTAGTCCATGTCATAACCATGAAGGGGACATTTAAATTAATAATAAAAGTGATAGGGTGGTATGAAAAACTTTAAAAGATACATAACAAAAATTAATTGAGCAGTCAAGAGGGCTTTTAAAACATCATAAATCTTGTCAAGGGTTCATTTTCTTCATAGTAGTATGGTAAACTAATAAACATTTCCATCTCACAA
Source organism: Sequoiadendron giganteum (assembly GCA_007115665.2). Lineage (NCBI taxonomy): Eukaryota > Viridiplantae > Streptophyta > Pinopsida > Cupressales > Cupressaceae > Sequoiadendron > Sequoiadendron giganteum. Next base: position 602,126,000 of record CM021100.1, on the reverse strand, counting down.
ATATTCAAAAGAAGACAGCCTACAAGTGTATTAAGGAGTGCATGGGCAATATCTCAAGCAACTACCACAATTAATTTCTTCAAGTGTTATGTAAGGCCATTGAAATCAAATGAATAAACTCATGCATAACCTAAAATACAAAGGATAGTCAAGTTGCTAGAGGGAAGGTATCACAAAGGATATGGGATCACTTTCAACAAATACGTGATGCACTTCTACATTTTTGCTAATTTATTTTTCCTGATAAGGTCAAATACTTTCTTTTAGTGTTTGAATCTACCACATAGAGACTAAATGTGCTTACTCTCAAATAAAGTTGAATTATATAAACAATAGTCAGATGCCTCCCTTAACATAAAGGACAATCTAAAGTACTAATGAATTTAATATCCTTTACAAGAGATTGCTTTTAACTAGTTAAAAACTTGAGAGGGTAATACATAGGTTCCAAGGAAAATTAAAAATTTATCATAAGTAGCTCAATCCAAAAGGAAAAAATTAAGAATGGAAAATCATGAGTAGGTTGACAGCTTCACTAGAAGCACAAGTTACTTTTATAACATCTTACCTAGATATTACTTGATAAGGTAAGGAGTGCTCTTTTTCACTCAGTTTCATATGGTGGCATATCTACACAAATCACCAAAATTTCAAATAACTAAATAAATTATATTACTTAATAAAGCTATTACAACATGTCATTCATGTCAAAATCAACTCTTCTTACCACAAAAATTTTGGTTTCCAATTTGACAAGTTCATCTTTTGATTCCTATACCAACTTCTGAAGGAATTTGGCAACGTATACTTCTACATGAGGAGACAATTTCATCTTGTAAACTGTTCCAAATTAAAAAAAAATAGAAATCATATAATATGCATGATATTTATAGCTTGCTAGATGTTTGGAAGAATCTAAAAAGTTTAAGTGAACCGAGAAAAATAGAGAGGCCTTGACCTTCATTTTTTCATTTTTTAGTTTGTTGCTCCAAATATCTCACATATTTACAAATTGGTTTCTTTCTTTCTTTCTTGTTCAAATCAAATAGAGATACATTTGTATAGATTCAAGATGAATTCAAGAAATTTAGGTAACATATATACCATAACTGCTTTTATAAGACACTGGCATCTAAGGTCTAAAATCTATTTCTGAAACTTGGTAAAGAGAAAAATACATCTTTATGAAGTAGTATTCAAAAATATCATAGCTAAATGACTCTAACTATCCACTATAAAACATTCCAAATTATTTGTTCAACCCTCTAGGCCTGAATCTTGACAGCTATTTCACTCTGTAGCTATCCCCATGCCTTTGATATTATCTAGTTATGGCTCCCCAATCTATTGAAAATTGATCATTAGGGTTAAAATTGAAACCTTGCAAATATAATCTTTGTCCAAATCCATCAAGAATTTTCCATCAGTTATAAACAATTCCCTTATAAAGAATTTGTGAAGTTAGGTCTAAAATCTAGAAATGAAATTCTAAAAATGCACAATACTAAAAATGAAATTTGATGAGATGTCGCTTTAAAATATGATTTTCAAACCTCAAAGTAAAAATCTGACTTCACAAATGAATTCTAGAAAAAGACAATGACTACCCTCAACCACCCGATATATTCTTGATGTTTTTCTGATTTTCCCCAACAAAATCGTCGAGCAAAACATTGTCGCAATAAATAGTCGAGCTCATTTTGATTTATGTCAGCCACAATTTAACTTTGCAAGTCTGTCAAAATTTTGGCGAAAAATAAGGTTCGTCGAAATTTTGACAAACGTTAGGGATAAAATTTTAAAAAAATGAAAATTTCGCACAAGTGCTTGATGATACATAATTATATATCTTTCGTCGGATTTTGCAATCAAATGAGTTAGTGAATGGATGACTAAAGTATGTAAAATGCAAACTACAAGGAAACTCTAAGGTACAATCAAATTTGATAGATTGTTCGGAAAGGTTTACCAACCATTCAATGTTTGGCCAATGTCTCAATTTGGGTTGTCAAGGACTATTTAAATGACTAAATGACAAGGTGACAAGGTGAGGTTTCCACACTAGACTTATGAGTTGGAAATAGCTCACAAAAGGGAAAAAGAATAAAAAAAGGTGATTTTGATTAAGTATAAGGACAACCTATTTTGAAGGAAAAGATTTGACAAAGTATGGCAAGCGTTCCTATTCTAAAGTCTACAAATTGAACCTAAAAGTTGGTCTATGATGAAAAAATGGTGGATCCTAAGGATGCAACTAAAGATTGCAATGCTAAACCTATGGAAAACTAAATGCAAACTAAGAGTGCAAAGATGGATGATTTGAGCAATTCTTCTTCTAGTTTTTTGGATAGAGACTGCTAGAAAAGGATGTTTAAAATTGATTGAAAGTGTTTGGTCTCAGGTTTTTTACAGTAATAGTACATTTTCTAAATGAAACACAATTGCATTGTTTAAGGTAAAAAATGTGTTGCAGGGGATCAAATGCATCTCAATTTTAGCAAATGTGTTGTTCCAGGTCACAGATACAGTTCAAGAAGTCAAATGTGTTGCATAGGAAATCAAATGCATTTCAGAATATGCAAATGCATTGTTTCAGCTCGCAAATGTGGTTTAGCAGAGCAATTACAACTCACACAGTCTTGAATGCGGCTCAGAATGTCGCATGTGTTGCACATAATATAAAATGCGTTACAGAGTGAATAAGAGTGGTTTGTTTGCAAGTTTGGTAGATTTTTTAAATTGTTTCAATTTGAATTTATTTTTCTTGGTCTATGAAGGATGTTTATGCATTCATTATTTCATAAAACACTTGGCAAACACATGGTTTTTTATTTTTTTGAATCAAGCATAGTGGAGAAAAGGACAATCCTAGGTTGGAAAAGACTATATGCATTGGATCCCATGCATATTTTACTCAAACCGCACTTATTCTTAGCGGGTGACTTAGAAGCTTTGCCACACTAGCTCCCCCAACATGGCACTCACTTCTCAAGTGAACCAAAGTTCGAGCATTCATAAATCTCTGATGATAGACTCTTCGCCTCTACTAAGAACTATGAGAATGTGGGTGCCTTGGCAACGAAGATTGCTGCACTAGCAAATAGAAAAGGTTTTGGCAACTACGCAAAAATATTTTTGTTCAGGCACCCATTCAAGTGGCCACACATGATGTAATATAGCTTCAATAAGGAGGAATTCTAGCCTAAAGAGGTTATGCTCAACAAGGTTTTTGGGAATTCACTTGTCTGCGTAACAAATTTGCACTCATAATCGTAAGTTTTCCATTAGGATTCACATTTGTATACTGGTCGGGAGTAGTTCAGCTAAAGAGCTTCGTTTCCAGTTTGTGTTGCCTTGGGATGAGTACTTTTCCCCACTAAGGAAGGCCCAATTTCTAGAGTCAATAATAGTTTCTCTTGCACCTAGAATTGTACTAGTGTGCAAAGGGAAAGGATACTTCTATTATTTAATCAAGGTTACATAAATTGGAGACACTTGTTCATTTTAATTATCCAAATTGTAATGTGAAGCAAACCAACTAAGTCTGAGATAACCTAGATTATTTTTAAGTCCATGTCATGAAAATGCATGTAAATTTTAGCCTCAATGAGTTTCAATGCATGATTGTGTTCATTTTAAGCTCGAGAGTGAATATGCATGTTCATTTTAACCAATGAAATGTGAATGCAAGTTGTAGATTGTTTGTTTGTTTGATTAAGGAATTGAAAAGGAGTTATAGAAAACAACAAACAAAGGTTATACTCCTTGCCACATGCTGCAAATAAAATATTAGTAACCCCAAAAACCTCTAAGCTATTAAACAAAATAGAGAAATCTGGGAATTTTGTAAGAACTCAAAAATAAAATTTTACTAGGTGATTGCGTCATTTTGCACAACAAATACGTCTCCTAGCTAAAAGTTGGAATTTACTAGGAAGATGCATTGTGCTATAGAGAAAATGCATCACAGCCTAGCTATGCATCATTTGAGCTTGTGAATATGTCTCAACAGAGCGAATGCATCGTTTGGGATAACAAGTGCAGTTCAAGAATGCATATGCATCATTATACAAACTGAATACATCATGACACAATGATTGTGGCTCAAAAAATTGTAAATGCAGCCCTCCATACTTGTACCTACAAAAACACAAAAAAAATGTACGAAAAATCTACAAAAAATGAGTTTTGGCGTCAGATTCACCAATGTAACTAGGGAAAATAATAGGTTAGCATGAAATAAAATGCTTAAATCAAACCCAAATATAGAAATGAAGAACAAAGGATTTATAAATCATGAAAAAAAAAAAATGTTACCAAATGTCTTCAACCTCCATGAATCACCTTCATTGCACCTTCTCCATTTGTTGTAAGTAGATAATTGCCCTCAGATTTTTGTGATGAGGAACCTATGACTATGACAATGTTCAAAGAAAACTTTGAAGGACTCTAATGTGGCTGCAAGTGTACTCAAAAAAATACTCAAGCATGAAATTTGCAAGCATAAGATGTGTCTAATGAGGGTAAAATTTCCTTTTTATAGAAAAATCAATTTTGGATGAATGGCCAAGATTGAAATTTGAGAGATGCCCTAAGATCAATGGCTGAAATTAAATGCAACAACCCACAATTAGTATTAGGGAAACATTAGGTCAAATTTGAAATGGAGGGTTGAGATTTGATTTTGGAAAATCAAATTAATGGATAAGAATGCATGTGACAAGAAGATGTGGCACAAAAAGAGAGGAAAGTGGAGAATAAAAATAAAAATTAATTCCCTCAAGAGTTTGAGTTGACCTTTTAAATTAAAAATAAATTTAATTCAAAAGTGGTGGGGCCATGTGACAGTAAATAATAATTTTAAAGAAACAAAACATTTTTGTTGATTAGATACACGAGAGAATAACTAATTAACTAAAAATTTATGTACTTCACTCTCAATAAGCTAGTATCTATAATAACTACAATTTTTATATTTAATCCCACTTGTAATATATTTGAAATTCACTAAATATAAAACTAGAATGTATGGTTTTCATTGATATAATATTTTTGTAAGCTTTAAATGCATTGTGTTTATCTTACTACACATGATAACTTTAATGTTATGCATGATTAGTTAATCATTATATATAGTGTAAAGTATTGGCTTGAGCCTTTCACAAAGTTTATTTTCTTTATAATACAAAGAATGTGTGTCCCTTCTCATTTGTATTTAAACTGTATTATTAATTTGATGCTATAATATCAAGTTTATATATTTGGAACATATACATTTTAGTTTATGGGTAACTATAGAGGTTGGTCCTTTATAACCTCATTTCCATTGTGTTTTCATATATTAATTTTTCAAATAAATTCATCCTCTAGTTTTAAATGTCAACTATATCACCAAATTATGATCAATGAACCAATATTCAAACCTCTAAGATATTCATCACACCTAAAATTTTAAAAAGTGAAATATAATCCTTCATATTAGATTTAGGATTATTTATCTCTTCAGTTATAGTGTATAAATTTTCACCTCTAACAATTCCACACTTTTGTAGCTCCCCTTATGTGCTTGGACATAATTGTGCTCTTAATTTTCTCACTTTATGGTCATTTTTGAGAAATCAAAATAAAATTGGGAATTAATGTTTAATATTCATTTAAAGACAACAAAAGACCCAAAATAGGTTTAGACTAGGGTTCCATTGCCCTTTTCAAACCTATTTTGGACCAATTTTGGATATGTTATTCTTGGAATTTATAAATTTATGAATTTAAATTCATTTTTAGGATTTTTATAATTAATTTTGTAGGAAAACAAAAAAATGTACATATAAATACAAGTTTGTTTCACCATTGGAAATCCTAGGAAAATCATTACAGTATTTGAGCATCCTATAAAGAAATCAAGAGCAATCAAGAGTAGAAATAGAAGAATTTATCACACTTATTATCTTGATCAAGATTCATTTTTGTAATGCATCAAAGTTCATATGTGATTTTTCTCATGTTTTATGTTCATTTTGTAAGTACTAACAATTGTAGGACCTTCAATCAAGAAACAAATTATCCTTGTATGGCATTAGAACAATTAATTCAGTCAATCAAGGAAAGAATATCTTAGTGGTAAGTTTCATAAATTTTCATTTTTCGCTTGTTTTTATTCATTTTCCTCTACCCAATTGAGGCTCAACATTCTTTACATCATCATAGCCATTATGGAGGTGGAAACACCAAAATGGGGTTTTGACTTACGAAAGCCCCTATACAAAGTAAACCTTTCTCCCCTCTCTTATGTGTAATTGGTAGATCTAAAGTGTCTTTTGGAGAAAAATGAAGAGCTAACTGCAAAACCAAGAATTCAAGCATCCTGCTTCAAAAAATTTGGGCAAGTGGAATTAATCATCAAAAAAAAAGTTTGAAGCTAATTCCATAAATAATCAATCTATCGATTGTGATATACTAAGAAATCTTCATAGATTCTTGAGATCTAAATTCTTTCGTATAGGGTGCCATCACCCATGTCCAAGAAGTTTGAACCCTAATTTACATGTCAAGTTCCTCTCTCTCTCTCATAGGTTCTTCATGGTGGATTTATCCCATGATTGGTTATTCTTATGTTGTTTGCACATTTCTTATGCAATGGTTAGTTCATCTTGTTGTAATTTTCCTCGTGTCATTGTGTTTCATATGATCATGCTTGTGTACATGTGTGACATGTTGATGTCATATCTTGGATGTTGTGGTGGTTGTGTTTCAAACAAAAAAAAAATGTTTGATCAAGTCTAACCTTGTGCTTTGGGCGGGGAGTTACAATATTCCCCTTCTACCTATATATCTACCTCTTATTTACTAAGACTATTATATAGAGCAAAAATATTTTGATTCTTTTTATTTGTGAGGGAGTCAACCAATATTTTCCTACTCTTTTTAAGTTTTCCTTAGAGAACCCATTCTACCATTTTTTAATTTCTTATGCAATTTTATGACCATAAGAGAAAAGAGAAATGGTGCAACAAGAAAATGTTCCCACCATTTAATCCAACTCTCATTAGGTCCTAGACAATATTATTCATTCCACATGTCAATTAGTTTTATAATGATATTTTTCAAAGAAAAAGGGAGGTGTAACAATTGAAAAGGATGGATGAGATCTTAGGATGATAGGTACAAATGGGGTTTTGGAAGGTGATTGGAATCGCTAGAAATCATATCTAATTGAATAAGAAAACCATCATTAGAAGGGGAAATAGGAATTGAATAACAAACATAGAATAAATCGAGATGATAAAATATATGACAAGATGATTGATGATAATTAGACCAAGAGTACCATTGATTCATGTGGGATCCTTTAAAGAAACAAGGAGATTAAAAAAAATTGAGAGAATTACAACATTGTACTTAAGAATTTAATCATTTAAGATGGGATAATTTTGATCTATTAAAATATCTATTAATTGAGGCATGATCCACCATGTCAAAATTCCTCCTATTACCTAATTTTCCAAAGGGAGATAGTTAGACACCCACTCCCACAATAATGATCTTTCATGGGGTTTATTGGGGGTGTAGAAAAAAAACAATCCAATGGTATGTGGTTTAATAAAACATAAGAATCACACACATAATTAAGCAGGATCAACCATTAATGGAATGATATAATTACAAATCAAAGGGCTAACACCTAATAACACACCATTGTTCCCTTCTTGATGATTTAATTGGAGAAGCATGGCCTCTTTTCAAATTATTTGAAGAGCCAGCTCTAGTCTAATACTATTGATTTTATCTTCTTAGAGAAAAAGGACATCCATAGTATGTTTATAAACTAATTATTTGGCACTATGGTGATGGATAGAGATTGATAGGACCCTTAGCTTTCATGACATATATTTTCCATACATTGGCAATTAAGGATATTGTTGTCTTCCTCATTAGATAATACCTTGTATTAATTATCCCGGATAAGAAATTGAAAGTTGTGGGAAATAAATTTCATGGACATGACACAAAGATGTGATTTAGAGAGAGACTAAGAAGGATTGTAGTAACATGAGTTGGCGCAATGGGGTGGAGAAGGAATTCCTTCTTGTATAACTAGATTTTTTTCTTGTGGCATTGAGAGTTCTTTTCAATGCGTGATCATACACCACCCATCATCTAGGATTAAACTATGAAAGGAGGGAGAATAGGGAGGAATAGAGTTCAAGGTAGGTGAATAAGAAGGGGAATGAAAAATACAAGGTGATTGAGGGGAAGCTTTAACTTGCATGAGAAATAATGAGAAATGTGTTTAGGATTGACAAAGGAAGATGCAAGTGAGTGGGACTTAACAACTATAATTGAATATGGTGAAGTTTTACATAAAGGAAAAAATTTCAAGGGTCAAGGAGAGGAATTACCATTTGGAATAGAGTTAGAGATAAAGGTGACAAACATGTCGAAGCTCGATGCTTTCAATCAGGACAACCTCTTATGAAATGTTAATTTATTTGCAAAAAGAACAAGTATTTGATTTATTCAGGGACAAAATAGATTGGCTCAATGTTAAACCAAGACTAAAAGGAGTTATATAATCAAGCAAAGGTTGGGACAAGTCTACCTCTACACAAGCTCGAGGATGAGCTCTCAAGATGGAATGTTTATTAGTATTTTTTTCACTAAATTACTCAACTTAGCTAATCAATTATATCTTTTAGAAAAGTAAAAAAACCCAATATCATCAAAAGAAACCCTATCCACGTCAAATATTTAGACATAGAAGGTCCTTTAAGATCATGAAATGTGAAGTTAAATACCTAGATATAACAATCTAGGACATAGAAGGTCCCTTAGGGTCATGAAATATGAAGTTAAATATCTAGATATAACAAGCCTATCCACAGATTATCTAAGGTCTGTATTGAATGATGGCTTAAGAACATGTTTAGTAGAGTTGAATGTACGTAATATATATGCATTTCCTAGGCCTTTGATTCACTCTAGAGTCCAACCTTTGTTTTCCTAGTTTGAATTTCTCATTTAAAAAAGCTCGCCTCTTAAAAACAAGAGGATCACAGATCTTAACTAGTAATCAGAAATCACATTTAATACTTCATCAACTAATTGAAATTCTACAGCTATACCTCGAGTAGCTTTAGTTTGGCAAGAAGTATCATTTGCTGTAGGATTCCAAGTCTCAGCAGGCTATGAAGGTTTCTCTGATGCGCCCTTAATGATTTTGCATGTAGATGAGGAGGGTGGTGAGGCAAGGGCTATACTGTAGGGGGATTCCAAGTTGTATATTCATGTGGGGCCTGACGACCCTAATATTTCCTTGACTCAAAGCATCTTCAAACTCCTTGCTTCTTGGAATAGTAGGGTCTGAATTTAGCTCATGACATGGTACCGATATTAATTGACTCTTACTTGTGGGTATTATTGCCCTAACTGTCAGTTCCCATTATTAATATATATTATTCAATTATTGGACTTCACGAGACTATTGTGTCACAGAGAGATTGGACTTTTGATTCACTGGAATAATATTCTTCTCAAGAAGAGACATATCTAAACTGGTAAAGGGTTTTTCCTTTACTTTATACTGTATATGCAACCGAAAACCAGGCACTGTGAGACCCACAAATCAATACTGATAAATTAACCAACACTGTGAGAAAAATAGTTTAATCCACCAATATTGGTAGTCCACTTCAATTCCCATTAAGAATACAATTGTACAATTATAACTGCAAACCGTAGCATTTAAAAAAGCTAAAAGCATTTCGCAAAGCAGTCGAATATCTCAAGCATATACATTTGTTGACAGCAGGCCAAGGGATGTGTGCAATTATGTCGTCCACTAATATATTCCTTCCAAAGGACAAGTGCTGAAACATAATTTCTAGTTGGAAAGCATATAATGTGTCGATCACAGATATATTTCTACCAAAGGAAAAGTGCGTCCATTTTTCCCTTACCGATTGAGTGATGCTGCTTTACCAGATTTGAAAAAGAGGTGATTATTATCGAATGGGCGAGTGGCATATTCAGGGAAAATCCGAATCCTAATCACTCAGAATGTGTGACTGTCAGCTGTAAAGGCATCTATCAGGTCATGATATTTTCAAATATTCGAGCATTTACTTCAATATCATTCACATTGTAAAAAGAATGCATTAGTTTGATGCACATTGTCTTTGATCTTTTAAAGACATTTCTAGGAGCTGTTCTAGGTAAATATGCCCCTTGTGACATAACAACAATCTTTCAAGATAATTTGAATTATTGTCAATCTCAAATATTAGAAAAGACAAAGAAAAAAAAAGTGTGATCAAAAGCAAGCATACAACTCATTCAATAATTATTTTCATGGAACTCAAACATTTTTTTGGATATGGGTTTGAGGAACACTGCTAGAACTTGCTATGAACAAAAGAAAGAGGACAAACTTCCCACCATTCACTTTAATCAGATCTCGTTGATGGATTCAATGATTTCGATAACACTGAAAGACAACATAATGATAATTTGAAACTAGAAACAAAGTATATAAGAACGATACAATAACTTGGTATAACAATTAAACTCACTAATGTAAAATATTACTTTTAGAAGCATGAATGCCATTAGTAAGTGATTGCAAATGTTAAATTGGTGTCTACATAAAATCACGTACTAGATGGCATATGAGGATCTCTGAAGTATATTACAGGGTAGCAATTTTAAAGTATTTGTTTTTATTCCACGAAAGAATGGAGGGAAAAACCTTTGCAAATACGTACAAATCATAACTGGTGGATTCCTTCAAATGTACGGGAAAGAGAAGGAACCCTGCATGCGTTTCACGGGAATCACAGATATAAAGCACAAGCGCCCCATTGAATGAATAGAGGACGCGGACGTGGAACATGCAAAACAAATATTCCCCTATATCTCATAATTATCTGTAATAACATTCAATAGATTACAGAAGCTCACTCTCAGCACATTCCATCCGCATTTTTTTGAAGATGCCAATCGCCCTGTCCATATAAACTGCCTGTCTTTCAACCACTAGTCAAGGCAGGTTCGCCGCATTTGATAAACAGAGAGTGAAGAGCAGTGGCAGGCATTTCTTCTTTGGCAGGAAAATATTTTCGGAGGCATTTCTGAGACACATATCCTGCCAAAGGAGAATTGCTCTGCTACTGCTCTTACACAAATCTCGGCCCAAAAAATCCTGCATTGGCTAATTCTCAACAGATGTCTATACTTCTGCTAAGGCTTTGGTGAATGCTTTTACTTCTTTGCTTACGTTGTTTTTTTCAAATACGGTATATAACAAAATCTACACAAATGTTAAGGATGAGTTGTTAATATTTATAATAGCATTCCCGCATTGTTAATACTTTCCAGAGATTCCTCACGCAGATATATTCTGCAGCTAGATAAGATTGACGCCGGTGACAGATCCGTAATTTGGGTATCATTTGCAACTACTAAGATCCATTGCAGTTCGTTATTTTATCTTTTGTTGTAGTTTTAAGGGACGTTTATTACATGCCTTACAGAGGATTTCATAATGCGATGATAGTTATACAGTCAAAACCTTTGTAAAAGAAATTGTATGCCTTACAGAGCACAAATTTTTACCTAGTCTATAAGTGACTGTCTCAAAGCTGAGGAACTTTTATTTTCTACTTTTTATGGAGACTGGATAGAAATTTTTTACCTAGTCTATAAGTATATCAATTTCTGAGAATCAAGAAAAAATTAAATAGATAGAAAATAAACAATTAGTAAAAGAGAAAGAAACCTCCAAATCCTATAGAAAGGATATAAGTATTTGTTCGTTAAAGTTTTTAAGTAATGCTTGTTCTTATGTTAAAAATTTGGACTGGCATAAAAACCTTTTGAAAATAATAATAATGTAGTAAATAATAATGAAATAAATTGGAAAAAGTCTAAAGAATTTGCACACCATCAAGAATCACAAATCTAAAGAAGTATTGTACATAACATTCACAAAATTACTAAATTGTCTCTTCGTATTCTAGATAGAGAAATCATACTCATTTTCAATATCAACCTTTGCCTCATTCTGAAAAGAAGTTGATTTAGCAAAAAAATGTATCAACACTATGATTTTCTTCTGTTCTAGTATAGTTCCACTAAACAACATTAAAACCATGAAGGAGTATGTTTTTGATAAGATAAGGAGCATTTACAGGGTGTTGTACCCTTCACAGAAAGGCCCAAAGAGCCAAAAAGAAGCTAGTTCAAAATAGAATGTGAGCTAGGAGAAACAAACAAAGACAACTGACGGACAACTATAAAAGAACAAACAAGGATTAGACAAACCCGGAACCAGAGGGGAATAATTTGACTCCCTGAACCTGAGGCCGCAAAGAAGCAACGGATTTGGGGAGTCCCTTCTTCTTCCTCAGCACAACTGACCAAGAAGACTCGGAATCAAAATCCATCGAGCGGGGCTAGGGGAGTGGACCCACAACAGCCACCTTGGGCGAGGGAGCTAGCAACGAAGAAGAGGAGACATAAGCGATCAAAGGACCGATAGAGTCATTTGATGAGGGACAAGCAAAAACCAATAGAACATCGAAAACAGACCGAGGCAGCAAAGGTTCCATGAAAGGGATTGTTGGAAGAGGAACCTGGAAAGGCTCAAACACTAGAAGAGGAATAGAAGGATCACCCTCCTTAGAGGAATCGTCTGAAGAGTCTAATGAGGGAGAACCAACCGTGAGGTGGTTTGAGAGAGGATTCTTCCACCAAGTAGCAACACCCTTGTAGCAAGCAAGAGAGCAACCAAAGGCCAAATGACCAGTAGAGAAACACCTCCTGCACCAAAGGAATATGTTAATGTCTTCATTAGATTTATTTAATTTTCATTGTTTGAAGTGAGAGGACTTTCTTTTAAAATAATTAACCTAGATTTTAAAGATTTTATAGTTAAATTTCAAAATATACTAGTAAAATGCATTTTCTTACAATGCAAATGAGCTTGGACAATACTCATAGCCTCCACAAATTTATTAGAACCAACACAAAAAAACTACTACAAATCAAAACTTAACTATATCATTATGATCACAAGAAACACTTTCCATTTTAGTATTTTCAATGTTGGATTTTGAAATACCATCAATATTAATTTAGTCATGTCTAGAGGAGGGCATTCTAATTAAGTTGATAATTTTGGAGGTTATTATTTGAAGACACAAAAGAGGGAGAAGCTATAGGAATTCCAAGTCACATTAGAACTCTAACTTCTCACCAAGAGCTTAGTTGATAATCTTGAATCCAAGCTGACAATTTTCTTGTAGATTGGTCATTACTCTATTGAAAATCTAACTCATATGCCTTATTGAGCTATTAAAAATTCTCTAATTTAATTTCCACCAAATATTTCAGTAGATGAAACTAAAACTAGTATCATGCAAAAGGTTGAGGTATTTTAGATTCAACAAAGAACTCATAGCTCATTTGCAAGAGTGTCTTATATAGAAATAATTATTTAATGAAATTCTAAACAAATCACACCATGAACAATGAAGAAAAGTGGTAAAGAAGAAAAATTAAAATAAAATGTCTATTACACTCTTCATCTCAAGGTCAATTAATACATCTATTAAAACCAACAACCCCTATTTTGTTAAGATTATCTTGATAAAATTTATCTAAAGTTACAATCTAGATAAAACTAGCACTTGCACCCCAATGAGGTGCAATACTTACGCCGATAGGCCAACATAGCGGTGTATTTTTTTTGTGGCAATGAGATTTTGTGATCTATAGGATTTGTCTTCAAGGCCTACAAAATGAAAGCAACGGGGTGGTTAGGTGTGTAGATAAGGCATTGATGCAATCAAATTGCAGCACCAATTTTAAGCTTAGAAGTGTGAATTGTGTAATGATTTGTAAGTGCTCGGAGGAGAGTTTTGCAAGAGAGAAATTTGTAACAATGGTAATGATGAACCATGGGAATTCAGGAGAGACAGTAGATAGATAGGAATGAGAGGTGCGTACCTTGATTTAGGAGAGACATAGTTGTTGTAAGCGAGCCTCCTCTCATTTCCTTATGATTGTGAATCGATTGGTTTGCATTTTGGAGTATCTTTCAAAAGAGAATGGTGGTTGAATGTGAAGATCATTTAATGATTGAACTCTAGATATGGCTGTAAATGTTAGTCCTTGCCTATCTATTTTACCAATATCAATTGTTGCTTTTTGCAGTGTTAGGCCTTGAGCTTTGTGTATGGTAATAGCCCACGCCATTGTGAGAGGTATTTGCCTTCTATTGCCCAGGGAAATAGGTATTATCGGTATGCTCTTGGGGTCAAGCTCATTCCATGATGGGCCATTGTAGGTGTCGAACCTTGTTACAACATACATGGGAACATCTGGCGGTTTGGAACCTGGACTATAAATGATTTCAACAACTTCGCTAAGAGCTCCATTCACTAGTCCTGCTTGTGTCCATATGTTGGATGTGAGCATTATGCGTTGCCCTTTACAAAGCAATACTTCCTTTTCAAGTTGTTCATCGTTAGCTGCAGTATCCATTCCACATCGAGTGCTTGTTGCAACACTGATTGCAATTGGACAATTCAATGATTTTAACATTCTTCTATTGTGTAGTCTAACTAAATCATTGGTGGCAAACAAGTGCATTGAATTTTCAAACTCTTCTTTTTCTCTTGATGTGAGCTGCTTGTCTGTGCGTGTCATTAAAAGGTGCCAATCTTCTTCCGTTGCTTCTGCATTACGTATGTTTTGTAATAGTTGATGAAATCTTTGTTGTGTTGAAGTTTCACCTTGTTGACGAAAGACTGTTTGTAAGGTGACAACAGTTGTAAATTGGTTCCACAGTGTTTTTGCAGTTGAGTGGGATGTGTACAGAGGTTTGTCCATAACAGGTGGCAGTTGGGTGAGGTCATCGATCAATATTATAGACACTCCACCAAAGTGTACATTTTGTTGGTGTGGGAAAGCCTCACGTAGTCTTGTGTCTATTTTCAGTAGCAACTTTGGACCTATGAAGCTCATCTCATCTATCAAAATGTATCTTATATGTTTCATATCTTCTTGAAATGTTGTTAATGTCTGTCCTTGTAGTGGGTTCATGTCTTTAATAGGGATTCAGAGCATTGAATGTATAGTTGATGCATGAATGTTAAAGGCAACCACCCCTGTAGGAGCTAATGTGAGCAACTGGCTTTTTTATTCTGGGCTCGTACTTGTGAGTGTTTTTCTTATGTGGGCAATCAAGTATGATTTTCCTATCCCTACTGTTCCTTGAACAACCATGTGTAACAGTTTTTCTGAGGGGCACTGACTATGGTCAATGATAATTGTGAGTGCTATTTTTTGTTGCGCTAATACTTTATAGTCTAGAACATCCAAGTTCCCTGCCATAGTCTCTTCTTGGCTACATGTCTTTTTCATGGGTATGAACTGGGTGGCAATTTCATGAAGATCTTGGGGTATCGCTAGTTGATCCCATTTATTGTTGCTATCAAACTCACGCCTACCAAGCATCTGAAGTTCATTTAGACTTACATTGTTTGAGGGACCCATTTGTGAAAACAATTCCCATTCGTTAAGTTCTATTGTATCCGTTGTGGCCATCTTTGTATCACTCTGATCTTCTTCTTTAGTGGTTTCTTCCATTTCAACTGTATGATTAACATGCCATACATCATATTTGGTTGCTTACATTTGCTTCCAATTTGCAATTATTGTATCCTTAGTAAGCCCTACCTCACTTTCTATTCTTCGAAAATGTTTGTATAATAGTAGCTCGCTCCAAAAAAAAGTTTCAAAGTTGTCTGAGTCCTCCTTTGGGATGCTATAGAACTTTAGGAAAACATTAACAATCCCTTTTACCTCTCTCTCTTTCCATTTGCATCCTTTGCGCCTTGTAAAATAGGAGAAAGATCTTGCAGATTCAAGTAGCGTTATTGTTTCCATTTCATTAGGTCGATTAATGTAGGAATGCAGGTAGGTTGTATGGAGGTGGATTTCATCTATTTGTCTTGTTATTCGTTGGAACACTTTCTGACCAACATTCAAAGACATGAATGGTCGATTACAAACAATGAGCGGTAATTTTTGAAGCATATGAAATGTTTCTTGGGCTCTTATATCACGCTCTGCAACAAGCTCTATCATGAATTTTCAAAATTTTGTGACAGCCAGGTCATCTGTTCTCTAGCATGCAGATATTCTTGTTAACATATCAGTATAAGACTCAGATGCTCTCTCTACTTCTGACGCATACTTGGCAATGTATTTTAGTACAAGTGCTCGTGAGATAACTAATTGGCAATCTATGTTGGCTCTCCATATCAAAAGCATTTATGGATTATGTATGTTTAGCCTATCATCATTTCTTATGGGTCCATATTCTTTCTTCCCATTATCATCATATGATAAGGTAGATACAATATGTTCTTTCCATGGAGCTTTGTATTGACACTGTAGTTGTTTCCCCTTTTTGCGTAAGCATGTTCCCTCTTTGCATTTTGTGTGCCTTTGGACACGGTTTATTATCTCCTCATAGTCATGAGAGGGATCTGTAGCTAATATTTGAGTTGTGTCTAGCATGCATGGGTCATCATGTTGAGGATGGTAGACTGTGTCATTTCTAAGTGAAGCAAGGCGAGGGTTCCAAGCACTTACATACTTGTCGAAGAATTTCCTTGCCTGTTCAACTTCTGTGTTGTTCTCCCAATCAATTTTATCCATGTCTATTGCATTTTCGAGCCATAGGAATCCATGCACATGTGCAGTGCCTCGATGTTGCCATTCATATCTATACCAATAATCTTTCGCACCAAGAAGTTTTTGGATGACCTCTTCATGGAATACTGTAAATCGTTGGTGCACATATAATGATGTGGTGTGGGGATTATTGATTACATTTTCCAAGCGTTGTTTGTTTGTTTTCATTTCCACTACTATGTCATTTGAGAGCAATCGTTGCAGGTCTGGCCACTTTGTGTCTGCTACACTCAATGTGAAGAATAGAGTGGGAGACCCTATCTGGTTGATCATATTTGTTAGGTCATAATGACACTTGTTCCAATATGGTCTTGTGCCTCGAATTGAAGATCCAAAGTGCATGAGCTCTTTAGCTAATTGTGTGTCAAGGAGGTTTTTCAAGTGTGCACAAAGGTTTTCAATAGTTGTGGGGATGTTTTCTTCTACATTTTTTTTAATGAAAACTGCTGTAAGTCCTTGGCCATGGTGTCACAACATAAGATTGAACATAAAATATCAAAACCTTGGATGCCTCCCAAACCTTTGGTCATGGAATTTCATCAAGTGCGGTGCATACTCGTGCATTCAGACTTCCCTAATCTATGGTTGCATTTGTAGTGCAACCCCATTGGGAAAGAGTGTTGGAAATGCCATATCAAACAAGCATTTGGTATTGTATTCATTTATTGGTGATGAGTTCATCTCGGGCCAATCTATAGTGGTATTTGTGTTGTCCTCAAGCTCTAGTGCTTGCTTAATAATTTCTAGCTCGCGACGTCTATTTGGAAACTTAGCCATAAATGATGATGTGTGTACTATTCTGTCATCAATTTCATCTTCATCAATGGTGTTCCCACTATTTGGCACCTTTGTACATTCGCTAGTAGCAATGGTGTGCAACATGCTTGAATTATCCGTACTAACTTCAGGAATTTGAGCCAAGCCATCAACACTTATGGTAACATCATTATAGTATGGGTCATATTTCACTTTGTATTGCAATGCATCTCTAATGTGACATCTAGTTACATAACAATCATAGAAATTTCCTGTAGTGTGTAGCCTTCAAACTATGAGCACATCCAAGTCTTCTATCCTTCGAGGGAGAACTTTTGTAATGTTTTTGATATCTTGTGGGAAGCTAATTGTTTGACCGCTATATTTATACTGCCCTCCAAGAGCATGGGCTACTTGTAGTACTGGGTTCACTCTAGCAATGAGCATTTCCTCCACTTGGGTCAGTCTTTTTAGCACAACAGGTTGCTCTCCTGGGTCCATGTTGTTGAGTGAGGAGATTCGATGTATACCTCTCTCATTAAAACATCTTTTGCAAGTAGCATGAGTGTTCGATGAATGAAGAAGCATGCCTGGGTAGTTTTCCTTGCATATAATGCATGTTTTCCTATTGGAAAGTGCATCTATCTTTTGTTGAAAGCTTTTCATTATTTTTATGAAGGTAGCAGTTTTGTTGAATGATGTTCGATCTTCTATATCTTGTTGTGTTTGCATATGTTGACCTTGACATGTTTGTTTTTGTAAATTTTTAATGTGTTTCTTTGTTGTTATTTCATCTCTATGATGAGCATAGTAATTGTGGTTTCTCTCATGATCACGTAGTCTTTGTCCTTCTCTTTGGTGGGGTTCAATTTGGCTAGAGTGAAACTTTTTCATCCGCCTTCGAGTGGCTATCACTTCTTTATGTCGAGCATAGTAATCTTGATTTCTCTTTCGGGTTTGTTGTCTTCTAATCTCTAGTTGTTGCAAGCAAGCTTGGCTTGTTTCAGGGCATTGGTCTGCCATCTGTATTGTGGGAATGCAAGGATGAATTAGTAATAAGGGAAGCATAAACACACTTGAAAAACTATATGTGGCATGAACACAACATATGTAAAGTGTACAATGCTAAAAGAAGTACATTTTGAATATTTATAATTCCAAACAAACACACACACACCCATACACATATATAATGGACAATTATCCTAATTTAATGTTCTCCACACAATTCAAAAAAATTGCAGGAAGGTATATTAAGGTAAAAGAATACAATTTCTTAGTTAAGCAACCCAATTAAATATATCTATGAAAAAAAAAATAGAAATCAAAAATTACATATTCAACTCATAGTTTTTAGAACTAATATCTATTAAATTGTAGTTTTAAGATAGTTTTAGATGACATCATGTTAAAATAACCGAGTCCTGCAATGGTAGAAGAAGTAGATTCCACATACATATAGACATAAGAAAACACATATAGATTGCTACTTTTATTTTACTGAGATTTTACTATTATAGTTATACTTCAAACACACAATATTGAAGGGAGCAGAATTATTTTTTGGACAAGACACATGTGGTTGGATACTTGACTACATTTTGTCACTTGAACAAAACCATCAACTATAATGCTATCTTATAATAGAATGTATTGATCGTATGGTTTTTGATTAAGGAAAAATTAGGTTTTGAAGGGACCGGAAACCCTGTACAAACAAATTTTGAAAGGATCTGGAACCCTGAACCAAAAAATTGTCCTAACATAAAGACCATGAGAGCATAGAGAACCATGGGTAAAAAAGGCATTGAAAGCCAATGAACCACAACCAAAAAGAAAGTTGCAAGGAAAACAACTTGCAACCAGCCAAAAAGCAGACCCCAAACAAGAACCATCAAGATTTACATTTAGAGCTACTCTTGCGGGAGCGGAGAGTCATGTCAAAAGAAGGATTAGAAGATTTAGCTTCCTTTCCCTTTATATAAATCCAATCCTCTTCCACTTGCGCTACCCCACCAACATGGTAATCTTGCATAGCATAATCAAGCCCACCATTTGAGATACCCGGAGAGGATGCCCCTAGACCCTGTGATTCCAAATCAACAACCATAGAAAGACTCCTATGCTGCTCAGATTTCTTCTCAACTGTATAATGTTGTTGGCCATTCTTGTCACTACACATTTCTTTGATATTAGAAAGTAAGATATTGCTCTCTGTAGTGAAGTCAACCTACTCAACCTTTGTGATAGTTGCCTTCAAACATTCTTCATTATTGTATGTTTCATTTCTACATGTCAAAGTAAACAAGTATTTTTTGTTCAACACGTCTCTTATTACCTACTGAGTATCCCTTTCTATGTCATCCTCAAACTATAGAGAGTATAGCTTCTCTGCAGACATTTCCATGAGTTCTGATGCTCCTTCATCGAATGCAACTGCCCATAGCATATCTATGTGGTCCTACAGCCTTATTTGTAGTATGTACCTATAATTACAAGAGGTACATGCTATGTGACACTTTGAGAAAAACCACTTTTCATCTTTAGTTTGCACCAATTTTTTCTTGCATTGTTTTCCCCTCGTTACATTAGGGCATGCTGGATAGCAAAATGATTCAGATTTTATGAACAACAATGTTGCATTTATTGTACATTGGAGATGATGCACTCTATGTAGCATTTGTTCTTGAACATCCCTAATTGTTATTCTTGTGGCAGGCATGGATGGATTGCTAAACTTTGTTGAAGGTGATAGAATATTAGCCCCACTTCATTCAAACCAAGTTTGTAGTTGTTCTTTCTCTTGTATGTCAAGGTCTATAAATAAATTTTTATTGCTTGATGTGCTCAAGACCTTTCCATTGTACTCACAGACTCGTCTATTTTTAATAGCGAGAATAGTTGGTTCTTGTATGTGATACTTTTGTTGAAGATGAGCACCTTCCTTCTGTGCTATTGTTCCCCATAGAGTGATATCTATTGTTGCTTTAGACATGTCCAATAAGGATATCATGCACCTTAGGACCTCTGCCCTATCTCTTCTCCTAATTGTCAAGCTTGGACTGACACAAGTGACAACTCCAATAACATCAACAGTTGAATTGTTACTCTTCTTTGCAAGTTCATTGATAGGTGTAAAGGAGAATAAGTGTTTTGGAATAGAATGGTCATCTTCACAAAGAGTGACCTTTGACTCTATTGACAAGGAAATTTCTAGGCCACTATTTAACTTGTTGTAAAGCTTATTAGTAGCCTTTACTGCACCACCAGATAACATATAGTTTTTTCCAATAGTAATATTTCCATAATGAAGATCAACAACTTCATTGAAACAAGTCACACGTGTTTCAACCCCTTCTATGTCAATGATGTCGAAGGTGAAAAGTTGACCTGTACCTTTTTGGGTATTGTACCAGTGAATATCTTTTTTGGCAGTCACACGACCCTTGATATTCCATCTTGGTTGAAAAGGGTTCAAACTTTTAATAGGCGTAATTGTGACTAGTGCTTCCATTCCACCCCTAGAAGGATTCACACCAAATAATCTTCTCGTAGGAGTTGATACTCTAGTACTGCTAGTTGTCTCAGGTTTTACATGTGGATCTGAGGAATTTCCCATTACCTATTCTATATGGTGCTCTTCTTCCATATAAAGTGAAGTAGGTTCACCAATTATATCCTAGTTTGTAGAAACAATCTCAAGGTTCACAATGACAATCCACCTATACATGTGCAACACAAGAATAAGAATTAGCAATATAAGGAACAAGTTAAAAATCTCATAATATTTTCTTTTAAAAATTTGAGAATTCCTTTACTCACCGAGACCCACTTGACTTCGGACTATTATATTTTGTCAACCGTATTATCGTTCCAACTAAAATTTCACCTGAGGCTATGTAATGATTGTATTTTTGTGGTAACGATGCTTTTAGTTTGTAGGCCCCATCAGATATTTCTACCTTGTAGTGGTTGTTGCATTCATGCCCATGTATAAAGTTGGAAATAGATAAAATCTGCACATTAGGTTCACACCCTTGATTCCCATCATGGATAAGTTTAATTGCATTTGTGGTTAATATTGTAGCCATGGTCTATAGAAGTTGACTAACCCTGCAAAATTATACCATGTGTAAGATAGTGTTTGAATAGGATTGGCATATGTTTTTGTTTCAAAAAACATATACATCAACATATTGTTGAGAATAAGAATACACAAGTGTTGAAGTACGTAATAGTCAAAAAATATGAAATTGTGAGGAGCAATATTTTCCTTGAATATGTACTATAATTTATATTGAATAAAATTAGTGCTATTCAGAACAATTTGCACAATCGTACTACAATGCAAACATAATATATAACAACTAAGGTTTCAAATATAAGGTCCACCACTAAAACCATTTCGCTTTACATATTACTATTTTGGCATCTTCATTTGGTTTCCAAAAAAAATATAATGTGTATAATGTTAGTGATATTGGTCAACATCACAATATAATAACTAACTTCCAACAAGTTAGTTGAATTTCTAAGACCATATATCACTCAATAAAACTTGGAAACCACATTTTTTCTCAAATGCGTTGGCCACTCCAAAATATTCACGATACTTTAACCCATAAAAGAAACCGTAATATAGCTCAAGGGCTTCACTTGTTACATAAAATTTCCAAACTACTTCTTGCACCAATTAAACTCCATGTTCCTGCACATCACATACACCTTGCCTTGTTCACATAGCTTCCTCAAAATTCTCAATATTAAGCTCAATGTTGTACATAGGTAAATGTTGCAAGGGTGAATTTTTACAATGATGTTTAAATATATCATCATTTTTAGCAACATTGTAATATACATTTGTTAGACTTAAGGTTATAGTTCAAAATAATATTGAAAATAATGGGACACAAGTACTACAATAAGTTCTATTCATTAAAATTAGAACTATAGAGATCAATATGTACAATGGCATTACAATATAAACATAATATATAACAACTAAGGTTTGAAATATAAGGTCAACCCCTAAATCCATTTCACTCTACATATAGCTATTTTGGCATCTTTTGACATCACAAAAAAGTAACTTCCAAGAAGTTATTTGAACTCCCACTAAATCCATTTTTCTATACATATAACTATTTTGGCTTCTTCATTTGGCTTCACAAAAGCATCTAATTTGTATCATGCTAGTAATCTCGATCGACCCTATGAGGTGTGCCATCTTATTGGAGTGTGTCATTTTTTTTCTAATACTGTATAAGGGTCCATGATATAGAAAATAAAGCTTACATTGCCAACCACAAAAGTTGTCGAATCTAATTCTTGTAAATCTCACCTTTCATAAATTCTCAAATTTGTTTCATTCAATATTTTATGTTCAATTATTATTTTATTATGTTAATTATTATTACTAATTTCCTACACATTTTAAGGAATAAGAATTGCAAAGACATTTTGATTTAGAAAAGTCTAAAGATTATTATATAATTTCAATTGTTTGTTGAAAAATAAGATATTCTAAAAAGATTTTTTTATATAATTTTTCGTCACTTTAAATCCATATTATTGATATATAATATCATGCTAATTTAACTATTTTCACATACTCACTAACCCCAAATCTAAATAATATATATAATATTTTATTATATTTATTTAATTTTAATCTTTATTAACTATTAAATAAATTCCACATTATATCTAATAAATGAAATCTTTATGGTAAAAATACTAATATAATAAACAATATTTATTTTTCCTTTTTCTTATGAAAAAAGGCTTTTATAATTGTATTCTTCTTTTAGTTTTTAAAATATTAATTTCATT
Organism: Sequoiadendron giganteum; assembly: GCA_007115665.2. Lineage (NCBI taxonomy): Eukaryota > Viridiplantae > Streptophyta > Pinopsida > Cupressales > Cupressaceae > Sequoiadendron > Sequoiadendron giganteum. The sequence goes on along the minus strand of CM021100.1, from coordinate 602,102,651 downwards.
ATTTGATTTATGAAGATTCTTTAAATATAATTAAATGAATTCATTAAATGGGAGAAGAATATAATTAAAATATACATTTATTCATCAAACTATTTAGATTAACTAAAATAAATAAAATAGAACCTTGTTTAACAAATATAAAATTAATAAGTTATCATCAATACAGTTTTAATATAAAGATGGAACATTAAATTTTTAATTAAAAAAAAAAGATAATTTATTTTATCTATTATATAAATTAAGTAGATGTTTTATTTATTTATATATTTTAATTTTAATTAGATGTTTTATGTAACTATCAAAAAAAAAATCCTCTAAAAATATATCCAAAATTTAACTCATTCTTATCTTTCATTACTTTACAAAATACATATATTTAAATCTTAACACTTTCAAAAACAAATTAAATTAAAATCGAAATAAAAAATTATATTTATTTTTATTAGTTATTTAAGTAATTGTGATCAATTGATATTATTGTCATTATACCTAAATGAAAAAATAAATTATTCGTCAATTTATTAAAATCAATATTTTAATAAAATGTTTTGTTTAATTTTTTTAGAATAAAGTTAAAATTCACTTACCAATGGATGACGTACCATTATTCTTTACTGTATGTGGTTTTTGGCATTGCTAGAAACATCTACATCTCTTAGAACAAATCAAATTCTGAATATCTGAATAAAAAGTAAAATAAAATAATTGTGGAGAGGGGTGATCCCACAAAGCTGGTTTACAATTTCTGGGAGATTCTGATTTTTGTTGAAATCACATATTTTTAGAAAATATAATGATTTAAGCCTTTAAAAGTTCTATTTTAAGTATTCTAATTGAAGAGGGTTTGATCAAACCACCTTAAATCAAACCCCCTTGGATAGAAACCCGCTAGTTTTAAACCATACCTACAACAAAGTCTCCTTTACACCTATCAAAATGTTGATAAAAAATCACTTTTGATTTACCTTTTGGGGGATCAAATGAATTCATTTAAAATTTATTTCAAATGATCATAGTAGTCCTTGGAATGAGCTATCCAACGAATATAATTTTAATATGTTTTGGTTTTATTATGTATGTGTTTTTTGAGTTTTATTAAGCATAAGTTTTTCACCGAAAATCAAGCTCTTTGTTTTACACATGTGGAAAAATAGTAGATTATCAAAATAAAATTTTAAAAAATATTTTCAGGCTGGGTATTGATGTCCTTGATCCATTAAAAAAAAAAATTGAATTTTGATACATACAAAAAAAGTTATGTTGTATACAGTCTACCTACATTTTAATTGTAATTGTTTTGACTTTGAAACTTGATTAAGGAAAAAATATTTTATAAAACACTATGAAACCAAATGAAACTGCTAGATATCACAGTTACAAATCTAAATTCGAAAAAATTAGAATTTTATCCTTCATACAAACAAGTTATGTTGTATACGATGAGTGTCACTCCTTAAAAATGTTGTTTTCTAAAAATAAACTAGTTTTCGAAGGAGATGGAAAAATAAGTGCAATCTAATTCCAAAAATTTTGAAAAAAATATATTTAGAATCTATAGAAAAAATTCCACAAATCACTAGTTTGCATCATCTCCAAATTCCTCACGGTTTAACCGCTATAGGAGCCCAAAAGTGAAGATTTAGTTAAAACAAATCAGTTCAGTGTCCAGTTTGTCCAAAAATTGTAAACCAGTATTGTGGGATCACCTAGAGTAATATGTTCACCCAAAACTAAAAACAAATAGAGAGATCATATAGATGTGTCAAAAATATACAAGATAGCATGGAAGAAAATTTTGAAGTCAAAAATTTCAATGAAATGGGTAAACACAATGTACAAATTTGTTGGCCTCTCAACTATCTTTATCTCAAAAAATTTAGGCAATCACACAAAGCAATTTTATAAGTGAAATGAATTAGTAGCTACTATTCAAAGACTTACTATATAGGTAGGATTAAGCAATTGTAGAGTACACAAAGGCTTCCCTTTGTTTGGAAGGAGTTCTCTACACTCACAATGCAGAGGAGGCAGACCAAGATTACAGATCAGCTTGCATAGCTATTGCACGAGGGGACTTTGATTTAGGTATGAATTTCTTACAGATTTCATTGGTTAAATGTCTTCCTCAAAATCCTAACGCTATCTCCAAGATTAAAAAGCTCATTGGGCAAATCAGGCAACAACCAAGAGAAAAAGTTCATAATTTATAAAATTATTACCAGACTTTAAAAGCAATAAAAATTGATTATACAAGGAAAAATTATCAAAGATCTATAATATTTATACAAGGAAAAGATATATAAATATTGAGTTGATTTTTTATGTATCACAATATAACTCTTATAATACTTTCCAATATAACTTGGAGAACCACTGATTTTTGAAAAATATAACTAACCAACATAATAATCTACGTCTTTTATAGTCGAAAGACAACATGAATTGATCATTTCCTGGCAGTCTGAAATCTTTTATTTCCAGATCTTATCCTTGGTTGGCACTCAATACATCCTTTGTTCATGTGGAAGGAAAGTTCACAACAAATTTCCTTAGTCCATTCACACAAAACAAGGAAGCAGAAGGTGCATTGAGAATAAGGAGGCAAAAGGTCCATTCAGAATTGTGGCAATGGAGATGGGTGGATGGAGAGGCATTTTGATCTGGGGAGTAGTGTTAAGCTTAGCACATGGGTGATCCCACAAAGATGGTTTACAATTTCTGAGAGGAATTGATTTTAGCTAAACTCACATATTTTTAGAAAATATAATGATTTAAGCCTTTAAAAGTTCCATTTTAAGGATTCCAATTGAAGGCGATTTGATCAAACCACCTTAGATCAAACCCCCTTGGATAGAACCTCGCTAGTTTTAAACCATACCTATAAATAAGTCTCCTTTACACCTATCAAAATGCTGATAAAAAATCACTTCTGATTTACCTTTTGGGGGATCAAATGAATTCATTTAAAATTTATTTGAAATTATTATGGTAGTCCTCTAAATGAGCTATCCTACAAATATAATTTTAATATGTTTTGGTTTTATTATGTATGTGTTTTTTTAGTTTTATTAAACATAGGTTTTTCACCGAAAATCAAGCTCTTTGTTTTGCACATGTGGAAAAATAGAAAATTATCAAAATATTTTAAAAAAATGTGTTCGTGCTTAGTATTGATGTCCTTGATCCATTAATTTTATTTTTTTGAATTTTGATACATACAGAAAAAGTTATGTTGTATACAATCCGCCTATGTCTAAATTGTAATTGTTTTGACTTCGAAACTCTATTAAGGAAAAAATATTTAATAAAAAACTATGAGACCAAATGAAAGTGCTAGATATCATAGTTACAAATCTAAATTTGAAAAAATAGAATTTTATCCTTCATACAAAAAAAGTTATGTTGTATACGGTGAGAGTCACATTTTAAAAATGTTGTTTTTTGAAAAAACCAGTTTTCATGGGAGATGGAAAAAGAAGTGCAATCTTATTCCAAATTTTTTGAAAAAAATATTTTTAGAATCTACAGGCAAAATGTGATGAGACTCTAGTTTGTATCATCTTCAAATTCCTCACGGTTTAGCCACTATAGGTGCTTGAATTTGAAGATTTAGTTAAAAATAATAATTTCAATGTCCAGTTTGGCCAAAAATTGTAAACCACTATTGTGGGATCACCCACATGTGCTCGTGAAAATATCTAGAGCCATATGGTGGAGGCCTAGAAAACATACAAATTGTTTTGAAGCTCAGGGTATGAGGGGCCCTCCTTACAAACTACTCAATGGCAATCTTCTAGAGATTACGAAGATGATGGATGAAGCCAGATCAAAGCCAATGGATCTTCATAATCGAATAGTAACTCAAGTTTTGCCCCATTATCACCCCAGTGTTAACAAATATGGTGTGACTGTCTCTTATCTTTGTTTTTATAGTTTATGGAATGATTAGTTGAAATTAGTCCTACTAATAATCACACATATTTGTAAAATTTTAAGCATTTGTGTTGAAGTTGATGGGTTTTGAACACAGGGCGGTTCTTCATATATTGGTTTGGTCCAAAAGCCAGGGTGAACATCCCAGACATGGAGCTCATTAAAGAAATTTTTTCCACAAAGTTAGGACACTATGAAAAGCCTCCTCTAAACTATATAATGAGGTAGTTTGCAGCAGGTGGGATCAATTGTTTAGAAGGCGAGCAATGGGAAAATCACAGAAGAATAATCAACCCAGCATTCTACATGGAACACTTAAAGGTGATGCCCTAAAATTTACATTTTAAATAATAAAAGAAATCTTGAAATCAAAATACTCAAATCAAAATCAGAAATATTGAAGAGCAGAGATGCAAAAAGAGTAAAAACAAGATTAAGAGTGGTAGACCTGTATGCAAAAAGGGAAAATGTAGACAAGGCACATGAGCTTCTTGACAAAATTCCTCCTACTTCTTCACTAAACAGATTTTAAACATGGAACAAATGTCATTCAACTGAGAGCTATTTAAAGTTGCTTCACATTTATTGCATATAGTGAAGGTTTGGTTGGCTATTATTTATTGCAGAGCAAACACGGAGACCCCAAGAAACGGCGTAAAATAGTGCAGGCACACTCAAGCCATACCTGGTGACATAAGCCAACCTCTAAAATCTGTGTTTGATGGACTGGCAAGCGACAGATTTAGGGTTTACTATGTTTGATAGACTGGCAGACAAGACTTACCAACACCCCTAAAACTGACTGCAATTACATTCATAACTTCCAATAAGATCTGATGAGCTTGAAAAGATATCGGTTGGTGGGGAATTAAATTCATTGGATGGGCCCTCATACTACGATCTACAAATTGGAAGAGACACGACAACATAAAGATACATTGACAGAAATGCTACAAATTGCGTGAGCAAGTATTCAAGAAGGAAGAATTTAAGGCATTAAATGGAAACAATCTTAGCATCTAACTAAGATAGATCTCTTCACCCTGGTTTGAGGATAATGGATCCCTAAATATCTCTCCCTACCAAACATTGGCCAAGAACTAAATGGGAATGATTTGATTGATATGACCATTTCTAAGGCCTCAAAGAAAACTGCTACACACTTCCGAAGTGGACATATTGAGCCTACCAGGGAGCCCTGATTATGCTAGCTAAATGACAAGGTAAAACATTTAATAGTCCCTCAAGGCCAAGAGAAATGTGTTGTGCACCTTGCTTTCCATAAAGTTTGTGGGGTTCCCGCCATCATCAAACTGTTGGAATTGTCGGTAGGGTCCCCCCACGTAAATAGCCTATCGGCTAAATATAATCAGGCTAGGGTATCCTGATGCCCGACTCTACAATAGTGACCACCTCTTGATCATCGACCAAGATGTCTACCTTAAATAATGACTAGAATAATAGCAAGCAATGGACCTTCAAGATTTCCAGGTCTAAGAGAGAGGTAAGGAACCTAGAAGAGATGTTAGAATTCACCCTTGTTCTATTGGAGGAGAAGAAGAAATTATTCCTGAGTGCCATCTTTACCGCCTCAAGACAGAGAATGTCTTTGTTGGGGCATATCTTCTTTAGCCTTTGATAAAAAATACACCCCAAAAATGTTGATTGCTTCTTAGAACACCTCAACCGCACTCGAGTGCCCGTTTTCTTTTAACAAAATTGTCATCCACTACCTCGAATTTAAGGGGAGAGATAATATATTGCATGAGTTGCTAACTTAGGATCATCATCATCTTGAACACCATTTACCATAGGTGTCTTGATCCATACACCTTGAAGATGACAATAAATCCTTGCAGATAACAGTATTACTAGATCCTGAAGTTTGCAAATTCAATCTCCCAACTATATACCCTAGCCACTTTTGAGTCCATTTCATTGCACCACCCTTAATAGAATGACACATCCCAACAATGGAGAATCCTAATTTTATCAAACTAGAATCCAATTTGAAATGAATATTAATGTTGAATGGATGCATCTGAATGCCTTGAACACCTAACCCACATGCAAAATATTTCACGCAACCCTAATTTAGTCAGGAATTTCCCATGTTTCAAATCTAGCCATAGGGGCATAGACATTGGCAATGTTTCTTATTTTATTGTTAATATAAAATTGTTATATATTAAACTTATTATTTATTACAAATTATTTATTTTTAATTATATATATTATATTAAATTATCAATTTTAATTCATAATAGAGATAAGTGTGACTAAATATCTTCATTCAAATCAATTACTATTAAATATTAATCAATTGATTAATATGGAAAATGAGTGGTTTATAACCTAGGTCATAGAACACCAATATTCTACTATTATCATTCAGATATGTCATAGGAGTCCTAATTGGATTGAATAAAAACTTCACAAGGTGAGCCAATTCACAATGAGGAGAACCTAGGAAGGGATTCTTTCAGCTTTAAGTGATTCACCACCAAGCAAATTCTTGGAAAAGAAAAATGAACATTCAACCTACAAAACCTATTTATGCAAGATAAATGAGGTACGCAAATAATTTAATTATGCAATAAGGAGATATGATGTGTGTACCTGGGAAGTTTGGAGATGTTGTGTGGATTTTGGAAATGTAAAGAAGCTACCAAAATGTGTTATGGAGGACTAAGATGCCTAAGATGGCGTATTAGTCCCACTATTATTTTTTGAGGCAAATATGAAATTTTTGGATGCCGAAACCATATCTGAAGGAATCTCTGAAAAATATGCCTAGGAGGACTAAGATGTCCAAGGTGGCGTATGAGTCCCATTCTAAATTTCTAAAAAATCTAAATGTGATCCTGTGCTACAAAGTCTACACTTGCTGCTTCTCGGATCTCAAGCTCTGAAACTTCTGGATCTAACCTGTAGGTGAGTTTCTGTGAATATGACAACTTTGTAATGCAACTTTGTAACTTTTACAACTTTTCACTCCAAATGATCTTCAAGTCTTCAACCTAAACCTACAAACAAAAAATATGCAAGATGGGAAAAACTTGTTGATTGTTTGTGAATGGGGGTTTTCTTTGGTCAAACCCCTTATTGGTAATTAAACCTTGAAATTAAATAAAGTGATGAATAGAAATGGTGAATGAACAATATGCAATGCTACAACTCTGCCAACCCTTGTAAAGTCTTCAAACTTGTGTGAAATGGCTACAATGGATATGGATCTTGAACCAAAGATATGAACTTGAATTGTTTGCTTCAATCAAAATCCTACATCACAAATGTTAGCACAATAACACACATGATGCAATAAGCTTTTTGATATGATTCTTGAATCTTGGCGATGGATCCAAATGCTTGATGAATTTCTCTTGAATGCTCTTGTAAACTCAATTTGATATTATGAATTCTCTCACAAAAGACTTATTTTTGTTTAAAATGAATGAATAAACCTTGTATTTATACTTATCTATGCTTAATATCTCAAAATTACATCACACCAAGCTGACATATGAATTCATTAAATAAAGGAGGCTAAACCTCGCTAGAATTTGAAATTAAATCCTAAAAATGACTCAAGGAGGACTAACACATAGGTGATCCCACAAAGCTGGTTTACAATTTCTGAGAGGAACTGATTTTTGCTGAAATCACATATTTTTAGAAAATATAATGATTTAATTCTTTAAAATTTCCATTTTAAGGATTCCAATTGAAGAGGGTTTGATCAAACCATCTTAGATCAAACCCCCTTGGATATAACCTCGTTAGTTTTAAACCATACCTATAAATGAGTCTCCTTTACACCTATCAAAATGCTGATAAAAAATCACTTTTGATTTACCTTTTGGGGGATCAAATGAATTCATTTAAAATTTATTTCAAATGATTATGGTATTCCTCTAAATGAGCTATCCCATGAATATAATTTTAATATGTTTTGGTTCTATTATGTATGTGTTTTTTTAGTTTTATTAAACATAGGTTCTTCACTGAAAATCAAGCTCTCTATTTTGCACATGTGGAAAAATAGAAAATTATCAAAATATTTTTAAAAAAAATATATTCATGCTGGGTATTGATGTCCTTGATCCATTAAGAAAAATAAAATTGAATTTTGATACATACAAAAAAATTTATGTTGTATACAGTCCGCCTATGTCTGAATTGGAATTGGTTTGACTTCGAAACTCTATTAAGGAAAAAATATTAAATAAAAAACTATGAGACCAAATGATAGTGCTAGATATTGTAGCTACAAATCTAAATTTGAAAAAATTATAATTTTATTGTTCATACAAAAAAATATATGTTGTATACGGTGAGCGTCACTTTTTTAAAATGTTCTTTTCTGAAAAAAACCAGTTTTTGTGGGAGATGGAAAAAGAAGTGCAATATTATTCCAAAAAAATTGAAAAAAATATTTTTAGAATCTATAGACAAAATTTAATGAGACTTTAGTTTGCATCATCTTCAAATTCCTTGTAGTTTAGCTGCTATAGGTGCCCGAATGTGAATATTTAGTTGAAAATAATAATTTCAGTGTATAGTTTGGCCAAAAATTGTAAACCACTATTGTGGGATCACCCACTCCCTAGGTGTTGTCTTAGTCCAAAGTCATGAAACTTGGGGCACAAACACCAAAAAGGGGCCCAATTAAAATGCCTCAAAATCAAGGTCTTGAGACCTTAGGGGAACAAAGACATCTTAGGTGGCATTTTAGTCCTGGCCCAAAATTAGGGACACATAGATGAGAATCATTGGATTATCATTTATGCATTAGAGAATTTCAGGATTAGCCAAAAAAATGCAATTCATAGGTCTTGTGGACACAAAATAGGACCAATTAATCCATAAATGAGGATAAATAAAGCAAGGTGGGCCTAAAAAAGTGTGAAATTTCAAGGGTATGCATTTTACTAGACTACATTTAGCCCCCACTTTAGTGAGAGGGTGAACTTGCTTCAAACTCACATTAAAGCAGCCAACCACAAAATCAAGAGGGGTTCAAATGTACAAATGTTAGTAAGATAGGATGAAAATAATCAAGAGGGATGAGCAAGCCCCCAAGATCAAGATCATATGGAAGACCAACATAGGCACAAACGAACACGCTTGTAGATGATATATGAAGCCAAAACTAGATCACAAACATACACCATCAAAGACAAGAAAAAGGAAAAAGGAAAAGAAAAAAACTATAACAGATCAAGTTTCAATTTGTCGTCCAACACGGTGGACCGGGTCTATACTGTTTTTCCAAAAATAAGTTTACAAGTGGAACACACTGTCCACTAAGCAAACAAAACTCACACTCACAAGGCCTAGTGGGAGCTAGGTGTCCACTAGTTGAGCCCTAGGGGGACCATATCAAAGACATACCTCCATTACTTTAATAAGGTACAAAAATGCATTCTCACAAGGGCTAGTGAAGCTAGTTGTTCACTAGGTGAGCCCCAAGAGGTCCACATCAAATTCATACCTCCATGACTTTAATAAGGACAAAAATAGAAAATGCAACACAATAAGAAATATAGATGCTCAAAGGGATTTGTCTTAGTTCATGTGAGGTCTTACTCTTAGGGTAAATCATGCTTAACATCTCCAAGAGAGGATAGATACAAGGCTTCATTCTAGGGAACATCATACCCAATTCTTCCAAGAGAGGTCAAGCACAAAAGGACTCATCGTGTTTCCAAGAGAGGACAAGTGCAAGGTCTCATCCTGGGGAACATTGTATCTAATGTTTCCTAGAGAGGACAAGGAAATATCATGCTCTTGGAGGGAGTCAAAACCAAAAACACTACTAAGAGGAAAAATGCATTGCATAAAGAGAGAAAATCACATCAAGGAACATGAAAAGAAAATTCAAATGAAATCATGCCAACGATAATTCCAATGTATGCCCCCACTTTAAAGGAATTTCTAACACCATACTATGAGAAATTACTTTAAAGTAGAAAAAAGATGAAAAGGAAAAGAGGGTTGCCCCTAGAAACACATAAGGGGTCTATATATTTAGGTTCAATATTTGTCTTTTCTATAGTAATAGTAGAGAGCTCGAAACTGTCATCATTCTGCAAATACACATGGAATTGGAAGAATGACACAAAGAGAGCAAAAAAAAGTGAAGAACACTTTTGAGTCAACATGGAAGAGACATAGGGTGTCTCGACGCCTTGCGTCATCCCCAAAAGGAAAATGCAAAAAAAAAATGAAAGGAAAAGAAAAAACTTTTGGGTCAACATGGAAGAGATATATGGTGTCTTGATGCCTTATATCCTCCCCAAAAGGAAAACACAAGAAAAAAATGAAAGGAAAAGAAAAATATTTTGGGTCAACATGGAAGAGACATAGGGTGTCTCGACGCCTTGCATCATCCCCAAAAGGAAAATACAAAAAAAAAATGAAAGGAAAAGAAAAAACTTTTGGGTCAACATGGAAGAGATATATGGTGTCTTGATGCCTTACATCCTCCCCAAAAGGAAAACACAAGACAAAAATGAAAGGAAAAGAAAAATATTTTGGGTCAACATGGAAGAGACATAGGATGTCTTGATGCCTTGCATCATCCCCAAAAGGAAAACACAAGACAAAAATGAAAGGAAAAGAAAAGATAAATGAAAAAGTGAAGAGCTTACGACA